>VFFE01004642.1:250839-316194 GCA_008921705.1 Burhinus oedicnemus | reverse complement strand
CGCCTGAGGTGGTATCTGCCCGGGGCAGCCCCCCCCCCTTCCAAAGGGCTCTGCCCCAGGGTCTGTCGCTGTGTCCCCTGCAGGGGTCCCGTCGTGCCCGAAGGGATTACTTAAACTTGTTTCAACCTTAAGCGTGATGATGGTATTGGTAAATAACAGCTTTTAAGTCCTGTAGTGGCGCATTTTGTTTAATTTCGTCTGTTGGGGTTTGTGTTCAGCCCATCATACATACGGAAACTGTAAATAAAACCAAACACAAAACTCCAACGTTTACTGAAAGGCAACATGGCGAGGTTCCGTCTCCAGTACTGATCTTGCAGCAGAAACCCGTGCACGGCCCGTGGGTAACCAGGCGTGTCCCTCCCTGGTGCTGGCCACGCTTCCTGAGGAGGCTGGCTGGTTTTCATCTAGAAGTAATTGCTATTCCAGAGATGCAAAACCTAATCCTTGGAGAAAAGTAAGCATTTTTGTTTCTATACGACAAGGAAAAGCTTATGCCTCCCTCCTCTCGCCTGCCCTGCAGGGACGGAGAAGCGAGGACGCAGCTTTACCCGGGTTCTTTATACCGGGAAGGCAGAGGCCCACAGGAAGAGCTGCCATTTGCAGCATTCGGTGGCCTGCCCCTCATCTCTCCCCTCAGGCATGCCAGGGAGAGCCTCGCCATCCAAAACTACCCAGACTGGAGGTGATTCCAAGGCGCCCAGCAGCACAGGTTCGCCCTGTGCAGCACCAGAGGACGCTGAAGGGGTGGTGACTCACTGGCCGCAGGCTGCTGGGGTGGGTGAGGGCATCTCTGACAGCTTCCCTCTGGAAGCTGACGCCTGTGACTCACCAGAACGCCAACGATATTTAAAAGATTACAAGAAGACAAGTGCGGGCACCATCACTGGATTGTGTTTCAAAGCCCATGCAGCATGGTGATGGCACTCTCCAATAAACTTCAGTAGATTTCAGAGTACTTTTCCCCTCGTCTCTGCTCTTCATAGAATCACAGAGTCATAGAATGGTTTGGGTTGGAAGGGACCTTGAAGATCATCTAGTTCTACCCCCCTACCACTAGTGGAAGTAACCTTTCACTACATCAGGTTACTCAAAGCCCCATCCAACCTGGCCTTGAACACTTCCAGGGATGGGGCCTCCACAGCTTCCCTGGGCAACCTGTTCCAGTGCCTCACCGCCCGCACAGTGAAGAGATCTTACTTGTCTCTGCTGGTTTCCCTTGTTCTCTCCTGACCTTCATATTAGTTATTTCCCTTTGGCACACCTTTCTTTTACACATCTTCCCTTGGACACCTTGTTGACTTTCCTCCTGCCTGTCTTCTTGTAGGCAGCTGCTGTGCCGCAGCCCTTAGACCTCATTGTCTTCACCCAGCACTAGTCAGGCCCTCTAATGCTAATGCTGCATCTTGCCTTCCCTGTCACAGGCATTACCCAGAATACTTGTTTGAACAGGAACGAAGCAGAAACAGATAATTTTTACCCACTTACAGACTGCTGTTCACGTCTAATGGCAATGCCTATTGAAAATAACCCTGTATTTGGAGGCAAAAAACAAGGCATCTAAATAGGAGTATTACATGAGCTCTGGGACTATTTCAAAATGCCAACATTTTTTAACTGTAGTATCAGTCTGGCCTTAACGAGAGCTGTGTTTAGATACCCGCTTTTTCAGTCACAGCGGTTTTGTTTGCCGAGCTGCCCTGTACGGCATTTTGTGCCGCAGTCTGAAATTCCCTCTCGTGCCCACTGCTATTTTAAGCCGTGACTCACACTTGGCCTGTGACCCTCTTTGTGCCGGCACAGCCGATGCACTGCTGCTGCTTGACGCAGGGATCGCCCCGGCACAGAAGGCCCTCCGAGGGAACTGGCGCCTTGCCTGCCTGCGGAGGAGAAAGGAAGGCATTTTCTTCCAGCCCAGTAACTCCAGCTGCCTTCTTGAGTGCAGGGATGCAGCCACAGCTACTGCCACAAGGGATCAGGCAGCTGCCCAGCCCCTGGCTGAGGAACGCAGCCAAAAAATGTTGTCAAATGTAGTGCTGGCTCAAGAACAGTTTCTCTTCTGGAGGACTTTCTAGAAGAGCTATAAGGAGAGGAATATATATATACTTAGAGGAAATACATATATATACTTAGAGGAAACGGGAGATCGGGTACAGAGTATCATGTGTTAAGCAGCCACCAGCTGTCTTCTGCAAACTCAGGCTGCTCAAATCCTTTCACGACATTTCAGAAGGGAAAGGGGAACTGAAATCACTCCAGGTTCCTTGTGTATAGATTGCTGCTCCTCCTTATATAGGCAACTACCTCCCTTACCAAACTCAGACAAGATTTTTTTCTTTTTGCTCATTGGCTAGTAAAGATATCCTGACAATGTTTACACAAATGAGTACATCAACCGACCAAAGTATGTTTATTATACATATATGTGCAGAAATATCTGCGCTATTAAAGCCATGAATCTTGTCCTACTTTTATACTGTTGTGCTTTTCCTCCGTTGTGCACAATGATGAAGCTCATATTATAGAAAAATATCAGCATCTTAGTTAAAACATACATTGTTAAGTAATGTCTCTTACTGAATGGATAGTTAAGACTTAGTAAAATAAATATTTATATGCTATTGATCCATAATTCTTTTAACCAGGTAACTATATATCATTGTTATGCTTCTTACTGGTTATGCAATCTTGTACCATTTTTGAGAGGCTTGTGTGCCTGAAAGCTGGTGTATGGTTTGCAGTTATCACACTTGGTCCAATGACAGACTGCCTCTCTTCAAATCTAGTTTAAAACGATATAAGCTTTATCATTAAAAAGAGAAATGTCCGTGGTATACAAAACAAACCCGACAAGTAGGTTGTGGCAGTATATGCAAAATACATAGTAGTTCTTTTTTTTAGGCTTCAGTCCCCTTAGCACAGCAAAGATAGTGTTTCTTGTGCATGTTAAGTCCAGGCTGAGCAAAACAGTCAGGAGAGTGGGTCAGCTCCTGCTGGGTTAACACAGCACAGACATATAAGCTGGTGTCCTTTAGTCTTTCTCCCACTCAAAGTGAGGAGGACTTTGTACATTACCGTGTAGCTGTGGTCCTGTAGTCTTTGGGGAGTCAAATGCATGCACATCCCTAGGGACTTCAGTCTCCGTGGTGGTGGGGTGACACTTTTCAGCCATCATCCTGGAGAAATACAGAATCAGGCAGCGTAGGCAATAGCCCGTGTGAAGGTGCCTCATCACAAAAATATATTCCTTGGGAGAGAAAGTATTTGAGTAATGTAGTTTTGAGAAGCACTGCAAGTTTGGAATGGCTGGTTGCTTGTATATTTTTTCTGTTTCTGCTCTGAAAAACTTGTATTTTCTATTCACCATTTTATTGTTTCCTTGCTGTTTTCAGTGAAATTAAACACTGTAGTTTTTTTCACATTTCAGTTGCATAGTAAGTTGTGGGTGTTTTCCATAAATTAAAAAGGATTGATAACTTTATAGAAACACATTGTTTGGGTTTTTTTTTCCCCAAATGTATGTGATTTCAGAGTCTAACTCCTGTTTTCAGAATTGAATATTTACTCATAAGCATGTGGGCAAGATTGTACTCTAATGCCTCTGCTCTTAATTTCCAGTTTAATAATTAGTTACTTAAACCTTAATAATTTCTAGTTAATAATTAGGTTTTAACGTATTGATATATATGTTATAGACATAGTTAGGAAGAGATGAGATGGATTCTGTTATTCTTCTGTTTATACATTTCATACATACTGTGTGTGTTAGAAGTAGTATCAGCCCTGAAGCTACTTGCTTCAAAAACAGAACTATGATTAATTCAGTGCCAAATGTTTATGCATCAGACAAAAATGGATTAGTATTCTTTCTAAATGCAAACAAGACAAATTAGGTGGCAATTAAAGCTCTTTCGTATACTTCAGAATACACCATGATTCACTCTTTTCTGCCTTTAAAGAAAACATTAGTTTCTAAGACATAACAGGAATGCTTTTGTACAGGGAAATGGCAATATTTAATGTATAAAATATTCCTTACGTCATGCCGTGGACAACTATATATCTACTGCACAGCTATTGCTACAATATTAAGCTTCATTCATCAGTTCCCTATGTCCTGCCTTTTAGTTGTAGGGCTGTGGTCATAAAATGGGCCATACATTCTTGGGCATGTGAGATATTGATCCTACACATTGGCTGAACTGTACCTACTATCTTGCTGGGTTTGTTCCATCCTAATAATTAAGTGTGTTTATGTGTGTGTATATATATATATACACACACTTAAATACACTTGATTATGTGTGTTCTCATTTTCTGCTTGTCCAGTTTGTGCTTTCCTGACTCGTTTAGGAGTGCTGAGTATGTGCAGTTATGATGTGAAAGGTAACTAAAGGTTCTCAGAGCCTTTGGCTGAGATGACAGCTTCCCCAAACACTGACACACAATCAATTGCCTTTGAGTATAGTAGTTATGATTTCTTTAACAGCTTGGCCAGTTGTTTTGTGTAACAGATGCACGTCCTGTCTCTAAAACTTTGCGTTTATTTTGAAAATGTCTGAAATGCAATTTAAAAACAAGGATCCCTGCCTGCACTTTGTACATAAACCTGCAATTCAAATTCCATTGGACAAAGCGTTTTGGTGCCTGAAAGACTAGTGACTCTGTCACCGTGCTGTGTCAACTTTAACTTATGTTCTCAGTTAGTGATGTGCATTACATGTAATGTGATTAGACTGGTTTGATCTATCAAAACCAAAGACAGTCATGTTCCAATGTAGGTTTTGTGTTTGCTTAGTAGGTGCTTGCAAGAATAAAATTTGAAACAATTTGTTTTATTTGTTCAGTTTGTAAATAATATTCTAAATACATGTAGTCAACAGAATTGGAATTATCTTTAGATTAATAATTCCTAGCCTTTATAGAGAATGTTTCATTTTTAAATCTTAAAGCACTACATAAATGATGGTTTTTTCAAGGTAGATCCATAGCTGAGAAGGATAGGATCCAACAGTGTTTTAAGGGATGTCTTAGTGACTCACACAGTACTTAACTAGGGAAAAAATCAGGTGAGATGCAGATTTTTCTTTTAACCTTTCACCTGTGAAGCACTACGGATCACTGTTCACAGTGCAATCTTTTATTCTAATACACAAAAATTGCAGACTTTCTGGAGAGATTTAATTAATAGCAGTGGCCGTCATTGAAAACTGGCTTGCATTATGAATTATACCTGGATTGTGCTGTGTATATAATCCTTTCTTTGGACAGAGTTTCATTAGCATGCAGCCTTCCGTGCTGATTAATTTAGGGAAAAGAAGACAAATCATGAACTTCTTGTCGGTTAGACACAAAACACTCTTCTATACAACGTAATACCCCAGAAACGAGACACTGAGGGAGGGGAAGCGTTCGGCAACGTAATGCCACGCTGCCACCTAGTGTCACCCGGCGGATTGCGGGGAGCCGTTTTATCCCTTAGATAAACGGGTCTTTTTGTTGGACAGAAGGGCCAAGAGAACAGCAGAAAGGGACCCTGAGAGCCACAGTTCCTGTTCACTGACTCAGAAATCCCAAACCCAGCCTCGGGGTTTCCTTCCCGGGACCCTTTTGCAGGGCTTGCACCCAGAGCAGGACTGAGATAAGACGTTCACGTCCTTCAGAGGCGCAACACTGCACTGGGTCCCTCAACCCTCTCCACAGTAGTTCTCTGCATCTAAAACTGTTACAGTGGTTGCTTACATTAAACATTAATAAATAGGAAAGCATTTATGATATTTGTTATAATGTAATTTACAAAATACAAAATTACAATGTAATTTACCTGCACTTAATGTAGCAAGTAGAAATAGAGTCCTTAAGCACCCCAGGGCTAGATAATTAGCTGTGGATTACAATAAAGGCCTTGACAAAAGGCAGAAGGTGACTGTCAAATAGAAATACTGTTTTGCCACTACTTGATTCAGATAGCCAAGTCCAAACTCTCTGTGTAATGCTTAGGAACTTTCCACACACAGGAGTCTAAGCAAGACAGGACCCCAGAGTCACTGGAGACCGGGTAGTGCCTTCCCATCTATTCCCACGTTCCCAGGCACGTGGAGTCTAACACCCAACATCTGCTGGAAAAGCAGCACGGCAAACTGTAGGCAATCCAGGAGACTCCTGGAGTGCATTGAAGATGCCAGGTAATATCCAGGTAATAGGCAGCCCCACCAGAGGGGATGTGATACTGGACCTGATGGTCCAACACCAGTGAGCTAACTGGTGATGTCAAGATTGGAGGCAGCCTGGGCTGCAGTCTTGAGGGATATGGGGCAGGTGAAGAATAAAGTCAGGACCCTGAATTTTAGGAAAGCAAACTTCCAGCTCTTCAAGGAGTTCGTCACTAGCACCCCCTGGGAAACTGCCCTCAGGGACAAGGGAGTGGAACAGAGCTGACAGATCTTTAAGGACGCTTTCCAAAGAGCACAAGAGCTCGCAGTCCCCAGGTGTAAGAAATCAGGAAAGGAGCGCAAGAGACAGACATGGCTGAGTCGAGACCTGCTGGTCAAACTAAAGGGCAAGAAGGGAATGCACAGGCAGAGGAAGCAGGACTCCTTGGAAGAGTATAGGGACACTGCCCAGTTGCCTAGGCACAGGGTCAGGAAGGCCAAGGCATAGCTGGAGCTGAACTTGGCAAGGGACACAAAGAATGATAAGAAGGGCTGTAGAAAGCCAGGAAGGTCAAAGAAAGCATACCCTCCCTGATGATTAAGACTGGCAAACTGGTAACAACAGACAAGGAGAAGGCTGAGGTACTCAACAACTTTTTTGCCTCAGTCTTCACTGGCAACCTCTCTCTCCACGCCTCTTGAGTGGATGGACCACAAGGCAGGGGCTGGAGGAGCAAAGTCCCTCCCACTGTAAGAGAAGACCAGGTTCATGACCACGTGAGGAACCTGAACATAAAGAAGTCTGTGGGACCTGATGAGATGCATCCCAGAGTTCTGAGGGAACTGGCTGAGGTAGTTGCCAAGCCACTCTCCACAATATTTGAAAAGCCATGGCAGTCAGGTTAAGTCCCTGGTGACTGGAAAATGGAAACATTGCACCCATTTTTAAAAAGGGTAGAAAAGAGGACCCTGGGAGCTGCCGACCTGTCAGCCTTACCTCTGTGCCTGGGAAGATCATGGAACAGATCCTCCTAGAAGCTATTCTAAGGCACATGGAGGACAGGGAGGTGACTTGAGACAGCCAGCATAGCTTCACCAAGGGCAAGTCATGCCTGACCAACCTAGTAGCCTTCTATGATGGAGCGACTACATCAGTGGACAAGGGAAGAGCTACGAATGTCGTCTATCTGGACTTCTGTAAGGCCTTTGACATGGTCCCCCACAACATCCTTCTCTCTACATTGGAGAGATATGGACTTGATGGGTGGACTGTTTGGTGGATGAGGAATTGGTTGGATGGATGGTCACATCCAGAGGGTAGTGGTCGACAGCTCAATGTCCAGATGGAGACTGGTGACAAGCGGTGTCCCTCAGGGGTCCATGTTGGGACCAGAACTGTTCAATATCTTCATCAATGAAACAGACAGTGGGATCGAGTGCACCCTCCACAAGTTTGTAGATAATGCCAAGCTGAGTGATGTGGTTGACATGCTTGAGGGATGGTATGCCATCCAGAGGGACCTGGACAGGCTTATGAAGTGGGCCTGTGTGAACCTCATGAGGGTCAACAAGGCCAAGTGCAGGGTCCTGCACCTGGGTCAGTGTAAGCCTCGGTATCAATACAGGCTGGGGGATGAAAGGATTGAGAGCAGCCCTACCAAGAAGGACTTGGTGGTACTGGTGGATGAAAAGCTGGACATAAGCTGACAGTGTGCTTTTGCAGCCCAGAAGGCCAACCGTACCCTGGGCTGCATCAAAACCAGCATGGCCAGCAGGTGGAGGGAGGGGGTTCTGCCCCTCTACTCTGCTCTGGTGAGACCCCACCTGGAGCACTGCATCCAGCTCTGGAGCCCTCAGCACAGGAGGGATGTGGACCTGTTGGAGCGGGTCCAGAGGAGGGCCACAAAAACGATCAGAGGGCTGGAGCACCTCTCCTATGAGGACAGGCTGAGTTGGGGTTGTTCAGCCTGGGGAAGAAGAGAAGGCTCTGGGGAGACCTTATCGTGGCCTTTCAGTACTTAAAGGGGGCCTACAGGAAAGATGGGGACAAACTTCTTAGCAGGGCCTGTTGCGGTAGGACAAGGGGTAATGGCTTTAAACTGAAAGAGGGCAGATTTAGACTAGGTAGAAGGAAGATACTTTTTACAGTGAGGGTGGTGAAACACTGGGCCAGGTTGCCCAGAGAGGTGGTAGATGCCCCATCCCTGGAAACATTAAAGGTCAGGTTGGACGGGGCTGTGAGCAACCTGATCTAGTTGAAGATGTCCCTGCTCATTGCAGGGGAGTTGGACTAGATGATCTTCAACAGTCCCTTCCAACCCAAACTATTCTATGATTCTGTACTTCTTCTGAAGGTATACTGGGTACAAGAGGAGTCTACCATTAGCAGTGTGAAAGTCCAGGCAGCTTAGCTTATGCTGCTGCTGTATCTAGAGTTGTACAGAGGCACTACGGGTTTGTACCTACCTGGCAGAACGCAGAGACAATAACAGCATTGCAAGGGTAGTGAAAACCACCGTAGTTCATGAAAAGCATGAGGTGAGAATAAGCCACGCTGCTGCTGAGTTATTTTGGTACAGGAACTTTTTCCTAACATACTTTTCTGGGGTGGCACAGACCTTTAAATTTGTTTGAGTTAACCTGCTGCAGCCCTAAGAAAGAGGTTTTGTAATTCCTGCCTGCTGGTTCCTTCTTTGCTAGTCAGTAAGCGTCTGTCTTGTTACATTCACCTCTACGCACCTGGTTTTTCCTACTCCACAAAGGAGAGCTCTTGCATTAACGTGGCAGGAAAGGGCGGCGTTGTCAGCTCTGCGAGCATAAAAATGTGTAAGTTATGAGACAAATACATGGTTTGTTCCTTTTTATTTGCCTTCTGGTTTTGGAACTTTAAGTTTTGTTCCCTTTTTCAAAGGTTTGTTACCCTGAGGGCAGAAACTTACGGGATTTTGTTTGGTTTTGTTCTTAATGTAAGAGTATGATTTTTTTCATATGTTGTTATGAATCATGTTAGGACATGATTCTTTGTTTTATTTACTTTTCTAAAGCAGTATTAATGCTCAAAGTGAAATTTAGCCTTTATACATGTGTATCCCAGGTTCAAGCTTGTCAGTCTTGGATACCAGAACAGGAACTAAATTTGGTCTAACCGTTCCCACTAAAATTCCTGTGAATTTCCTCATTGACTTTATTGACAGCAGGATTTGCTCCTGTTTGGTTCGTATGAGCTGTATACATGGGTTTTAATGGTTATAATGGTGTAGCAGATCAGCTTTAGGTTAATAAACTTCTGAAAGGGTGGATTTAAGCTGCGATGAGAGGAAAGTAGATACAAGTAGATATAAGCTCCATTTGACCCGGTGCCTGTATACGTGAGCAGCCCTGTGCTCTCTGCAGCGCTGGCTCTCTGCTCGATGAGCAGTTCTACGTTCCCCAGGTCTGCGCCATAAGCCTGAGTGTTTGTAAGAGCAAAAGGAGTGTCTTCTGTCTGAGACGAGTCTGTCTTCACAGAAGGGAAGAAGTAATCAGTGAAAGTTTGGTAACAGTCCTGGAGCCTCTTCAGCATATTTGCTGCTAGTCCTTGTGGAACCTTTCTTGCTAAGTATCTTGAATGATACACAAAGCTGGTTTGCTCTGAACTTAAACGAGGAGTAGCTAGGAATGTAGGGTACGAGTGCTTGCTTGAAAGTAAACTCATCTCACTCATTCCTAAGCGACAGTTGAGAATGTAGCACCTACGACCTGATGACTTCATAGCTTTTGCTGTAACAAAATCACGTTCCACACTGTGACACACAAGCTGCAAGCAAGCTTTTGACATATGGGATGTATTACAGGTAGGAGCTTTTGACAGATACGGGAATATAAGAATATTCTTATCTTCTTTTTAAATAGCGTATGCCTCTTACCGATGCCTTGGGACAGGAGCAAGGGCTTGCACACACACATTGAAGCAACCAGAGAAGGAAGACTGAGAGGGCGCAGTCCTCCCCTTGCTTCTAAAATAGCATTTTAGTTTAAAACTGACTTTTTAGAAATGTGCTTTGGTTCACCTCTCAGAAGTACAACTAAGAGCAGTCGTTTTCACTACAGTTTCATCTCTTCTCTACTTTTCCTACTTCTGTGGTTTGTGTTTATCTCAATTACTAAAATAGTTTGCTACTTACCGCCCCCCCGCTTGCCCGGCAGAAAGATGCAAATGCAAGAGTTATGCATATTAAAACACGAGCTAGTATTCCACCGTTTCTCCCGCTGCATGGGAAGTCGCAGTTCTCTGTCTGCCCTCAGGCAGTAGTCCTTGCTATGGGTATTGTTCACGTGCTCTAATGTAGATGTTTTTGTAAGATCTTAAAGTAATGCTTTTCTAAGTCTTAACAAAGTTGGTATGGTATGAAGCACAAATTATTTCTACACTGTAAGAAATCTCGCAGGTGACGTGATACAATTTAACTCAACTTTTTGAGATTGTCCCAAAGTCTTGTCCTGGTGACCAGGCTTGAAAAGACAAAAATTCCCTACAAGCCTTTTCCCTTAATATGATTAAACAACTCCCTAATGGTTTGCCCCAAATCCAGCTGCAAGTAGGTGGCTCTTACTGAGCCACTTACTGGACTGGCAGCTGACTTGCGTGACGTTGGAAGGTTGTATGAGCCTCACAGTGGACATGGCTGCTGATAGAGTGACTATACATATGGACTGATGTGCTTAGTAATTAAAAAATAATCTTTATTATAACTTAAATGTGATAGGAAATATGGTGAGTACAAATGCCACAAAACTAAAAGGAAAAACAAATAAAAATTAAAAAAAAAGCAGAAGTCAGTACAAAAGGACACCTTGGAAGAATTCAGCTGATGGGACGGGCATGGTATAAAAACCATCACATGGTTATTTCACCCTCTGCAAAAAGAGTGTATCCCTCAGTAAACAAGTAAGCATTTTGAACTGTACAAAATGTACTTTTTTAATTAACGGAAGAATATATATATTTATAAATATACAGATATGTACACTGTTGTAACATTCACAGTAAAAAACCCAAAACAAAACGACCCCTGCCTGCCAATGTGTTTGGCGCAGGAGGCTTCCTTTTGATGTGAATTGTTTGTAATCTTTTCTATATAGTCTATGCAAATTTGGATACTTTAATTGACATCTAAATAGCATTTCATGCATAATGAACACGGTACAGGAACACTCTTCTGTTAAATTCTATTCACCTCCTCTGTTAACTTAAGGCTCGTAATCAACAGCTTGAAGCACTCACTGTCTTTCATCCTTGCAGTGACGGGGGGAGGAATGCATTCACTTCACCCTCTGTTTATTACTGCCTCCGAGGTCCACTTTAGTTTGTTCTAGTTCTTTATATTGAAATCACTCTATAGAAGCTATGATCCACTAATTAGAGTGTATGAAATCCAATCTTGCCTGCAACTTACAGGACCAAATGGCTTTGTGGACTCATGCAATTAGCTGTATTCACGCCTCCTTCTCGGAATACATAAATGCAGTTTACCTTTTCATTTAGTTTTCAGAAACCTACGTGATTGTTTGATCCCGCTCACAAATCTCTGTGTTAATGATGGCTTGTTGCTGGAAGGCAAGAGAAAAGGAAATAAAAGACCAGCAGAGGCATTTAGAGTGAGTCACCGAAGTGACACCTCCCAGGGTTTACATCATGCTGTTTCTAGAGGCAAAACTTGAAGAAACTTGCTCTGTATTTCATTACTGAGACAAAACTGAGAAAGCCGAGTGGTGTTCCCTGCCGCTGGCGTGTTGCTGCGGACACTGCATGGCAGCAGACACTTAGCTCGGGGTGGAAGAGAAACCTTCTTCGCAGTCCTGCTCGGGTGGCCTCCTACCTGTCCTTGGTTAGATACAGTATCGCAGGTCTCAAGCTTTCACGACAACGTCAAGGAAGTAAATGTAATAGTAAAATATACGAAGATGCCAAATTCTAAAAACTCACAGAAGTTTGTTGAGGCTGAATAACTGCAATTACACGAATTGTTACAAATCAAAGTATTGTTCTTCAGCATCCAACTGTTCCATCATGAGCTGCAAAGAGGAGCCAATAGGAACTCCTTAGCTGGATTTTAGATTTTGCTTTTCCTTAAAGAGTCTGTAAATTGCTACATTTTAGGACATTCTCATAGAATTCTTCACTGTCTTCCTTCTGCTCCCCACACTGAAGTGCAGCTCCATCCTGCTTTAATGACTGTTAAATGTAGGCAGGTTCTTTTCCACCTAAAAAGCTGTGGCAGCTTCAGTTCCACGGCGGCTTCCAACTTTAACAAATTCCCGAGGAAATTTGTCCAGCTGTTCGTATGCCAGTCTCCCATCTTCACCTGAATGCAAAATGTTAAAGCATAATAGCGTATTCTATCATTGCCCCACAACATTTAAAATACTGGATTCTCTGCTGTTAGAAAATATTGATCTGATGCTAACTTCTTCCTCTTCTTAAAATTTATCTTGTTGAAAGCAACTTCAGAAAAATTAAGCATGCTCTGAATGTCCAAAATACTATTTTTTTAAAATTTTCTCACGTAATTTGCTGGTTTTATGTAGGGTAAAACAGAAGCAGATGTGGCTTGTATGATTAGATGATAGTACCTGTACACTTTTCTTACTAAATGCCCTGTGGTGCTCATCAAGGTCTGAGCTGCAGCTGTGATACACTGGAGGCAGATGATGTTTATCCACTTCTACTTTGGACAGTATAGAGTTTACCCACTTCTCACTTCCTGACGCTTTAAAGAAGTGAGTCTAGCCACACCTTTACTTATATACCACTGAAAAAGAGGAAGCAGTATGTCTGCTAAATTTAACTATTTGTGTCTCAAACCCTTTTTTTCTTAGGTACGGTCATCTATAAGCACTTGAAGATAGCATTGAGCCTAGTGTGTTGAATTGGCCATTAGGAACCAAAATGGTCTCTCTGTGTCGTCTAGAAGAATGGCAGTACAATCTCCCAGCGTTTTCAAAGTATCCCCGGGCTTGTTGTTTTATGACCTGAGCAATAACATGTCCAACAGCAGAGTGAATTCCTGCTGAACTGGTGAATGAAAGAGAGTAAATTTGACGAGTTTGCATAACTAAAATCACATATAGACCCATGGAGCAGAAATTCATGCCTAGCCTAAAGGCCAGAAAAATAAAATGTTTCTGTGCCACTGAACTACTGGTGCCCTGAAACTCTGCAGCCACACTTGCAGTTACACGCTGCTACGCAGCTAGATGACGGGTTAATAAACAGGGTGTCTCTTGTTTCAAGGACAAATGAGGGTCAATGCAAGCTGCCTGAGGTACTGTGTGAAGGAGGACTTGCAGGCTAGGGTCTCTCCAAATAAGCATATAAAGATAATTTAGATTCCGTGAACACTTGGCAGTGCTAATGGCACTTGAGAGCATGATAATGGCACTACAGGGGAATAGCAGGGGATCCCCAAGAGGAGGGTGTATGAGATGCAGCAGGCAGCGTGCCTGTCCTGCCTCCTCAAGGCTGCTTGGTTTTCAAATTCATTATAAATTATTTCTGTTTGTCAACTCCTTCTTTGCTTTTTTTCCTTTTCTACTTCCCCCTCCAGACTCTGGTAAAATTCAGTTTCTCTTTGGTCCATTTTCACAATTTTCAAAATTTTCAATATTGATATATATAAATATATATTTTCTAATGTGTTTGAGCCTCTAGGTATAAAGTTTTGTTTCAGTTAAGAGTCTCGCATTTGTATAACTCGGGTGTCTTACATGCTGCTCTGTTAGAAAATGAAATACTGCTCTAAAACAGGCAACTCACCAAGTGAGAGCAGGGTTTCGGACGCCACTTTTCTGATCTCTTCATTGTCAGACTGGCAGAGCGTGACCAGCATTTTAATACTCTCAGCAGCCTGGGAAGCGCAAAAAGAACCGTGTGAGCACTGCACAGTACACTCTGGTTTTATTTCACAGCCTTGCGTGGAAATAGTGACCATCCTCTGCATTGCCCTTCCTACTCCAAGGGGAGGACCTTGGTGGGGACACGAGGAACGGGGTTTCCCTGAGGGGGAGCATGTAGGAGAAGGCATATTTTCTGCTGTGAGTGTGGACCTTTTCTAATTTTCCTACTCTATGTGCTGCATGCATAAATCTGGCTGAGCAGCTACGTCTGCCACTTCTGACTGTAGGCTGGGTGATGGGCCATGGGACAAGGCCATAAAAGTGCCAAGGTAAGGCTACGGCAGGGAGACAAACGGGAGACAGGCGTCAAGCGAATGAGTTCCACACTGAGCCTGTCAAACCTGGTAGGTCTGAGAAGCCTGTTCTCACCAGCCTAACTGTGTCTACAGGGGGCCATGTTTGGCCGGCCAGCCCACTCACTTCACTGCAGGCTCCTCACCGACACCTGCGCTCACCAACATGTCCACATTTTTGCCTTGCCTGTCCTATTTTGGGAAGAAAGCAAGGAATAATCCTGTTCTGCTCTGCTACAAAAATGCCAGGCCTTTGGGGAGAGCAGCTGTCATCGTGTCTCTGGCAGTCTATTTAATACGACAAGGGAGATGAGTGAAAGGAAGGGCAGGTACTGCCCCAGCGTGACACATGGAAGAGGCGCTGAGCCACAGAGTCAGTATTTGTAGGAGCCCTGTCAATCCCAGGGGCACAGGACAGGTCTACGATGCGCTGAATGAGGGCTTAGCTACCAGAGCCATTAAATCTCACCACCCCATCTTCAACGTGGTCGCTTGTGCTTGACTCAGGGCAAGTCTGTGCTGGGTGCGTACAGCTCAAATGCTTATGAGTGATGCGGCCACAGCAACACAGAGCTTGCTGCAATCTGCAAAACCTCTCAGAGATTAACAGTGGGACCTTGCGCAGCACACATGGTTTGATGTGGATGAGACTGCCATTGGGTTCCTCCTCCACAGCCACCTATCCATTCTAGCATTCCCATCTCTGAAATAGTATCTTCCAGAAAGGCTTCACCTTTTTCTTTGAAGATCTCAAATGATACTTCCCCTCAGTAGTTTTTTTCCCCAGCAATTGCCATTCTCACTATTCAAGATGCACTGGAGCCACACTGCTCGAGTTAGATGTGTCTAGCTCCAGTTTCCACCACTGGTTCCTAGTCTGCCTTTTTCTGAGAGATCAAAAACCCCACTGCGCACTGCATGCAGCAGAGGTGTAATGCCCCTTACCATTGCCTCTCAGGGATGCCTGCTAGCATCTCATTTAAGGGAAAACAGTTTTTTCATATTTAAACAATGTTGGATTATGTATTGGATGGTATCAGTTCTGTCTGGGATGAAGTTACATTTTAGAGCTGTCTTCTTCAGGGGATGGTTTTGAGGGAGAAATAGTCAGTCCGTGGTGGGTCTGTCTCATGGAACGTGTTTTTTGCTGTTTCCCATGGCTCTATACAGCCAAAACAAAAGTGCGTTTTTCCCTCCTGTCATGGGAGGGAATGCAGAAATGGTACCATATGCTAGCTGAAGCTGTAGTGCCCAGATGTACCAGTTATTTGTCACAAAACCAGCTGTGACCTATCTCCCCCTTCCTCTTCTTCCGCAGCAACCAACATGCATTACAGCTAATTTTATCCTGGGAAAGGATGTTCTTTTTCCCCTCTCAGTCAGTACTCTATGGATTAATAATTTTTTTCTCTGTGATGTAGAAGTAAGTGTCCTAAAGTCAATATGAGCGGGAGGAAAAGATGGTATGCAAAAGATAAACTTTGTCATCGTTGCGGAGCCTGGCTGTTTTTGCAATGAAGCTTCTAAAGTGTTCCCAAACAGCACGATATCTGTAAAAGCGTGCAGTGCAGCAATGCAAAACAAAACCAGTACTGCTGCTGCTATTATAATTTCTATTTTGTTGTTTGTACCTATCAGATGTCCTTTCTTTAAAGTAAAGCCACGTGCTGCAGTGAATTCCTTGTTTCTTACCTTGAGGTATCTTAGAGCCAAGCAAGCTGCTTTCTGCAGCTGGAGGTTGGGCTGGGTTAGTGCTTCACAGTAATAAATCAAGGCCTGAAAACAGACAAAGAAGAGTAGCGATGAAAATGCCTGTGCCTTTGTGGAGCAGAAGGGTGGAGTGTAGAGGCATTGCTGCCCTACTACAGGGAGAGGGATTGCAGCCCGCCTCCCTGACACCGAGTAGCTGGGACGGAGAAGCACAGCCCCTGCTACACGTAACGTGGTGGGGTAATTCCCTACAGCAGATCCAGGCCAGGCCACTAGTTATAGCTTAGTAGTCCCAGGCCAGCTTTTGGTGAGGAAAAGTTCACGTTAAAGTGAGAAGCACAATATGGCACCCTTGAGGGCCTTTCTGCATAAATCACCAAAAAGCTTTAAATGGGCCTTGGAGCTCAAGAGCTGACCCGTGAGTTGGTCTCTCTGATGTAGGAATAGTAATGAACAGGCTGGGATGGACCCCAGGGAGACTGCAAATAACTATTACAAGGTTAGCATGAGCTGCTAGACCAGTTTACTGCTTGTCCCCAGAAATCAGTAGCTACTGCTGAGCAAACAAAACCAGTGTGAGCAGCAAATCTCAGTGGCAGTCGGCTGCACAATGAACTCATCTGCAGCATAAAGCTGCATAATGGCTTCATACAAGGCACCCTGTGGTCCTTCCTGCAGGCAGTGAACCAGGTATCAGATACACACGCCTGTTCCAGAAGGTGGTTATATTTTCCCTGAGATGCTGCCTCCATGAAGCTGGAGATGGAGAAGAATGGTATGAGATACCAAGAGGCTGCAAAAATGAAAGATGAAGTGGGAGGGCAAGCAAAGAGGGGACTGGATCAATAGAGAAGAGCAGCAAAGAGTGAGCTCCTTTTTCTCCTCCCCTCTGCTTTCCTTCTGCCACTCTTCCTCTTCCAACTGCCTTTCCTTTCGCTCTCCCCTGACAGGGAACAAGAAGGATAGTAGGGAAAGGTCTGCCATGAAAGGGTAGAAGCCAACCCTGAATTTCTTATTCCTCTTCTCCCTTCTTTTCAATTTCTGTGTTTAATCTGGCCCTGCTTGTTGCCTTCAGCATCTGTGATAGACTCTTAGATCTCACAGCTGAGCTGTGTTTGCCCAAAGCAGTCCATCCCCTCTAGAAATTGTGGGAGGTCCCACAGACGCCGGCCTCCTTTGGGAAAAAAATAAAAATCTCAGACCTACGTCTTTGCGTGTTGGTGATGCTGGGGACTGTTGCCTTGAAACCTTGGACTGAAGCCAAGTCTGAGACAGGCCAGCAGAAATGCTGAAGTGTGGAAGATAGCTGGAGAGCACAGCACTCCGTAAGTATTTGCAGAGTTTTGGTTCGTACCTGTTTAGTGTAATGACAGGTAGAGGCAGACTGGCATAATGACAGAAACAGACCTGCATATTTGCAGGAAAACCAGACAGGAAATCCCTCTGGATCAGTTTAAATCAATCTTGGAGCAATTATTTTATATGCACAGACATTTGAGACACACAGGCAGAAAAAATGTCATGATGATACAGGTCTCTTACGCGATAGGTAATTTTCTGCCACTTACCTTCTCCCTGAAGTGCCTGTTTTCTGCGGTAGCTGTCAGAAGCGATGCCACAGTCTCACTGACTTCATTTTTATTTTCATTGAGAAGTAAAGCCAAAGCTCTCAAAACTTCTTGCTGTGGTGGAAGGTTATTGGAGTTTATTTTGGCCACATTTTGCTGCAGTTTTCCATCTTTCACTGACTGCAGCACCTGAACCACAGAGGCTGTAAGCGCAAGAGAAAGGTCTTTGTTACTTATCTTATCCTCTCAATATTTTAGATTGCTCCTTTCCCCGCTAGCAATCCTCAATTTTTACTATGTACATAAAGGGCATGAAAAATCCCCATCTGAGCAATTGCTATGGATCCATATCATGGTGTGTCTGCATGGGGAATTCTCTGGACTTTAAGTTGGGCCAGTTTCTCAGATGTTCTTCCAAAGGAGGAGATGAGTAGACGGGCTAGGTGCGACACTGCAGCACTTATGCCTACCCAGAGTTAAGGGCCTACCTGTCAAATCTTCACTTTCTGCTGGAAGATGCAGATCCTCACTATAACAAGTGAAACCCAATATTGTCAGCGTATTGCCTTTCAGGACATCTTTGTGAGAGCTTGCCCTAGGCAGATTGATGTCTGTCACCAAGAGCCAGGGCTAATGTGTTTCACAGGTGGGCTGAAATGCCTTCTTCCTTCCAGGTTTTTGAGCAAAAGCTCCCCAGTATGCCCAAATAAAAATGGAAACTAGGCAAGGTTTCTCAAACTTCCTCTCAAATAGAGAAGAACAAAACTTGGCTTGCTAGGGATTGCTGTCTAGCACCCTCTGTGGAGCATCTGCTTCTCTCTTTAGCTCTCAGTGGCAAAGCCTGCCAAACACTAAGGTGCTGTGATCCCTTGGCTCCTGAGAAGAGCTCAGCCCTCCAGAAGATCTCTCTGTAAAGGGTGACTGAAATGTCATCCAAGCCGTGGACACAAAAAACGTCCCAGACCTTGGGCCCAGCCCACCACCATCTGCCATTTCCTAAAAACTAATTCTTTCAACATATTTTTTTCCCATTTGAAAATGGAAATAGAAATGACTTGGGGGGGGGGTGTCTATCTGCATCATCTCCTTTCCCTTAATATCTAAAACAGTCCAGGTGCACTCAGACTTAGTATTCAAGGCACTTCTTTGTCTCCTTTCCCCCCTTCTTTTGTAAAATCAGCCTCAGGGCTGAACTGGTTTGTACTGAAGTCAGAAGGACACCTGATGTACTTCCCCATTAGCTGCGGAATTTATATACCCTACCTTCTTTTGCGAGCTGCAGCAAATAGCTTCCAAGGTCATTAACACTGTGGCTGGCAAAATAGTTGTAATACTGAAAGACGGTAATGATCTCAGAGGACATGCTGGAGTAGAGGACAGGCTCTGTCCGGTCCAGGATCTGAGACACCAGGATTCTGAAGACTGCAGGCAGCCACAGACAAAGGGACATGTTAGTGAGAGCAAAAGCTGCTGGCAAAATACCACAGTCCACTTCAAAGCCAGAAAGAACTGTATTTGCAAAGCCAGGTACTTCCCAACATTTTTAACCTCAAGTGTGGTTAGGTTAGAAGCCAGACAGACCTTCTGCCTGTCCAGCTCTCATCACCAGTGGCTATCTTTGCCTCTGCCAGTTTATGGATGGCTAGTGCAGTTTCCTATCTAATACAGCATCCTTTCTACCCAAATGATATGCTGAATCACTAAACACATACGTGCATGCGCTGCCAGTTACATCTCCACGATGCCACTGAAGCAGGGGAGATGTGCACAAAGGCAGGATTTGGCTTTGCTTGTCTTGATGTTCCTGCGTGAGCAAGTGGCATGCAGAAAGCTAGTCTGAGGCACTGTCTGTGAGAGCCGTAGCATGGAGCAGGAAGGAGAACTCTGCCCTGGGCAGGCATCTGCACTGTAGGTGCCCACACCTGAGCAAGTCACCCCACTTCCCCGTTCCGTCCCAGGGAGAGCTAGTCAGTATAGCTGGAGTTTGACATGTGGTATATCCCACTCCATACAAGAACCTATGTTCAGATAGATTCACTTGAATGTGTATGAATTTCATCTCAGTGCACTGTAAAGGGGCATGGACACATAAAATTAAGTGCAAGGATTCCTACTTCACGGAATCACTCATAAACCTGTATTTGGGAATAGACTTACTTTCTGATTAGCTCATAAACCTTAAAACAGTGTTTTCTTTTCTGCTGACCTCACCTTTTTCTCCTATTCTGATCTGATTACTTTGGGCCCAAACTGTTTCAAGAGTTGTAGTATTAGTTTTCAAATGAGCTCTTGGAACTGTGGCCAAACAGACCTTCAAGGGGTTGGAAAACAAAGCAATGAAGGTTGAGTAAAGCCCAGTACAAAACTGCTATCCATTTTGATGACCGACACAATTTTTTTGCAGCAGTTGGTACCTGTTTCTGCAAGTCCTGGACACTCCTCATTCACAGTGGTGGCAAAATTGATATCCAGCTGCTTCATCATCTTGTCTGCAGATGTGTGATACACTCCTGAAGGGCCAGTACACTTCATCCAGAAAGCCAGCAGCGACAGCTTCTTGTGGAACTCTGGAATTGCTGGAGGAGAAGACAAAATGAACGATGAAATAAAGCTGTGCTGGAAGCATCACCTTCCAGAAGAGAAAAGATGGTAAGAGTGGAGGAAATCTCACCCCAGCCCACTGACAGACAGTTACTGGTTTGGTGGGTCGCCCTGTGCCATTACCTTCACAGAGCATGATCATGTGCTCACCCCAAGTTTCTGATGTGTTTTTTTCTGTCCCATGCTAGGATGTGAGAAAATTTGCTCCTGATCCAGCCCTGGGCACTGATGTCTCATCCTTTTAAATAGCATGAAATACTAGGGGAGCACCGCAAACAGTCTGCACAAGACTGGACCCTGTCCTAGCACTGCTCTGTGGTCTTGGGTAAGTCGCTCAATTTTGCCTCAGTTTTCTGATAAACAAAGTAAATACACCATGTCGTATTTACCTATCCTGCCAGAGTGCTCATGAGGATAACTACGTGTTTGTAAACTCTTCCAAGGTATTAAAATAGAGGCAACAACAAGAAAAATAACTAAATAATTCTCCGTAGAGATGACTAAAAATAAAACAGATAAAGTGTTCGAGGAGTTGTATTATGCCTCTGATTGTATAAGGCAGATGCTGCCTTTCCACAGGAAAGAGAGGTGGAGGAAGAATTTGGCTCTTCAGAGGTGGCAGCATCCCCACCCCACCACAGATGGACCTCTGTCCATCTTTTGCACATCAAGCAGGGTAAGAAGTCTTTTGTCTTCTCACCTGCTTATTTCTGGATACCGGCGCTGAAGATAGAATAAGGCCCCTGACCTGCTGTGGTGACTCCTGCATCTGTCAGGTGTGAGTCAGCCCCTACTATGGTGGCATCTCCTGCAGTGACGGTGAGCTCTGCCCAGTGATTATTTCAGCAGGAACGCATGCCCAAACAAACGCTTTTCAGAAGGAAACCCTCTAACTTGTCTCTTACCATCAGTAAGGGAGGTGATGTTTCCCAAGTTCTCAGTGCTGATCTCTGCGATATTCTCCATCACAAGGATCTGTCTGGACAGCTTATCCAGGAGGTCTCTTGCCACGAACGGTGTTTTACTGGAGAACACAATTTGCTGGTGAAGACAAACGGGAAGAGAGGAAAAGGAGTCATTGAACAAAAAACCAAAAAAAACCTCAGAAGAAAACAAACTCCAAAATACCTGGCACCTGAAGAAGTGCAAAGGCAAATTCATTGCCTGGCACCATGGGATCTCCTTAACTTCAAAAGTTTTTTGTCTTTGGGTATTTTATGGTCCTGGTTGGTAGGCATTGTTGCTTATATCTTTAACATCTACACCCAGATCCAGGCACTTGAGTATCCACGCAGCCATTTGCATAAGTAATTTCTGATTTTATATGCTCTATGAAGCTAAAGGAATCCATCATCATAAGCCTTAAAGCCAGAAAAGAATATTCATCTGACTTAAGCGTAACATAGGCCATGGACTTTCAGGACACACCTGCCTGGATGCAGACCACAGGTTGCTCTTCCTCTACTCCGTTTCAGCTCTGATCAACTACCCAGGTGCCTTTATTAATTTGGTGCTTTTGCCTTGCTAATACTCCCTGCTGCTGACATCTGCATTTTCTTCAGCAGTCCACGTAAATATTTTTCATTTCAAATCTTGTCCATGTGTGGACATAGTTCAAGCTCGCCTCCCCCAACTGCATATTTACTGTGTACTCTTGTGTTTAAGCCAAAAACCTCCCTTTTTCTCATACTTGTGCGTCAGCAGAGTGTCCAGCTCAGCACTAAGGGTGCTGGAATCAGGCTCGCTCTGTATTGCTTCAGTGGGCCTTTGGGAAAATAAAGTTAATTGTATCTAAGATGGAAGAGTCAAATAATTGTAAAGAGGAAGCTGCAGTGTTTTGATTCGTCAGGAAGACCCCTGATGCTCTCTCTTGCTTGTGTGGCTTGTTGGAGGTTTAAAATCACATTTGCTGTGCTTGGGCTGTGAAAAAAACCCTCTAAAGGGTTGTGCTAGTTAGTTGTGAGCACGAACAGACAATTTTGATGTCCCAGAGGGGCTGTCACATGCTGCCTTCGCCGTGTGTGTTGCAGACAATCTCTCCACCTCACATGCAGAAATTCCCTTCTGCTCTTGAACATCACAGCCTTGTCTGGGGCTCGGTTAAACAGTGGGGTCACGGGCTTCTGTTTTACCTCTGAAGACATGGGCTGCCTTAAGCGGGGACTGATCTCACTGAGGACCTCCCGGCAAAGCCAGTGGAGGTTTGTAACCCAAGAGCAGGGGCTGCCCTGTCATCTGCTGTGCTGCCCATCAGTCCTGCTGCAAAAGCGCCCTGTGGTTTGCACGTCAGGTCTGCTCCCAGACGGGCCAGGATCGGAAACAATGGAGGCTTTCCTGGTTGGGGGTGAAGGGCGCCTCACCCCAGCATGGTGGCTGTCCCAGCCTTGCCCTCCCGCTGACTCCCAGGAGCAGCGCTGACCTTGCCAGCCTGCTCGTACCCCACGTTACGGGCACACTGGTGCCCGCAGGGGAGATTTTAAAATATATGCCCCAAAAGAGCGGGGCCCAGTACCTGAATGAGCTGCGTGCAATACTGCAAGTGCTTAACTATGGTTATATCGAGGCTGTCGTTCCCTGTGGTCAGAGGCAGAGGGCTGCCGGCCACGCTGGTGCCCACGCCCGTGTCCTCGGTGAGAGCTTCGCTCAGGTGGCCTCTGGCTTCTGGGTGCTCCGTCCTGTAACTGGGGAGGGATGAGGGAGGGAGGTCAGCGCAGGGCCGACCACCGCCGCCATGCCAGACACACACACACACAGAGCTCACTCAGGGCAACGAGCAAACGAGCACGGCAGAAGAGCTGGAAGCAGCCAGAAACCTCACGATGAACACATCATATCGCAAGGGAGCAGTGCTGCCCTGGCCGGGCGCGGAAGGGCTGTACCCACCGAGGGGACAGATCTCTGTCCCCCGACTGGTTTGCCTGGAGCGATGCCCTCACCAGCAGGCCTTTCTGACCCGCGGTTACTGTCGCTTGGCGGTGACAGTTTTCTCCCATCTGTCGGTGAATCATCCCCCCAGTCGCTCTGGATTGAGCACCATGAGAATTTGTGTCATCCCAAGCACCGAGCTGCTCAGAACAGCTCTGTGCCTTCGGTGTCCTCCGGCTGCCAAATTCAATGCTCATTGCAGAAGGAAAGGAAAACCACCGCTGGAGTAAGAGACATGATGTTTTCATAGGCTGTTTCAGGCACAATGTGTACAGCTTGCTTTGCCAATTGTTTCTGTAAGAGCGTAAAGCTAGTCTCACTGTGTTTTAAATCATTATTTCCAACATTGTCTTGTTGTACAAACGGGCCTGCCTGTGTTTAAAATGCAAAGCCCGAGGTCAGCCCCCAGATGGCAAGTGTATTTGGCTGCAAGTTCAGGAGTTTCAACACTTGCAATCTTTACACTGAGTCACACACACTGACACATCTAAAAATGGAAGCGGGAATCTACACTGTCTGGGGATGAGCCAGAAGGGAAAAACTGAAATTTTAACTTCTACTTTAACTTAAAAGATTTTAGTTGCTTTCTAAGTTAGCTTATAACTCAATTTTTGCTGCTTAAGTTAAATTTATGCTAAAGTCCCTGGTTAAAGCCAGATCCTTAAATCGACACAGACTGAACTGATCTCAGAGCACCAGTTTAGCAAGCAACACATTTTTCCAAGTTTTTTTTCCTCACCAAGTCTTATTCTGGAAAGAGGATATGCAGTCACATTTTGGAAACTGAATGGCAGTTGCGTGTTTGTACTCAAGATTGTTTTAGACAGGCCACGATAAGCTGCAAGAAGTATGGCTCCCTGGCTGGAAAGCATGGGGTCCTAGGGAACCATGTTCTTTTCTTTTTTCCTAGAGAACCATGTTCTTTTCTTTTTCCCAGCTCCAGTGCCACTTATGTGCCTGCTGGGCATTGTGCTGGCTCTGAGGATGCAAACATGCTTTTAGGATCTAATGATTGAAACACAGCATCTTAAGGTCACACGACAATGGCAGACCACGCCACAAACACCACAGCTGGGTCGGGGGGGTTTTTGCCTTTTTTTTTTTTTTTCTCTCAGAAAGACCAAAAGTGATGAAAGAAGGGCAGGTAACACGCAGGGCCATGAACAGAGTACCAGTCATCACTCTTAGATTCCAAAGGAAACCTACACCATGCTGCTTAAATCTGGCCCTGTGTTACTGTTACTGACAAGCTTAATCCACTGCAAAGACTCATTCGGCTAGAGAGAAAAGACAAAGGGAGGGGGGAAAAACCACAGAGGAGTTAGTAATTACATCCAAGGAAAGCCAGGTCCAAACCTATGTCAAGGAAGAGGCTCTGCCAGTATTGATGTTAGCTTAATTTAATTTACCCTTCTCCTCTGGAGGACAGATTGCGTATATTTGAACAGGAAAAGAATGATCCTGGAAGCTAAGATTTTGTATGCAGCAGCCACAGGGAGCCCTCTGACCCTATAAACTCATCAAGGATTAGTCAGTCTTCCTTGAATAATGTGTGCACCAGGATCCCCTGTTAGCGACAAAGAGCTAGGGTATCGGTTTGGCGTAAGCACAGCTGGCAGTTACTACAAACTTACCTATTCTTCTCAATCTCAGTATCTGAAAATACCGAGTCTGCACCTCCTCCACCATTACAAACCTCCACACCACCACCATCCTCATCATCAAAGTCAGAGGTGTTCAGGAAATCAAAGCTTTCTAAAGCACTTTCAACTGTTAGACTTAAACTGGAGGACCTGCTTCGGCTTACTGCTGGCTTGCACTGCAAAGGCAGAATGAACCAATGAAAACCCCACATATTAGCTACTACTGAAAGAAAAGAAAAAAAAAGGATAAAGCTTAAAACTTTCAAATTCTTCATTTTATTTTTAAAACTTAATTTTATTGGGTGTTTCATTTCAAACCTTCATATTCATAGCATATACAATCAAAGCCTGAGAACTGGAAAAACCCTTCCATTCCTCCTCCCTTCCCCATCTTCCTCTCTTCCCCAAAGGAAAACCCTCAAAGGCAAAATTCGGCGTGTTTTATAGAAATGAGAAGTACATCTTGAATCCAAGTGACGCAGCTTTCGGCATCCTCCAAAAGCAGAGACGGCAATTAACGCACTGGAAGTTGAAAGGGGAAGGTACATTCCATAATTGCTGTTCTAGCTACAGAAGCCAATTTATACATATCCAATGGCACTATTGGATTTATTCCAGATGTAACTCCAACGGACCGTAGTCAGGAATGAATTTGGTCCCATATCTGCAGATTATTCATGGGATGAGTGGACTTTTGTGGCCTTTGAAGCCTCATGGCTTATCAAGGAAAAACCAATCAGGCATCAGATTCCTAGGTGACAGAGAAAGGCAAAACTGTAACTCAGAAATTAACAGTGCTAGAGAGGGGGGAAGCCATCCCATCTCACTGCTGGAAAAAAATGCGATGGAAACCTTGCTGTTGCTGTAGGAAGTATCAAAGGCCCTGGTCCCGAGTGGTGATTCATTCAGACATGCCCACAGACTTGCTACCAGGGTCATCTTGCAGGATCAGCTGTAACTTGAGGGATCACCTCTTTTGGTTAGTGCAATGACTTCAACACCTTTAGCACTATGTGATTATTTGCTCAGAAACAGCCAGGAGCCATTGGTGCCGTTACACAAGCTGTGTCTTCCAGTCCCAGGACTTTGTCTCAGCTTGTAGAAAGAAATGCATTGCCCTCTGAGTTCAGACTCAGCACCAGCTCCTCTAGAGCTGAGGGGGCTTGGAGTTCTGTTTCAAATTCGTTTGCACACGATATTAATGCTATAATGGTCATATGTTAGCACTTAGGATACTTGATTCCTTAAACTGACCATAGTGTCATTAGCTGATCAAACTAACACTTCCCAACACATCTGTGACACAGGTGGGTGCTGGATCCCGCTTCCTCTGCAGCACTGATGGTTTTAGCGACCATTTCTTTCAGGGCTGGTAGTGCAGCTTCTCCAGGCAAAAGCAAACGGCAACATGTGGGCTTCTCCTTTTCTCTGCCCATCTAATATGGCCAAGAGAGATTTCTTCAGCCACAGCTGGATTCCAGCTCAACCTTTTTGCATGAGGAGCCCAGCACAGCTGCTGGCGATGCCGAGAGTCGGTCCGCAAGCTGATCAACAGGCAACACACAGCCGTAAACAGATCTGGAAGAGGTCTCCATCTCGAGCGTGCAGGAATCCTGTCTGCACATGTCTGTCCTCTCTTCCCCCCATGCCATGTCTGTCCCTTTGTAACTTCTGATAAAAGGAGTGTAAATAAACAGTCTCCATTGTCCCTCTGCTGTTTGGATAGTTTAACTCTTTGTACCAGCTGCAGAGCAGCCATGAAGTTAAAAAATAATAGTAACGGTAGCTTTGGCTGCTCGAACCTCCTTGGGCAACAGTGCAAGAAACAGGGGCTGCAGGCTGTCAAAAAAGGACTTAACTTGGGAAAGCACAATGCAGCTGCAAACACCAATGTAAAGAAGGATGTTAACAAAGTTTCTTCATAAAAAGATAATGCTGAAGGATAAATGCTTCCCTCCTTCCTCCTCAGCCATGTTTTTGAATGTTGAGGCTGAAATGACTAGCAGACCAACTTGCATATGAATATGAAGCATTTGAAATGATTATTTCCCACATAATACTCTTTGCCTCTTTGCACAGTAATGTGTCATGAGTTATTATTCATGGGGCAGATACGAGTCACAGTGATCAGCAGTAAACATATTAATAACACACATGCAAAACCCTTTTCTTCTTTCTAATTGTCAACATTTTTTGTCCGTCCTGGTGTAATGACAAGATGTCTCTCATTTTAAAAATGGATGGGGGAAAAAGGAAAAGGCTTGGAAGAAGCCTAGGCGACACGGAGATGGCAGCCTTCAGTGAAACCTGTGCTTTTAAATCCCTTTGGCAATTTAGAAAATTCAGCTTCTATGGCTACAAGGCCTGATCCTCAGCTGGTGTAGTTTTGCACAGCTCCACAGAGTTCAGGGGGAGGATGCCAAAATACACCCACTGAGGATGTGACCCATAGATTTCAAAGGCAGAAAGTTGGCTATAATCTGATATCCAGTATGGCACAAGCAACGAGTTCACAAGTGGTTTCTTCAGAGTATATAATTAAATTACCCCTCTGCCATGGCACCTTTTTCTCTTTCCCCCAGGTTTCGAGCAGATTAAAAGATCCATTGCTTGAGGATACAAAGCTACGGTAAGCACATTGCTGAGAAAAGTTTAAAAATGCAACACTTTGAAAGGATGCTCCAAGCAGGAGCAAATCTACTGCTACTGAGGAATTTTACTGGTATCCAAAAACCCTACTTTGATGTTTGCGAGGAAGGGGAGGAGATTCTACCCGCTCAGATTTTCTGTAGGGTAGTATTTTCTGAAAACGTACTCACTTTTAGGATGTCATCTAGATGCATAACTTCTTGGTCCAGGTCCTGAAACTCTTTATACTGCTCTTTATGTGGCTCAAGAGCTAAGAGAAGCCCTTGCAAGGCTTCTTCAATGCTTCCATCGAGATAAGACTTATATCCTTCTGATTCCCCACTAATCGATCCCTCACACGGCAGCCTCTCTGGGGTCATGGGTGCCTCAGCTGATGTAAGCCTTTTTACCAGCTGCTTCGTGATGTTGCCATCATAGGTATCCAGCTCCACAGGCTTGAGCTCTGAACCTTCATCCGTGTCCTGCAGGAGAGACACCGGGACGCTTGTTTCTATAAAGACGTGATCGCTCCCAGCATCAGAGGTTTTTTGGCAAACTTCAGGAGCTGGCCTTGGGGTGGCCTTGTTCTCAACCACTGCTCCCCCTCCCTGGGATGGCAGGTCCTTCGGCTCAGCGACAGAGTCTCTGCGGGAGTCACTGCTGCTACAGTCCAGGCTTGAGCTCTTGGAGGACTTGAGAGCTCGGTGCTGGGTGGGTGTCGCAGTGATGTCAGGGCTGGAGCTGACGTGAGCAGAAGAGGACTCTGCTGAGTTGGCAGGGGGCACGCGGTCTTCATAAGGCAGGTCGCCAAAAGTGAAAGAAAGAGGCCGCTTCTCGGTGGTCGCCGTTCCATTTTCAAAGACGTCATCTGGCAAATTTGACTGAAAAGATAATAGAGAAAGAGAGAAAATGTTTTTCAGGCAGCACTGAAAAGAGAAAAAAAAATACAGTGTATGCCTGGGAAAGAAAAATGCAAGGAAAAAGATTAAAGAAGCACTCAAGACTTGAGAGACAGGAAAAATATTTCAAATCCAGCTTCTGCTTTCATCTGGCACAGCTCCTGATTTTCGCAGGAAAACTGCTGGAAAACTTGGGCTCAGCATCTCTCTGGTAAGCCGAGAGCTCCAGGAAGCGAGTTCCCAGAACAGAGATCCAAATTCTGCTTGTCCTACCAGATTCCTTCAGACAGCATTTCCAGTGCATTGCTCTAGTTCCTGCAGCATGTCTCTTTTTAATGGGGTTGTACTTAAGCCACCTTGGCTGCATTTTTGTACCCGTTACATATTTCCATTGTGTTTACTTTCTGACTTCTAAAGTAGCAATCCCTAAAATTTAACACAGTTTGCTCCAAAAGTTTCTCTAGCGTCGTGGCATTTTAATGGTGATATTACTATGCTCTTTCTTGTCTTCAAAGTATGTTCTGCATGTGGCACGGATATCTCCAATAATTGTTGAACAGGAGTTACATAGGAGTCCTGTTCAACATGAGTTTCTGCCAAAATGACAAAGAATTTGCGTGGCGGTGTATTGACCAGGACATTGATCATTTAGGAAGCAAAACCAGCATATACAGACCCAAAAATGATCACAGCATACATATGTTCATCTCTCTGACTGATGTAAGGGGAACAATCACTGCAGGAATCGCAACCTGCCTATCTGACCTACAAATTTTGCTTTGTTATGTGGCAAACTTGCACAAACGCACAGCACAGATGAAAGGCAACTACTATTTTGCTGACAATTTGCTGGTAAGAACATGTTGTTAAGGTGCATAAGGTTAAACTGTCCAAAACTTGCATCTTTTTCCCAGCGCTATTAGCAGCTATTTTCCCTAAACATAATTACACTCAAAGGTTTATTTCTTCTTTCCCCTGAAATGGGTATGCTTTTAGCATCTGAAAGTCAATTTATTGGGCAAGCGTATAACATCAATCAGTGTAGCAGGCCATTTTTAACAATACCATGTTGGCTTGTATTCCTGCCCTGCTCTCTGCCCACAGATAGTTGGCTTCTGACCATTATTGCTGTAGAATGCAAGAGGAATTTTGATTTAATGCGAGCAGCATGGGCTCACAGTCATGTTCTCCCCTCTCATCAGTCAGCAAAATGAGAGAGTTGCAACAGAGAGCAACACACGAAGCATGCGTGGGAATGGAGATACCACATGGGGACTGAAAAAATCCTTCACCAAACGAAAACCAGGACTCACATATAGCTCTAGCCCTGCTTTTGGGCTTAGCCTGAGCGATGGCAGGTCACTAAAAGAGCGACTGCGACGAAGCTTGTCAAAGAAAGTGTCTTGCAGAGCATCTAAGATTGTCAACTTTGGCCTGTCTTGCAGGGGATGCAGCCATTTCTTCAACAGTTAAAGCAAAGAGGGTGTGAGAAAGGGCAAGTTAAATGAATTCTTTGTAGCAGAGTACTAAATTACAGGCATGGGATGCAGCACTTGTAAAATTTGTATCTGTACAGATGGCCTATTCAGTTTATACACAGTCCTGATTAAGCATTCAGAATTTGATTCATGCAAAATGCAGGAGCACCCTGTGAATATCTGGGGTACAGGGGCAAATTTTATCATGGGATACATTAAAAATACTAGTGCTATAATGGTTGCTACTGTCACAAAATGAACACACATCTTATAAAGATTATGCAAGTAGTATAGCAGTAAGGCAAGAAGAATAGCTATGCAATAATTGGCCACATAGTTTCAAAGATGCCAGGATCAGAGTCACCTTCTTTTAGGAGCAGCTGCTAGGAATGCAATTGCTTTCTAAGTATTTGTAAGGGTAACCTGCTGGAACCCAGGGAAAAAAAGCTTAGACGTGTAAAGCAATGAAGCGTTTGCAATGTTTGAACTGCTCTAGGGCTTCTCATTACATAAACATGAAGCTGAAGAGAGCTTACAAAGAATGAGTGGTCCTTGAAGGTTGGCGTTTCGGGAGTGCCTTGGCTGTACATGGACATTCTCCTCTGCAGAGCAGATGCCTTGCTCACATTTCCAGTGGATGGGGTCAAGTCTTCAACATCAAAGGGGCTGCGGACACACAAGCAGGAAAAAAAATGGTTGTTAGGCTGAGCGAGAAGGAATTTCAGGTCCATGGAAAGGAGTTTTGAAAATGTGGTTTATTAGCACATCAAAACCCAGAGGTAGCAGGTTTTTTAACGGAAGTGTTTAAAAGAAAATGTTGTTAATTAGACAGCAGGCTCAGAAGTGTGGTTTTTGGTTCTGATGAAAGCGTTCTACTCTCAGAAATCATTTATGTAGTGTAGTCTGATGTTATTCTTCTCACATGAAAAGTATTCTTGGATTTGAGTTGACAAGCGTCACACATACTAATGAGAGAGGTGCTCTACTATTAATAGAGCTGTTGCATTATAAAGGAAACCAGTAGCTGTTATTGCTGGCTTCATGTTTATTGCATTACAAGCAGCATACATGACTGTAAAAGCTAAAAGCATCAATGCTTCTTTAGAAATGACAGTTACCAATTTTATTAAAGTACCATGAGAATTGGGTTTGAATCCTAACACCATCAGCTTACCTATGCTGACGAATGCAGATAGAATCATAGAATCATTTAGGTTGGAAACGACACTTAAGATCCTCAAGTCCAACCACAAAGCTAACACTGCCAAGTCCACCACTAAACCATGTCCCTCAGCACCACATCCACAATGGACAATGCTAGATTTCCCACCATCTTCATGGTTTATGAAGCCCTTAAAAGCCAGCTTTTAAAGACGGGCCAACTTCTGAACCTGGCTATGCTAACGTAAATCCAGAGCAACCTCACTGAACTTTACATTAATATTAAAATTTTTTAATGAGTATATGAGGACTCAGTTATGCCCCTTTCTTGAGCTTGGGGAAGAAGAATATGCTTTAGGCAATTCTATGATCTCTCATCACTATCTGTTTCACATGCCTCGTGATGTCACTACTCACCACGCCTATTGTAACAGCTGAAACTAGGCACAACTAAGAACCTAGGCATAAACCCATTTGCCACAGGTAACACAGGGAACTTGTGGCTGACCATGAACTATTTCTTCTCTCCCAAACTTGGGCCACAATTCCTTTCCCCATCTACCTCAGCAGGGAGCAAAACAGAGAGAAGAGACCACATGGACATTTTCTTTTTGGTTGAATTTTCACAGCTGCTTGACACAGTGCCCGCCCAACCAGCCAGCCAGCCAGCCAGCTGTACTTACTACCAGGTGATTTCAAGGTTCAGCTTTATTGTGCCAAGGTCGTTAATGTCTACTGCAACCACCTGAGGCCGAGCTGCAAACAGGTCTTTTGTTTCACAGGTAACACTTCCCACAAGGATGTGCGTAGCAAGTCCTTTAACTTCTGTGACCTGTAAGAGACAAGAAGATATCTAGGACCACGTAAGGCATTGCAATCCTTAATTAAAAAGCAATGGTTTTGATTTTCTGGCCTGGACCCCTTGCTAAAAGGCTTCCAAAATATGACTATGCTTGCTGCCTCTTCATTACTTAGGGGATAAATCAGATTATTTTTTTATAATAAATTTGTAGCTGCATATGATCATGCTTCTATGTTTTCTTTATGTTTTTATGGGTGCCAGAAGAGAACAACCGTACTGGCTCAGACCAAGGGACTATCCAGCCTTGGTAGTTGGTCTTTTGCAGTGACCATAAGCAGAGCGCAATGAAAGAGTAAGAAGAGGGAGAGCATATTGGATGTTTTCCCATCTAATACTCTCTCAGCAATAGACAATTTTCATGACGGGCAATCTCCTGATGTAGCTGGCCTACTCAGTAACTCCCAAGGGTGCTCTCTTCTATGTATTTGTCTCCTGTAACTCTGAAGCCATGTAATTGTTTGCATCTATGATGGCCTTTGGTGAGGACTTCCATAGATCTATTGGTGAGGAACCACCTCCATGTTCTTATGGTAAGAGTAGAGTAGAGCACTATTTGTACTTCCATATATATCTGCGTGAAAATTCAGAGGGCGTTACATATGCAGCTCTGATATACAAAGAAACCTTTGCCTACGTGCTTGAAAGTCAGTTCTTGAGCCTTTTATGTGAAAGTCTTTGGAGAAAATCCAAAAAGGGTAAGAATATACACATTAATCTTAATACCACTAGGACTCTCATTTGTACCTCTTGTGTACTACAAGAAAGGGTTCTCTCCTAAACTTCTACCTTAAAACTGTCTTGTTAGATTGGGAAGAGTGACTCACCTTGTGTCACAACTTGACTGTCTATGAAAACCTACTGTGTCACGCATTTGGGGTTATTTTGTTGGTGGTTTTGTAATTGCTTGCATTTTTTTCATGAAGGTTTTGTACTGTCTAAGCGGGACATTTCCCATGAGACTTTCAAGACACACACCCGCTGTTTAAGCTGCCTAAGCAGGGACACCTGGCATAATTATTAGCAGCCATTTCTAGACAGGGGTCAGGGAATGGGTATCTCTGGGTTGGAGGTTTGTTGGAAGGAAAGCACATGAGCACATGGACCTTCAGCCAGCCGAAAACTGTGTAGGGAGGCCTGGGGCAATGAAGGGATGAAGCAGTGGTGGAAAGACTCTGGTCTGGGAGGCAAAGTCGCTGCTGACAGCTAGGAGTTGCAAAAGTTGCTCTTTCCCTTGGGAATGGGCCATAGAGTAAGAGGAAAGCAAAGGCTTGCAGGCATTAAGAAATCTGGGGAACTGCTGTGTTCTAGGAAGCTGCCAAAAAGTCGGAGGGGTTTTTCTACAGGCCCCCACCTCACCGTGAGCAGAAACCTCACAGCGCTGCTACCTCACACTGTAGCACTGCTGTTCTGCGCAGGGTGGTGGGACTGGACCTCAGGACTGTCCCAGCTTGTGCACAACTGGCCCCTATGTGTGTTTAAATGAGAGAACTATGTACTTCTCCAGATCAGCAGATGGTGCTGCCTTATCTGAGCAGTCAGTATTAACAAACTCAGCAGCAGTGGGATTTTTGGGGGTTTGGGGGTTTTTTTTGTAGTTGTTTTCCTGAATGCTGTTAGCAAACAGGTTTCCAGTGTTCCTGTGTTTTGGTGCAAATCGTCTGAGTTGCTGGAGAGCAATGTGAGGCAAGGGTCGTGTTAGTATGGCTACGACACCAGTCTGGAGAGAGGTAGGACAACTTCTCTCACAGGGCTCCCAAAGTGATTACAGTCTTGTAGCATCTAGATTGGACAATACTATAGGACTCCACTCTAGTAGGGGTGTTGGAAATACTAATGATGGCTCATTTCCAAAGAGTTTAATGATCTGCTGCTGTGTTTTGCTGGTGGCGCATGAGAAGGCAGCTTCTTGACTCCTGCCTTGTTTGCAGGCAAAGGAGTTAGCATGCGTACCTTAATGGAGATCAGTCCAACAATAAGAGGGAGGAAAACCATTTCTTCTCCGTCCCAGCTTTGCTTGCCATTCACTTCTATTTTGCCTTTCAGTTTCCACCGCTGGCGACCGTAACGCATGAAAATCTGAAAAAGAAAAATCCTCTTATTTTCTTGAGAAATCTGTTCTCATAATGCACAAATATCAGAAACAGAATGGGGGGAAAGGTCTGAAGTAGGTTGGAAGAGTTAGTGGTGTAGGTGCTGCCCTTCTGCTTCCCATCGAGCCAGAAGGAAAAGGTTTATCCTGCAGGATGTCTGCCTCTCAGCTCTCCTAATCACTCCTTTTGGTCAAGCACCCCTCACCCCAGCTTTCACCTCTGTATAACTAGATGACTCCTAACAAAGAAGCTACAGGAGTTTTAACACTATCTACAGGGAAAGCGGCAGTGTGTGTGGGGGAAGATTTCGGAGGGCAGGAGGAAAGCCCCTGTGGCCTTTCCTAACACCTGCAGCTTGCTGGATCTGCTGCCTTCCCAGGCAGTGGAGAGGGCAGGTGAGCTTTTGGCCATCCACCATCACAGGCTTTGGCTAGCTGGTGATGCAAATGAGTGAGACCCCACAGTACAACACCACGGTTTGAAGTGGTAAGAGCAGCAAGCCCATTATGGGCTGTGGGGATCACTGGGAGAGACCTGCACCAACTCATTGGCCCTGTAGAGGAAGCACATGCTGCTTGCAGGTGTGAGAGGGGCACGAGAGATTTGTCACAGGGAACAAGAGTGGGAACAAATGAATCGATGATCAAGACAGCTGGGAAATACAGATTGAGGGGGATCCATACTCAGTTTGTGAATTTCTTGCAGGGTATCCTGTTCTGGATAGAGCTGGAGGCTTTTATTTTAATCTGTTTCTAATTAACCTGCTCTCGATGTTCTCCACTGGAACACTGCAGTGACCAGAGATCCTGACAGCCTCACAGCAGGTAACATCTGGGTCTCAAGAAACGTGTCTTTCTGCTACTCTGCTTTATGATGAAGTAAAGTCTAAACATTCAGTAAAGGATGCTTGCAAGGACTTGTTCAATTTGCTCTGCGTGCATGTGGTGGGGCATAGGCTTTTTTCCAGCGGAATTAGAAATGTTTCTCACAAATGTGACAGTGAGAAGCATGCCCTTATTCTAGGAGACACCTAAAAAATAAGGGGGGTTTGTTTTGTTTTGTTTTTTATTTAAATTTTTACAATTTAAAAAAAACCACCAAATGTGTAGTTCTTCGAACAGCCATCATCCAGTACTCTGAATATAATTTTCAGGTCTTCTGACAGATATCCTGACCTAGGCAGCCATAAAGCGAACTGCAAGGTTTTTCAGAGCATATACAGGAAAAATAATAGCTGTTTCTTGGGGTGCTGATGTGAAAAGGCTTTCTTCTTCATCGCCATGTAAAAAGCAGCAGAAATCTGCCATTCTTTTTGCTATTAAACAAACCATAAACTGGCGCAGACGTACCTCGTATTGATCTCCTGGGCAGAGCCGAGCGAAGCCAGCCAGACCTGAGAAGGAAAGACACGGAGGGGCTGTTGGCGGTACCCCAGGGTGCAGCTGCGGGGTGCCCCGGGGGTGCCGCGGGGTGTCCGGGGCCACCGCTGCCGCCCTTGGACAGGAGAGGGCGGCAGCCCCCCAGCAGCCGCTCCACCAGGAGGTGTTTTTAACCCCCCTCTTACTGCTGCCTTTGCGCCCTCCAAACTAAGACCAACACCACCCCCTCCATATTAATTTTCTTTCTCATCTTTTTTTTTTTTTTTAATCAAAGATTTGCACTTTCCAGCTTTTTTTTTCGTACAACAGCTCAAATTATTCTATAATAATTACAGAAAAAGAAGAAACAGCTTCCTGATGTCATCTGGCTTCAGAAACCGAGCTTAGCACCCTTACTATGATGATGCGTAGGCGAGCTGCTGATTACCATATAGTGCTTGCTGCTTAACACTAATCAGACCAAGCTATACATTTTAACACCAATTCCTTTTTAGTACATCTTAATAGAAACACAAGGCGGGGCTCCTTCTGTTTGGTGTTTCAATAACATTATCGTTCCCGTACAGTCTGAGTGTCTTTCAATAAACAGTAAGTACATCAAGAAACACAACTGACATCTGTAATACCAGATTTATCCCATCTCTCCCTAGAGGGGGAGGAGTAGTGCAGGAAAGCACTCATGGTATATGTTTGCTTGATTTTATAAATTATTTTTTAAAGGTAGGACATGATGATGCTATTTCTATATTGACACTGTCCATATGAAATGGAAAGTTTCCTGAAGCTTGTGACCATCCTGAAATCCCAAGGACATTACCATCGCTCTCCTGGCCTTGTGACCTGTTCTTCTACCAGATGCAACTGGTTGGTTTTCATTAATCTAATCCTCTGCCTCCACAGAGGGTACCTCTCCTTTCTCTCAGATCTCCTCAGTAGGTAGCTATTGCACTTATTTTGGTATAAAAATTTACCCAGCTTCACGTGGGTAAGCTTAAAACTATGCCTCTAATGTTGCAATGCCTCAAGAAACCAGTCTGAGGACACATAGAAAGTCTGTGGCAGAGAAAGGAATGAAAACAAATTTTCTGGGATCTTTGGGCTGGATTTATCCTAAAATGCCATGGCTGAACATACATGGGTGTGTTAAAATCAAGGCAAGTATGATGAACCTTAGTGCTGGCTTACTTAGCAGGCTGGATTAGTCCTGGTAGCTGGACTGTAGGAGTAACCCCTGCATGCAGTCACAGCCTGTCCCTGGGATCTGCTGATCCTCCTCTTCCATTTCTTTGACCAGAAACGAGTTTTCTTCACTCATCTTATTATGTAGCAGGACAGAGAGGTCCTTGCTTAGAGCTCATATTACCAATTCCTTTCTAATTTATTTACTGCTTATAAATAATTTAAGCTTACTAGCACTCCACTGCTGCTTCTCTCTCCCCTGACGTGCTTTTGTAAGTGAATTTGATCTCTGCTGGGACATCACTGAAAGTATCTGAGGAAAATAAAAGGTCTTTTCTTTGCTCAGTGGATGGCGTGGGCAGGGGAGTGCATCTTAAAACTCCACATGGATGTTGTCCAGAGTCGATGTCTTTGAGTGGTGACTGGCGCAATCAGGCTGGTCGAGTCTCTTCAGCCTGATGAAGAGGGGGCTAAATGCTGACTTGATTATAGGGAATAAGTACTTTCATAGGAAACAACTTTTTGGTAACTGAATGGCTCTTGGGGACCAAATGCATGGCAGGAGCCAATGGGTCTATTGTACCATTTCAAAAATTACGCCTTTGTAAAAGCACTGTCCTGGGCTTGTAATGCAGGTTGGACAGGAGGTTGCTCCTGGGGTGTCAGTGTAAGTAATTAGGGGGTAGGTCATTATGTGGCTGTGGTACAGTGGCAAGACACTAGCGTCCTTCATTGGCAGGGCCACCCCAAGTTCATGCAGCATGCACACCTCTGCTCGTGTGCAGGATGCTGGACACATGGACTGTGGTTGCTGGTGCTGGGTTCAGTGTTGCAGAGCCGCTGGTGCATCAGGCCAGCGTATTGCTCTCCCTGGGTGAAACGACTGAGTATTTTACCTCCTGCTATCCTGGCACTTCTAAAAGGTATAGGGGCACTTCCCTATACATCATAACAGGACATGCAGATTCCATGCAGGAACTTCTAAATTTCCACTCTGGGTTTCCCTGTTTAATTTCAACAGCTGATTAATCCTAAGCAGTCATCAAAGCCTGCTGGCAAGTTTATTATCTTTATTTTGAAAAATAATTAGATTTTTAAAAAAAAAAAAAAATCAGTCATAAAAACACAGTGTGGGTCCCCTGCTTCCTGACAGTACTGTGTAGGTTGGCTTGCTTTCAGTGTAAGTGACAGAGGGCACAAAATAAAAATAACTTTCACTGGAATGGCTAGGAACAGATAAGCTTTGGGGAGAGGAATGCTTTGATTTTAAATTAGATCCTAAAGTTAGCTGGATACGCTGCAGTAGAACATAAGGGGGATGCTTGCTGCGTGATCTGCAGGCATTTGTGCTAGAGCTGTTGTGAGCTTTAGCAATAGCAATGGCTGGATTATCCTATTGGATTCCTATTCCTAGGGAAAGCTATCTAGATAGAAATCTTCGCTGTCCTAATTAGAGAATACTTAATGACACACTGTTTCTCTTTCCAATTTTCTAATTTGGGCTTCTTTATGTTAAGAGAATTGTGTTCAGAAGTAGCTGTTGTCTGTGGTTTGTGCTCTGCTCCTGCATGTGAGCGCAGCACCTGGCTCCTCGAGAGCCCTTGAGCTTTGCTGGAGGATTTGGGCATACAAAAGAGAAGGGGTCAGACCTTTTCAGCCCAGTCATTCGCGATGCCGTGACACCTTCTGCAACGTGTCCTGCTGTCAGGAACTGTACATTGCACTGCATTTACAGCAAGTAAGGAAAGGCTCCGAGGGACCTGGCCTGATACAATTCCCTTTCTACACTGCGTGACCTTGTGTTTCCTTCAGCATGTCCACACTGCAGTTCTGCTGTGGGTTTTTGTATAGAAATATCTGTCTCAGGCTCTGTACGTCCATCTTGTAACTTTACATCTATGCATCTTTGACTGCCTTTCCAGTACCTAAGAGTGGGGGCTTTAAAACCTGAGGTTTGGTGCTGTGGGATGGAGCTAGGAGAACTATGATAGCTGCTGCGCTTATTTTCTCTAGCATGGAAGCCTGGAGTAACTACTTGCTCTAAGCTAGATAATGTCTTTCAAATGAAGAATTAAGAGTGCACAAATATTTAGATGCTAATTTTGTTTTATAGAACTCTTTTCATGCCAGTGATTGAAGATCCAACAAAGATATCCCCCTCTTCAAGACATTTAGTGTTAAAGCGATAACAGCATTAACAATACCTAGTGATTCACTGAGGCTTCAGGTAAAAGTGATTCTATTGTATTCAAACCCATAAAGTCCCCTGTCGTAAAGACAAGGGATAAAACTGAAAGATGAATGCCACCACTGAGTTATCTAGGTGTTTAAATGGGAAACTACCCTCAGGTCTTTGCTTTTTTACATTTGTTCAAAAATAGCAATAGTCAGAATCAGCAAAAGTAAGGGACTTAGAAACAGCTGATGTCAAATTAAGAAAGTATTTAGAAATTCAGCTCCATGGGCATTCACATAATTTCCCAGTCATCTTCTTAAAGGATTACGGAAATAGAGACAAAAGGTACAGCAGCCTTGAAAATTGAATTGCTTTGGCTGTTAGGAGGAGTGTTTGTGGGAGGTAATTAGCCTTGAAAACAAGAAGCAGCGTCTCAGAAACTCTCTCTGTAAGCTTTGATGTTCCTGGCTTTGTGACCCTTTCCACTGGGCAGAGGGCTAAGTTGGGGGTTTGAAGGCTCAGCCATGGGTGCAGTGGGGAAAAAACAAACCTATCCTAAATACACATCAAACTAGCACGTCTCAATGCCCTCGCTAACACTCTCAGAGACTGCTACTGTTCAGGGGGAAAAAAGGGAAAGGTGAAAAGGCAATTACCTTTCATCTTGATGCAAAACTCCCCCAATAGGTTTTCCAGCTCTGCTTCTATGGTACACATATTCTGTGTTGGAAAAGAGAATAGTGAGGTCAGACAAACCTTTTCTGCCTTTTTTTAAAGGTCTATTTGGAAAAAGAAGCTTCTGCTAGACAGCTGAAAGATATTTTGCAATAAAGTCAATCTGCCAGAGCCATCCTTGCTGTTTAGCTGGGTCTGGCCCTAAAAATGGCAGCTATGCCTGCTCGCCCCGAAGCTGAATGTAACCCTGTGCTCTTCTTCTGTTGCACTCTAATCCTCCTGTTGGCAGAGGGCAGTTGTGGCCCTTGAAGCGTAACCTGGTCACTGTCCCAGTCTTCCCCAGCCAGGACACGTGCCAGCAGCAGCAGCTCCATGCCAGAATGGCTCCCAGCACATTTTTAATCTCTCAAGAAACAGGGACTACATTAAGAAAAAAAAAAAGATTCTGGGAGACAGGTACGAGACCCTCTCCAGTTCTTCCTTCAGATTTCGGAAGGCTGTCACAGCTTGTGTGCTGGGATGTTTGCGACGCTATTAGACCCTTCTTCATCTACCGCCTGGTTCATAAAATAGACGCTGATCACAGCAAGCAAAACAGGATAGGATGCAACAGATGTCTGTGTACACATGGGTTCCAGCCAACCTGCCGTCCCAAAATCTGCAGAGGGGGAAGGACAAAGCTAGCAGAGATGTAGGTTTGGGGCAGATTTATGATTTTTTCTTGTGCAGCAGTTCCTGGGTATAACCCTGCTCTCATAGAGCGTAAATATTATTATTTCCAGGAACTCTTTGGGCCCATGTCACCCATCTCTTAAGTCATCAGGTATTCATCTAAAGATGAACACAGAAATAGTAATTCCTCTTTGCTGGTTTTGCTTTTAATTCTTTTATCTGGATGAAATTCTCCCCGAAATCAGTGACAAAGTTCCCATGGCCTTCGAACAGTGCAAGAGCAAAAGACTAAATGGATGAGGATGTACCTCTGTGTACTCCTTGTAACTCCTGTTGATTTCAGTTAAACTCTCTCGAGCTGCTTTGCTGGCAGGAGACATTGCAAAGGCTTGCTTCATTTTGCTGGCACCATCACAGAGACGTCTTTGGATACAATAGGCTTCATAAAGCTCATCCACCTAGCGGGAACAATGAGGGTGTATTGAAAAAAATCTGAGAAAACCCCAACAAAATAAAACCAACAAACAATGAAGTGATTTGCATTGCCAGGAAACTCAGACTGTTAGGTCCATTGGAAAGGGTGAGCAAGTGAAGCTGTGATACTGTTACAGTCTATGAAAAAGAAACACAAGATAAAAATAACTTCCACAGTAAAATTCTCATTACAGGAACACCAAATGCTGCCAGCAATTCACCTGCTTGCCCTGCATGCCTTTAACCGTTGCTACTCCCTTTTCCCCCTGTCTGGGCTCCGTACAGTCATAACAGGGATGCAGCAAGCTTCTCAGATACATAGGTGTGGAAGAGGTCTTTCAAAGCCAACTGCAATGTCCACACTGCCAAAGTGGATCGGATGCGTTAAATGGCACATTTAACAGGGCCAGCAATGTCTTCTGTATTGCTAAGACCAGGCATGGATCGATACTGTTGCAGTATTTGACTAATAGGTAATAATGGAAGCAGGGGGTGATTTTTTTGAATTCTCACAGCCCATCCTCCAGAAACTGGGAGTCACAGTCAGAATCAGCACAACTAAAGGGCTTAGAAACAGCTGATGTCAAAATAAGGAAGTATTTTGAACTTCAGCCCCCAGGCATTCATATAATTTCCTAGTCATCTTCTTAAATTCCTTTGGCGTGACTTAGGCACCCAACATTTAGTAAGCAGCCTGGAAGTTTTGCAAAACCCACTCACACACTGTTTAAAGTCTCACCTGGATCTAGCTTCAGAGTGCAATGGATTTACACTTCTCATGCTTTGGTTTCCCTTTTCCCTCTAATCCCTGCACTGAATATATACATTTACTCCACCTGAGCTGTTTGGTAGGAGTCTACAGTGGTGTAGCTGGTGTATATAGATGTATATATACTCCCTTAAAGATCATCTAGTTCCAACCCCCATGGCAGGGGGGGTGGAACTAGATGATCTTTAAGGTCTCTTCCAACCCAAACCATTCTATAATTCTATATATATACACCAGCTATATATAGTGACATATATTTATATAATCTGTCAGATACAGGAGATGTAGGTTGTCTAACCTGACTTTATCAGGGTGATGAGGAGAGGAATAGAGAAAGCTGTCTCTTCTTTCTGCTTTTAATGTCCCTGCTAAGACAGGGCAGTATTTGTTTTTTACTTAGAATAACTTTTTTCCTTTGTTATCTCTGACATCAAGCGATTGTCCTGTGCCCCGTGGTGCTTGTTGCTCAGTAGTGGATTTTCACAGCAGAGTTTCTCCCTATGAATGCATCCTGCGCCTTGGCTTCCTCAGTCTACGACTTTGTGTTGCTGCATTAGAGATGAGCCTGACGTGACAATCCAGGCGTGTTCCAAATCCCATTTTCCAAGCCTGCTTAACCTCTAACAAAAAGCACTGTGGCTTATTTGTTTGGAGCGGGACTGTTCTTCCTGACAGCTTCCAAGTTTTAGGTCGACTTTTAGAAGGCTAGCTTGGATACCCGGTGGCCAAAGCCCCTGACTTGAGGGATCTCTAACCACAACAGGGACTGCTTTGCAAAGTGAAAGAGTTCAGCCAAGGGTAATGGAGGCACAGGTAGCATTTTGCCATTTGAAAGTTACAAAAAAAGCTTCTTGGAGTCATATCCGCTGCTATTTCTCTTGCAAGTCAGCAAGTTAAAGACAGCTACTATAAATAGCTGTCACTTGGTATTTACTTCTGCCATCAGGGTGGAGCATTAACCCGGGGCTGATGTCCTACCCCTGCCCGTGCGAGTGCGGCTAGGGCACGCTCATCTGCCCCCCTAAATATGTGGGGTCTGCTGCTGCACATCCCGTTCTCCTCGCTTTGCTTCCTATACGGAGCGGCAGTGGGTAGATAGCAGCAGGCATCGCTGTGGCCCTGATTCGGTACAGCTGAAAAAGACCTTCTCCATCATCAGAAACAAAGATGTTTCTTTACCTGCCCAAGCCCATAAGCTTTAACGCAGCACAGCTCGGTTCTTTTTGTCTCTGTTGCTGTGGGTTACGGAAAGTGAACTAATGTACTCGGCAAGCTTGAGTAATAGTGACCAGCGTTACCTCTTGCGTTTGGTGCTTTTCAGTCCTATTATAAGCCCAGAAACTATTAGCTCTGAGCAGGCTGGAGTGGGAAGGATTTGAATGGAAATGTTCTTTAAGCACTAATTTTGCCATTCATGTTGCCAGCAAGAGAGAAGGCAGTTTGGGGAACAAAATTTCAGTCTATCGCCTGATGATTTATATTTTTTTTTCGGCTCCAAGAGTAAAAGAAGACTGAAATTAAAAGGTTTGGATGGGTTGTCATAATTGGAGCACTTCAAGCTGTGAGAATGCTTTTCAAATGACTCTCAAAAGACATTTCATCCATCAAAAATAATTCATTCTTTTGTCAGGCTCAGAAAAGCAACTAATCGCTAGCAGATATGTTTATAAGTAAGAGAATAGACGCCATGGATTTTGTCCAGCTCTAAAATGTATTAGTATAAATCACAAGTACCTCTACTGACTATTCTCACCGATGTAATCAAGTGGATGTGGGCCCCAAACCACGCAGCAAAAGCATTAGCAGTGAAATCCAGGAACAATTCCAACCTAGCTGCTGTGTACAGTAGAGACAACTGCTGAATTAAATTACTTTCAGATGCAACTCTCTTTCTACCTATAGTTTAACAATAAGCATGCAGTGAGATAGATTTTTCCCAGCAAGCATCTGACCCTATGATCTCTCTGTACCTAAAAGCGGGTGGGAGTGTCTCGGGGCACGGCTGGCCCTCGGGGAAACCCTTTCTTTGGCTCCGACCACCAGCCCATCGCAGTAAAAATACCGAATCTGGGAGAGGCTTCGTCAAGGCGGTCTCCCCAGAATGGAGGGGTAGCAGGAGGCCAAGGGTTTGTTTTCCTAATAACATAGGAGCAGATGCAGAAGAAAGATGATAGGAGGGCTCGTTACCTTGCTAATGTGGAACTCCAGCCTTCTCATGTATCTTTCGACCGCTTTGATTTGCTGAAGGAGAGGAAGAGGCAGAGGGTGAGGCACATTTAAATAAATCAGTATGACGTTGCCACGCTAGTTCCGCTGAGGTCTTCAAGCCCCATGAGGCTGAGAAACTCCTCCTTAAAACATGCAGGGTTTCGTTGCCCGTGAATCTGGAATCAGCTGTCCCACCTTACTACCCTTAATCTGCTACTGAAAATGGAGCTCACTAACTTCTATACCTAACGTATTTTTGAACAAAAAAGAGGTTTTCTTTGATGGGGTTTCCCTAGTATTTTGAATTCTTAAAAAAAAAAAATAATCAGAGCTTTTTTAGCTCAAAATACAGTATTTTGACTACTTTGAAAACCTGTATTAAAATTGATGGGGGTTTGGATTTCAAAATCCATTCCCTTCCTCAGCAAACTGGTTTTGACAGCAAAACCAAGCTTGGCATTTTGACTCAAAAAAAGCCAGACTTGTTCAGGAAACATTTTTGAAAGCTTTCCTTTTGTTTCACCCAAATTTTCCTGCGGGGAAAATATTTTCAATTTTTCCTTCCCCAGAACTGGCAGGAGCAGGGATGAGCTGGGGTTTGACCCGGCTCCCACAGCCACCCCTGGCGTGCCCCCACCAGGCTCCCACCCGCCTGGAGCTGGCAGGGTGAAGTTGCACGAGGCGATGGATTTAACGGCTGGCAGCTGACAGAAATAGGAGGTCTCACTCCTCTGCCTCCCTCTTTCCCTGGCAGGGGTCTGTCTCCTTCCCTGTGCCCATCCCGGAGCCAGTTTAACTTGACAGAGCCCGGGGAAGGGCTGATGGGGTAAGGTTGATGCCGGGTGAGTGAGCACAGATGGCTGGCAGAGGCGCTGGGCAATACTTGAGACCCTGGTAAGTGGAGGGGAGCAGGACTTCTTCCTTCACAAGTGCAAATCAACAGGTAACAACTTCTCCCTCCGTGGTGTTGGCCAGGCTGGTAGATCTGGCTGAGAGAGGTTTCCCATGCCAGCTACATACACCTTAGGATACTAACGCTTCCTTGCAAACCAGCGTCAAAAGGGGTAACGTACCTTATCTAAATCGTACAGAACGCCCTGCAACAGAGAAGATGAAACTGTGATTAATTTTGCAACATAACAGCACCACGAGAAAGTAATGTTTGTCAGTCAACAGAAATCACAAATAAAACCAGGGCTTGAAGGGAAGAAGAGCATCAATGCAAATTCCCTATATCCCGCTCCCACCCCCTGGCTGCTCCAGCACCTCGAGGAGGTTATTGCGCATCCGCAGGATGAAAAAGCGTGACACGTACCAGGCGTGAGTTTCTTTTCATGTCTTTTAACTGAGTAGTCAACTTATCCAGCTCTGTCTGGTGAACATCCAGATACTCGCTGTAAACACAAACCAGAGAGGGGATGTATGAGCCCTGCAGCACATACCAAGCTGGCTGCTGACCATCCTAAAAGAAAATCTGCGCAACAAATGGCTTTCCTCACTTGATCCGTTTTCAGACAAAAACTCATTTAGGTTGATCTATCCTAAAAGCAGCTCGCTGCTGCCTTTTTGGGAATAAATAGGAGCTACTTATTTAGCTGTCTATAAGAGCTCCTTACACTGAACAACCAGTTTCAAGTAAGCTAATCTGCTGCTTAGTTTATGGGCTGGTGCCTTCCAATCACTGCTCTTGTATCCAGCTGGTAAAAGCCCCGTTATCATCTGGGATGTTATCTTAAGGGCAACACAAGCCTCTGATAGGACTCTAGGAAATGCAGAGGAAAAAATGATGAAATCCCAGCTTTTTGGAGCTTTCTTAGCAATTGGAGTGGAAATGGGATTCTGCCCTATTTCCCATACAAATAGTTCACATCCCAAGTGTTACAGTCCAGGCTCCAAGAGCCATATTTTCCTCTCCTGTGATTAAGGATCCCTTTTCCTGTGATATGTTTCTCTAGGCTCTAAAATGTCACAGAAAGCTTCAATCAGCAAGCAGCATAAAGGCTCTTACTCCAGGCCATTCTTCAGGGCTCGGTAGACCTCTTCCATCCTCTTAGGCTGGGGCTCTTTGGGCGTGGTGCTGTTCTTATGGCCCAAATTGTGCATTTTCTTCACCTTTGCTTGGGGCTTCTTAAGTGCAGAGGAATTTTCAATAAAGGAGTTACACCTGCAAAATGAACATTAAAGAGGAGGAAACCCCTATAAATCATAATGATCTCAAAGGAGCGTAGCACGAAGAAATCTTCTGATATTATCTCTGCTAGCAGAAACGAATCTGCTTCTGTGCCTGCCAGTTAAAGGACTGCATTTGTTTAGACGTTAAGAGGTCTGAGTAGTCTGGGATGTGTGCTGTCAGCTTTTGATGTGCCAGTTGCCTTGCCGAGATACGAATGCTGGTCTGGAAATGCTGGGCTGAATCTGAGGCTCATCAGACGTTACTCTCTCCTGCCTCACGTTGCTGAGCCACGGCCATAAAAGGGCTGAGCTACATCCAGGTGCTAAAGACAAAGAGGAGCCCAGATAATCTCAGGCGTAAAGCCTGGGGGCTCCTAAGGAAGACCGAGGCTCAGTTAAGATCGTGTCTGGAGGACAGCATCACACCGCTGGTCTTGAACGTGGACCATAGGAAGCTCTGTATGGCAAAGGGAGGATAGTTGTGCTGCATATAGGTGCCTCTTTGGTGCCTCTGCTGGGGGTCTGTCAGCATCTAACAACCATCACTGACTTGAGCTGATAATAGGAGGCGACACTTTGCCTGCCATTCCTCCTCAATTGCTAACTGGTGGTCTGGCATCAGGAGACTTTACACAAGTTAAAATTAATTGTAAAGTAGCCGCTGGGGGCATCAGGGACTGGTTGACTTGGTAAGTCCCTGACTCAAAGCCCTAAGTCCTAGCTAAAGGGTGACATGAGGAAAGGCTCTGCAGCCAAGCTCTGCCCTGTTTCCAGCAGCACACGAAGGCAGCCCCGCAAAGGAAACAGAGTTGTTTGGAATTCATAGCAGTGTGGCAATGAGAAAACTGTCTTTTGGGTAGCAACGGTCTTCAATTGGGGGCGGTGGGAAATGTATCATGTTCCTGCACATTTCACATGTTGAAAAGATCACTGTATAAGTTAGCAAATTAAAATGATTCTCTGAAACTCTCCCACAGCTCTGAGACATGTGAGGAAGCCCTGCATTACTGGAGGAGAGGCAAACAGGCATTTGGTAGCTAAGGCAGAGGGCAACAGCTTAATTATACAAAAGAGAGAGAGATTTTAGCCTAGAAGAATTTCTTCTGTGATCAGACAGAAGGCAGTCCTCTCTCGCCTCTTTTCCACCTTAACCCTCCCTTAGGGCCTGATTTGGAAATTCCCCTTAGAGAGCACGGCACTTGCCTGGAGCGTCTCTCCTGAAGCCCGCTGAAGCCAGCAAAGGACTGGCTTCTAATAATCCCATTAGGACCTCCTGGAGAGAATGAATGTGATCCTATTGACATGATTTCGGGGAGTCTGGAAGATATTCCTGAAAAACAACAGAAAGCAGGTCAGTGACGATGGCAGGTAAGAGGTAGGTGGTGAGGCAGGGACTGCCTGGTGTCCATCAGGCATGGTAAGGGGTAACTGAACCCCATGAGGGGCTGCAAGCCAGGGCACAAATCCGTTTGCATTGCTAGATTGTCCTGCCTTAACAATAAAACAGTCCTATTTTCACTTCTGACTTACGTCCCAGGCTCTACTGAAAACATGCTGGAGACACAAAGAGAGTCTGGATGTGGGACTAGAAAAAGGATGCTTCAGCATGCTAATCCCAACACCATTCCCAATTTCTGCCATGGCCAGCATGCTTCTCCCCGAGCCCTGCTGTCCCCATCTGCTACATCAAGGTGTCCTGGAGATTATTTTGGGAGTATGCAGAGCTCTTGAGGGGCACTCACCATCACCACAAAGTGTTATTACATATATTAAAATAAAAAGAAGAGGGTTCATTCAGCATGAATCAACTCCTGCAGCTCCCGTTTGAGCCTTGCTCATTTTCCCTGTGACTGTTCCCGACTGGCTGCTGAGAAGGAAGATGCGGTGGGTGTATGCGCAGCCACAGCATGTCGTGCTGAGAGAGGGATGCTCTCCACCACAACAAGCTCCAGGCACCATACACTCTGCAGTTCATGCGGCTGGGGCTGGGGCTCAGCACCCTGGGAGGAAGCCCTTGCTCTGTGTGTGTGCTCATTTTCAACACCCAGCTCCGCATCTGCACCAAACTAAGGTGATTTCAATCCACTCGCAAAGAAATAACAAACAAGTGCCGCAGTTCACAACAGCTCCATCAGCTTGCCGCTGCCATGAGGGGCAAGGGGGATGCCTCCCTTTTCCTTTCCTCCTTGATCTGCTGGTTTCCTTGTCTCGGCCCCGGCGCTTGCTGCCCTCGGCAGACAATGAAGCAGGTTTTTCTGCTGCCTTGGTTTTGCGCTGCTCTGGCAAGGTGAATGGCCTCCCCGAGCTGTCTCAGGAGCTTCATGGCCAGCTGAGGCCAGGCAGCAGGGCAGGGAGCAGGAAGGGAAGGGAGATGCTGGAGAAGAGGGCACTGGTCCTCAGGTGCTGCCAGGGACCAGCTCCTCCATCCCACAGGACCCGTCCTCGTACCGCCTCCTTCCTTCCCAGGGTGGCTAATGGCCTTGCACTCTGAAACGGATTGAGAAACTAGGCCAGCTTAAAAATAACCTGACAAAGACTGAAAAAGAGATTTATTTTTTTTATAATTTTTTTTTTTGCCATTTATCTTAAAAGCTGGACCTGGCATGCCCCGTGCCCCCAGTTCATTTCACTCCAAGGGCTGGGCCAAGGGGTGAGTTTGGTGCCGAGGCAGCACAGCGTGGCAGGGGCTGGAGCTGCCTACAGGCGACGAAGGTGATGCTCCGTGAAACTGTGACCTACGGGGCTGAGGGGGTGACAGCGAGTCTAAACCACTCTCTCATCCCTGCAGAGGAGGAACGATTGCAAGCGCCCAAAAAAACAGCCACTTGCAAAGGCCACAGATTTGCAACGTAAGCCTTCGCAACCAAGTGTATTTATTAAAGATAAGCACCAGAGCTACATGGTGCCTGCATGGCAAACACTTCCTGGAGAAAGCAAATACATGGGGAAACGTTGTGTGCTGTCCAGTTATGTTTAATTTGTAGCACCAAGCTGGGCAAATATTCTTTGAGGTGACATTAGGCGTCGTGGTGAGCTACTGCTTCTCCATGGAGAGGACTGCTTTGCCTGAGGAGCTGCTTTGTCAGGAATATTTCTGCAAGAGCTCCACCAGAAATATTTCTCCCAGTCCCAGCATTGCCAGCGCTACTAGTAACGTGAAGTTTTCTCTATTGCACAACAAAAACAGCGTAAATCTTTCTACTTCAGAAGCAAGAGCTGCGCCCTGTGACTGGACCACCTGGGATGCAATTAAGGCCGATTTTCTCCTCCGCTGTGGCCAGCAGATAACGGTGCTCGACCTTTTGTGTCCACAGCTGAGGTGGGACACAACCTGTCCTGCTCAGAGCTGTGCCAGCTTATCCACAGCAAGGGTAAACCCTTGGGATAAAGAAGCTGCTCTCAGGCGGACCAGTGCCACGAGCACCCAGGCTGGGCAGAAACCCATGGCCAGGAGAGAGGGAAGAAAGGGAGAGGGTGGGAGCAGGAGGGCCTGGGGAGCAGCCGCTCCTCGCACGCTTGGGAGAAACCTCAGTAAGGATGCACTTTGGCTAACTCACCCAGGGATAAACGTGCTCCAGCCACAGCCAGAGATACCTGAGCCTTCAGTCAATGAGAGCCCAAATTTGGCCCTGCACGCGCCCTGCTCCTTAAGGCTCTCAGCACACCTCTGCAGAGCTGAGCTCTGCCCAGGCTTCCCGATACCCAGCACTTGGCAGAAGCCACTTTGCAGCTTCCAGGGTCAAACCTGGAATGGTACAGTGCCTACCCGCACCGGCTGACGTCTGACAGTCCAAATCCCACTGGGAACCAGCTCCCGAGAGACAAGGCACAAACCACTCGATCGCAGTACGCTGGGGGTCCGCTTTGGTTTCGTAAGTAGCCTTAAGACAGTTACTCTGTGTGCTGTATGCTCCTATTTGCATACACAGATTCACGTTAAAAGTTGGGTCCAGAGTGCCAAGGAGCAGAAAATCCCTTGCAAGTGTTCAGCACTTGCCCTGTTTGACAGGATGATTAACACCCCCCTGGACAGCATCTGCAGACCTACAAGGGTAGAAGCTAAACAACGCTGGCAGTCAGAGGAGCTTTAACCGCATAAACATCAGCTGTTCCTCAGAAAATAAGGGGAATAAAACCAAACTTTAAGTCATGACCACATTGGCTATAAAAATGTAATTACTTTAGATTCAAAACTCTTGTCAAAACAGTAACACCTTCCACTCAATGAGTATCTTCTGTATTAATGTGAATGAAAGATGAATGGGTTTTGCTCCGAACAAAATCTTTGTGTCCATATGTCACCACATACACACGTACTGGAAGCGTTTAGGTTTTCTTTTGCTTTGCGGAAACTTAAAAAAAACCCAATAATTTTGGAAAAGGAATTTATTTATTTATTTATTTTATTTATTTTGCTCAAGCACTCAGGCTTCGCAATGCTTTAGTAGCTAAGACCTTCCTCAAGACACAGAAGGAAGTGTGGAAGGACTGCAATTGAAATGCAAATTGAAGACCTGCCTGGAACTACTTCTGCTTTGCTTTTGCATAAAATGGTCAGAACTCAGAGCCCAGATAGGCTTGTGCTCTCTCTCTATGTTATATATAATCTTGGTGATTAATGTATAATTTCTGTATGGAAGAAAACTGATAAAAGGAGGTAACAAAGTCAGAACTGATGAAATCTCCCAGTTCAGTCACTTTTCAGTTTGTCAGGTTAGAGGTCAACCCTATTGTACAAATACAATCTATTCTTAAGATTCAAACTTTTATTGCTGACATCTCAGATATTTCCAACTGACCTCACAAAATCACACTGACGCTGCCTAGCAGCAGCAGCCCCTTAGCCCAGATTCACACAGACAGTGGCTGCATACAGGCACCACGTTGATGGATTATTTATGATACCTACATCCAGCAAATACACTTTGAGCGATAAGTATTTGTCATACTGTTGTAATATTCTTTGTAGAGGGGGATTTATTTTCCTGTCTTTTAAACCATTCACAGGCCTCTGTGCTATCAACTAAATAAACTTACCTCTGAATTTAATAATACAGTTGGATTCTGATTATACACATAGATGTAGTCGCTAGTATAATTTCAGTAAGGCTCAGCCCACAAGCACTTACCCAGATCTGTTGTTGACCTGACCAGTATGTCTGCAGATGAACACTACCAGGGGGATTTTGGTGCTACTCCAATGCAGTGACCAAGTTTCTAAGCCTGCATTTACTAGTTACCTGATACAACGCTACTGTCTTCTAGATACAGTATGCGTTTTTCCCTCAATATAAAGCATATTGCCCCTCTAAAATGCTATTACATGCTTTTGACATCCGAGAGATCCACCTCAGCAGTGGATGCAATGAGTACCTTTACATTTTTAAATCTATATAGCTAATGAACCACTGATGTTTCATTTTAAAAAGTCACTAGTCTGCTTACTGCTAATATAAGCATGTGCTGTGTAGGAGCATAATTAATATAATTAGTATTGCCCGTGCTAAGTGCACGGCAGATGAATGATAAGCCCATAAGCAGAGTCAAAGGATAAGGTGAAATCCTATCAGTACTCTTTCTCTGCCCTATTCACTGACAGCTTGCAGCAGGGAATGGCAGATAATTGATGATGTCTCTGTCCCCGGGGAAATAAATGTCCCCTCTCCCAGCTCTCCTTTCACTCTGGAAATGGGAAAACAGCTGAGCCTGAGCTAATGAGAGGGGAAGGGACCATCAAGCCCATCACTTCCACAGGGCTGCCCTCTCTTCATCACCCTCAGCATGGACCTCCACCTCTCAGAGTGCTGAAATACTTGATAAACTGTGTGGACTTCAGTCCAAGCTAAGAGACAGGAAATTCAGTCAGAAACACACTTGCTAAATCTACACTGACTTTCACATGGTCTCTTTTTGTTTGCTTTTTCCCCATGATCGATCTGGAGGTGATATTTTTTGTTCACCACGTGATGAGGGGAAGTTGTTTTTGCTACACGTGTGCTAGCAACCATGTAAAGCTGCAATAAATATACCAGCGGTGATGGTGTCCTTGATTCCTCCTGTTCTCTCCTTGTAGCAGTTACAGTTATGGCTTTGGGTCTAGGGTTTGCTGCGGGGTGTTAGGGAGCTGTCTGCAGCTGAGGGTTCATGGAATAGAGGCTTTGAGGACACTTTGGGATTATGTATAATCCTTGATTAAATGGGAATAGGGGGTGGGACTCAATGACTGAAGGGATCCTTGATAATCCTTTGTTCCTATGTTTTTTTTGTGTGACACATGTTTCAAAGCCCATTCTTGATCTAAGGAGCTGCAATCCCTACAGTGAGATGGTTTGAGATGGTTTGTAGGTTGTTACCTTTGCTGATCTGTGGTCTGTAGGCTGTTCGTTAAAATTTGGTGATAATTATTTAGGTTAAGGTAAAGCGTGGTGGTCCACTAAACTGATGTAAGTAGATTGCTACAGAAGTCAACTGATTCTGTTTTGCATGCTAGGAACGTTTCTTACCTGCAAACCTGGGGTATGTCCGGCAAATGAACTGGTATCTTCTTGAATAACGAAAGAAGTGAATATATTTCTCTGTCATCCATATCAAGGTCTCTGTTCTGCCTATCAGACTAGCTGGCCAGCTTATAAAGGTAAGAACTTTAAATTTCAATAAGATCCCATTTAGGACCATGCATCTCCAAAAGAATAAATCCAATAAGGGAAGAAACTAATTATACCCTAGAAGTCATGTCCTCTTCCCAGCCAGCCAATTCTTTCTGCTCTGCACTCATAAACCCAAAGAGCACAATTCAATTCTAAACTTACTCAGGGTCAGTTCAATGCTAAGCTCATTCAGTACGCCTTCAGCTGGTGTCGCTTGCTTTATAGCCTAAAGTCTAGTCATTTTCAATATTCATTTTCCAACATCTTCCTTCTGACTTAATTGAATCACTCTGGCAATATGAGGCCAGCATGGCCAGTAGCCCAAATAACCACCTGGAATTTATGGTTTCCATGTTCCCTAGACTCCTAGAAGGCACAGAGGTATGCATCTTGGATGATAATGCAGACATTCTTGTGGATGTTTTTTTAATATAAAAATTTGACAATAATATATGGGTAAGAGCACTCAGGAGCATTATAAAACTTTCACAAGAAATCTAATTCTTTCACACGAGTTTTTACACGCTTAGGACAAAAACTCTTAGGCATTAGTGCACAAGCTCATAATTACTGACTGTGCCAGGAACACTTCCGTGGGATGGGATCTCCTAGAAACACCTGTAGAAAGGTGTCTTCTGTTGGTCATTGGATTACATGAATTAAGACTTCCATGGCACATTTTATGCGTCCAGTGATTGGGCTGCTATTTCCTTGTGCCGGGTAGCATTTGCCGGAGTTGTACAGACATGTGAGCTCCGTCTGAAGAACTATTCTTGGTTGCCAGAACAAAATCATGTGCATTTGTTCCATCAAAGTCCAAGACTCTGAGATATTCCTAAATAGCAGCATATGGCTATACTGACAAGCACACTTCCTAAGCCTACATCAGCCGGTGAAAGGCCAGCAGATCTGTGAGCTTCAAACATTAATTTTAGCGTATGGAAAAAGAGCCACATGGGCTTACCAGCATGGCTGTGGAGAGCAATATCACACAGAGAAGGAGCTATAGCCAAGACGGCTTCCACTCTTTCAAATGGGAGATGTGGGAGCACCCGTGTCATGCTTGGGTAGGCATCAAAGCTGTTGGTAGCCACATATTCCTGCCCCATCACAAGAAGGCAAACTTCTGCCCCATCGCTTGCAGCAACAGGAATCTTAGTTTAACCCACTGCAGACTGACCTGCCCTCACAAGCAGCCTGAGGTGGGTCTCCTCCCCCACCATGGACAACCAAGCCTCGCCTCTCACGCTGCCAACTATCCAGTGAGATCTCTCTGAAGGCTTGTGCTCACTTTTCACTGATGGCTTTATCTGTGTTAGTGACGCCTGCAGTGATTCTTTCTTTTATTAGTTGTATTTCAATACCTGCAGTTTGGGTGGATTCAGTTTTTACGATGCACAAAGAAGTGTTTATGTAACTCATGCATCTTTTATAGCTCTACTTAAGCCCATAGCTGGGAGCTTTACTTTGTCATGCAGAAATCCCTGCAAGCAAGTACAAGCTACCATTACCTGTTTCTAACAAACTAAAACATTAGCCTTGGGTACTTCAATACCAAATTTTACCTTTTGTTTCAAACGATATTTTTACCAAGACTTGATACTAATAGCAAGACTTGTACTGTATGGTCTCATTTCTTAAGAACATTTTCTGTGTTGTATGTAAGGGCATTTTCAACTCAAATACTATAGTATTTGCTAGCTCATCACTAGACACCCTGAGAAGAAACACAAGTTGTCTGCCACCTGGAAGAGCTCATGCTGTTTATTCTGCTCCTCCTACCCAAACTGGATGAAGTACACAAACAAAAAAGCAATAATAATAGTAATAAGAAGAAAGCTAACAATCTAGGTCAATAGCAAAATGGTAAAGAATCTGTAGCTGTAAATGTATAGGACTTGATACTTGATGCTCCCACAGCAATATAGCTCCATAAACTCAGTAAGCAGTGAGTGTCTTTCACATTAGTCTAGATGCCAAAGTCAAGGTGGGGACTTTTAACTTCATCTTTTATTTTTACTGTAAAATGTGCCTTTGGCTCCAACTCTCATCGCCTCACTAGCACAGAAATACTGACGGTGGCTAAGGCAAAGCAGCACCCCTTCTGTCTTGTACCATGACTAGCGTTCTTCCTGCCTTTTTTGCAGCTACTTTTTCACCAGAGCTCTCGGTACATGCCCCGTTTCCGCAGCTGGGGAGTGACAAACTGCCCTTTCCTCTGCTTAACCTCCCCTCAGAGAAACACCTACGGCACCGCTCCTTACCCTTGGTACAGCACGTGCTGAAAACATAAGAGGGAAATGCAAATGAGTAATTTCACTGTAATAAACCCAAGGAAAATAAATTTGATCCTAAACGGCTCCCGCACACGACAGATGGGTTCGTGGTAGCTGACCTCATTTTTTGCAGTTCCAACATTTGTTCAGCGCTGGCAGCTGGAGTGAGCGTGTGCATGAACCCCCGGCGGTGCCCTCCCTAATGCCGTTCCCTTACAGCAGCACTAGGAACATGGAGCAATCATACTCAGCTGGCATTCGTGTAGATAAGCAAAATTTGGTCTGTAACAGTACGTATGAGTGTGGCTGAGGGGTCAGAATCCGGCTGTCTAATTGGATTTGACGTTCATTCATTTCAAACCCAACCCGGTATGCAGAATTATCTTTGATTAGAAGTCAACTCCAATTCTACTCATCATTGATTATTCTTTATGTCAGTTAAAGATTTAATTAAAAACAAAGCCCCTCTGCCATTCAAGTGCCGGCAAATAATCTAAAGAAAAAGCATTTCTGAAAATCAGCTGAGAATGATCTTCTCATGCTTTAAACCCACCTTGCACCAAATCCATAACAGCGATTCCACGCAAGTGACCTGCGCAGGTAATGGATCAAGCTGTCATTTTGGCAGCGCTACGCAGTAGTAAAGGTATAAGGCTTTGTGCTGCTCTGTTGTCTAGCCCTACATTAGCAGATAAACTACAAGGAGCAACCTTGTGAGAAGAAGTGAGGCTAGCAGAACGCAAAGTGGGCTGTGGGAATCACTCTGTCTAGCAGCAGCCTGGCTACTTCTCTGCCTCTTTCGGCACATGCCACTGAACGCTGCCCGGTTGATCACACGCTTTGGGTGGATTTTCAATTTCTCTGCTCATTTCACAAAAAGCAAGCAACCTATTCTGCACTGTTGGAAGCATTAGCAGTAGGGGAGGCCTCAGAAACCATGAGTGGTGCTGGTGGTCCCCCTTGTCCCTTACTGACCAGTGGTAGCATTTGGACAAGCCCATGAGTAAGATCTGAGAACAAGTGGGGTAAGTCAGCCCAGATGTCAATAGATGCAACTCCAGTGGGAGTCTTTTGGCAAAATCCATGATGACTCTGAGCAGTGACCTAAATTTGTGTGTCAGGTGTAAGCAGTAGAGCAGCTTCACTTTCTCAAACTGTGTAAGCAATGAACATAAAAACCTTCTCACTGGCAGGAGAGAAAAGCAATGACCCAGCGGCGTTTAATATAAAATCGTCCTTTAGAGTTCTGCATTCTTTTATCACTTTGCACCAGTATTTCTGCTGGTTACAACCCTCATTTAATGCAGACAGCAGCAGCATGGGCAAGGACAGCAAGCCGAGGCTACTGCCTCTTTGCATCTGCAGGAAAGTAAATGCATCAAGTAAATACACGCGGGATGGTTTAGGTAACCAGTGGGCTGCTCTAGAGATTTTTTGTTTTGCTTCAGACAAGAAAGACAAGCCGTAGCTGTACTCGGTATCCACTCCAGGTACGCTCTAATATAAGCAGGAGTGAGCTAAATTAAACAAACAGGATATGCTTTTCATCCCTGAAAGGAAAGTAAAACATCATTGTTGTCAAATCCCTTCAGTTGCTAATAAGATACAAACACTTTGCTGCTCCTCTTTAAATACGTGGGATTAGGGTGACTTAAAAAGCCGTGGATGTTTATATGATTGTTCTATTTCAAGGGGTGTCTTAATGGCACATCGCTCACTAAAATATTGTTGAAGATACATCACTACATCTTTTAGGACAGAAGATCTTTAAAGCTGGACGTTCTTGTCCCAGATACGAGCGTTGCAGCAATGGATTTATTTAATCTTTTTGACACCTCACGAGTGTGGCCATTTCAAGAGCATTGCCATAAAAGTCCTGTGTTGCTTCATTTATATTTGGCTATAGCACGTGTCTGAAGCTCTCTTCTAGTACATCAAGTAGTTGAACACTGTCCATGCACAACCAAGAGAGGCTGTGTGCTCTGATGTAACTCTTGTCTCTTGGCTTCAGTTCATTTAAATTCAAAACTTGAAGCTTGTGCTAGAGAAGATCTTATATATATGATTTTTAGAACTTTTACTTAAAGTTAGGGCAGAGGTTATTATTCTTCTGGCTAAAGCATTTTAATCTTTAAAAACTCTTGAAGGTATAGGAGTGCATATCTAGTACCACCAAACAGCTTAAACTTTCCCCAAACCACCACCATCTTCTCTAGCCAGGATCATTAAAGGAGCTGTAAAAAGCAGCTGAAAGAGATTTGATGCAGGATAAAGGGGGAAGGGGAGTCTGTGCTAGGCAGATAGTCATAGAATCATAGAATGTGTTGGCTTGGAAGGGACCTTTAAAGGTCATCTAGTCCAACCCCTCTGCAGTAAGCAGGGACATCTTTAACTAGATCAAGTTGCTGAGAGCCTCATCAAGCCTGGCCTTGAATGTCTCCAGGGGTGGGGCCTCTACCACCTCTCTGGGCAACCTGTTCCAGTGTTTCACCACCCTCATTATAAAGAACTTCATCCTAATGTCTAATCTAAAGCTACCCTGCTCTAGTTTAAAACCATTGCCCCTCGTCCTATCGCTACATGCCCTTGCAAACAGCCCCTCCCCAGCTTTCTTGTAGGCCCCCTTCAAGTACTGGAAGGCCCCTCCCTGGAGCCTTCTCTTCTCCAGGCTGAACAACCCCAGCTCTCTCAGCCTGTCTTCATAGTCCCTCTTGGAAAAGCTTGTGTTAGTGACCCTGGTACCAGAGAAGAGATCCGACAACCAACGGGGCAGCTGAGCAAAACCAGGAAGGTGATTGCTATGTGCGGCTGCCAGAAGGCGCAGGTATCCCAGCTCCCTGTCCTACACTACTGTTTTACACCGAGCAGTTGCAGCCCACTAGCGCAAAAAAGCAGGACAACTTTATAGACACACAAGTGTTTACAGGAACCGCTTAAAAAAATACCTAGAATTTTATGGAGAACTCCTCTCCTTGCTGCTGCTGTCTGAAATACATTTCATTTCAGTAGCTACCAAGTTGAGCTGGCAATGTGCTCCCACAGCCCAGAAGGCCAACCGTACCCTGGGCTGCATCAAAACAAGTGCGGCCCGCAGGTGGAGGGAGGTGATTCTGCCCCTCTACGCTGCTTTGGTGAAACCCCACCTGGAGCACTGCGTCCAGCTCTGGAGCCCTCAGCACAGGAAAGACACGGACCTGTTGGAGCGGGTCCAGAGGAGGGCCACAAAAACGATCAGAGAGCTGGAGCACCTCTCCTATGAGGACAGGCTGAGAGAGTTGGGGTTGTTCAGCCTGCGGAAGAGAAGGCTCTGGGGAGACCTTATTGCGGCCTTTCAGTACTTAAATGGGGCTTATAAGAAAGATGGGGACAGACTTTTTAGCAGGGCCTGTTGCGAAGGGATAAGGGTTTTAAACTAGAAGAGGGTAGATTTAGACTAGATATAAGGAAGACATTTTTTACAATGAGTGAAACACTGGAACAGGTTGCCCAGAGAGGTGGTAGGTGCCCCATCCCTGGAAACACTCAAGGTCACGTTGGACGGGGCTGTGAGCAACCTGATCCAGTTGAAGATGCCTCTCCTCATTGCAAGGAGGTTGCACTACATGACCTTTAAAGGTCCCTTCCAACCCAAACCATTCTATGATTCTAAGTTTCTCAGTACAGAAAAGCTGTTCCCTTTTGAATCTGCAAGGGCTTTCTGCTCCTTGGTGCAAAGGAGGCTACACTGTTTGAGCAATTGCTCGCACAGATTCAGCTCAGGCTAGTCAGCGCTCTCCCACACAACTCCTGGGCATGGTTCGGAAAGCCGCATGGGCCAAGGACCATTCCCAAAGCAGTCTTCATGTGCTTCCCTCTTTTGGAGGACAGTGGAGTTTAAGGCCACAGGTACAGGGTGGTCTGTGCCTGTTGCCATTAGTGCCTGAGAACAATCCCAAATGCCTGTAGTTTACTGTCACAGACACAGCCAATGCAAACCTGCTGAAACCTCTCAAATTATGGTAAGTAGATCTAGTCAGGTTAATTGGTAAATTTAATCTGTAGTGAACATTAAAAAAGAAATCTTGAGTTTAAAACATCATACGCTCCAACCATGCTATAGGATTAGTTACCATTTGAGTCTTTTAGATACAGAGACATTAAGGATAAACCGAGCATGGATTAAACAGATCTGACAGTGTTAATTGTTGCTGAACTACGAGGTAATTATCTTGCGTAACTTTTCATTGCACAAATTAAGGCTGCACGCATCTCGGCACAGCCCTGCTTTTCCACAGTCTGCCATTTAAAAGAAAAACCCACCAGGGCCATCGCAGGCTAATGAACAGCTTCTAGGACTGACCCTGCAGTTTGTCCTCCGCTGCCCTCCCACTCTTTTCTCCTTTCCTTCTCGAGGTTCCTGGATTTTCCAATTCACATAATAGTAATGGAGTGTCTTTCTGGGTGTAGGCAAAGGAGGATATAATGGCTTTATATGATGATGGAAAACTGTTTTGTCCTTTTGCCAAGGGAAGCAATTTTCTTCATCACCTGGTGGCAGAATGTCATGTGCACAAGAAATACAGAGGCTGGAGAAATCACGCATAGAGCATTCGGCTTATGCTCACATAGGAGCTGTTACACTGCATCCACTGGTGCCACCTTCTATACTGGGAAGAAGGAGGATTATTTTCTTTTTAAGGCTAGAGCCAGGAGAGAATGGGGAAAAAGCAACCCCTTGTTGGATAACTGCAGATGAAAAGCCATCTAACCTTCAGGGAGCTTCTGCACTCAGCATATGGCATGGAAATCAAATATATTGCAAGCACTTCCAGTCCAGCACCTGCGTGTATGGAAACAAGGCTTTGTGGTCCAGCTGCTGTCTGGGGAGATGACGGCAACGTCTCCCTCTAATTTCAAAGAAACCGAAACCTTCGTATATGCAGACAGCATTTTAAGCTGATTATTCCAGCCTCAGCTGAAGTCTTAGCATTTTTAATATGGCTTTCGTTTGGTTTTGTGCAGCACAGATGACTTTGTGAGCATTTCCAGCTCTTGGTTTTATTAACCTGAACATCTAATAAACTAAACATTCATCTCTGTTTACTTTAGCAGATGTCTATTCTTATTAATAAGATTTTGTGTATACCTGAGTAGATGCGGCCTGCAAGTGTTACAATGAATTCAGGAAAATGCCTCATGGTTCCAAGAGCACCACACAGCAAATTGCTTCCTATCACACAAATATCCCTGTGCAAACCCCCAAGTCTTTCTTTGAACTAACAAAGTGGGATTTTGCGGATGTACCGAACGAGACAAGGAAAGGACAGTCAGTCATGCAGGACTCGACACATTATACACTTAATTAAGCAGTGGCATTTCTTCAACACCATCATCACCCGTGGACGTGCCTGTATGGTTGGGAAAGTGCACAAGGACAGCTGTTGCTACCATAATCCAGCGATGCTTGCAGGGATGAGTGGAGAAAAAGGTGTCACCATACCCAGGTAGACTCCCTGGCCAAAAATTACTTGTGGGAATGTTACTGCACAAAGCTGTAACATACGTCCTTACTTCTGTTCTATGATTAAAGTTTTAAAACCAAACATTTTTAAATTAAATACCACCAGAGGATGTCAAGTTGCTTAATTATGGAAAGGGCCCTTTCCCTCGTGTTACACGATTAGAAAACGCCCATCGGACTTTGAACACAGAGCTACATTGACCGTCCCACCTGCCTGCCTGAAGCAGTACCGTGGACCAGCACCACCATCTCAGCCCCAAGCACAAGCCCCGCTCCCCAAGACTTCTGAGGCATCTTCAAGGGGTGCATTCACTACAAACCATATTTTTTTTCTTCTGTTTTGTCTCAGCCTTCTAGCAGATGCAATATAAATTCGACAAAGAAGAAAGACACCTCACTGAGGGACAAATCAAGCTCAGACAGCGAGATGATAATTTGGGGAAAGAGAAAGGAAGCTGCGGTGCTCAGCTTTGCCCTGTCTCTTGAAACACGGACTGCCTGCAGCTATTTGCAGGTGCTTATTTGCCTGTCTGTCTCCAACAGATTTCACTGTGAATAAGTTCCTTCCTTTGGTCAGCTCAAATAGAAAGGTTTAATTAGTAATCAATAGGGTCAGTCTAGCCTGGTATTTTGTAGACATGAAGGCATAAGCTAAAACCAGAACCTCAGTGATGACTGGTTAGATTTTCTCTGCTGCAACTGCTTTTTGGAGTTGATGGATGGCTGAAAGTTTTCCTGTTGGTGGTGTTTTCAGGAAAAAATCAAGTCTGAGAAATCTCTGGGTGTTGCACCTAAATGTTATTTTTGAATTAAAAAAAATAAAATTGTTTCTTGCAGAAGGCATTATTTGAAAGAGATCTGGTGTCACTGAAGGGTTACCAGCAGGCTTCCTGACCTGCGAAGCTCTAGCTGCTGCAGCTGAACGGGCGGTGTGAGGGCTGAGAGGACAGGCTGTGAGCAGTGGGACAGCAGTAATGAGGTGGCTGGCTCTGCCAGCCAAGGTCAGCTTACTGGAGGCATCAGAGACAGGAGAGCTTCTGATGCTTTAAAAGGGCTGGAAGATAAAATGTATTATTGTGACTACTTCATGTATTGCACTGGTTCCAGGGAACTGTCAGCTCCAATTTATTCCTCCCATTGAGAAGAAGAAAGATGCTCACATACTTTGGTGCTAATCCCTCATTTCTTTTGTGCTGGTTGGGGGGTAAAAATTACAGGATACCCTTGTAACATAAAAACACAGCAGAAAAAGACAACTTTAGCAAAAAAACCCCAGCTAGTTCTTGCGTCATACTTGGAGGATTTGCTTCTTATTGAGGCCACTGGGTGCAGAGCCTGGATGCAAACACCAAGGCAAGGTCTGTGCTTGTAGCTGCCAAAAAGCAACTCAAGAGCGCCAAGGAACCTGCTCTTCTCCATGCCTTCCAGTAAGCAAGGCAGCATGTACTGGGACCTGCTTTTTGATCACAGCTGGGATACATCCGGTTCCTGGAGCCTCGCTGCTGCTTCCTAATTAACTTGGACCTGGTGGGAGAGGGGGGTCCTCTTTCTTCCCAATAGCACCAGACCCAGCAGCAAAGATACTTCAAAGTTAGAGCTGGAGAGCCAAGACTCAGGGGACTGAATCCAAATCCCCTGGATGCAGGCCTGTTGCAATAGGACAGGGGGTAATGGTTTTAAACCAAAAGAGGGAAGATTCAGACTAGATATAAGGAAGACATTTTTTACAGTGAGGGTGGTGAAACACTGGACCAGGTTGCCCAGAGAGGTGGTAGATGCCCCATCCCTGGAAACATTCAAGGTCAGGTTGGACGGGGCTGTGAGCAACCTGATCTAATTGAAGATGTCCTTGCTCTTTGCAGGGAGGTTGCACTAGATGACCTTTAAAGGTCCCTTCCAACACAAACCATTCTATGATTCTATGAAAGCTGAGGTAAAACTGCTGCCTACTTGCAATGAAGCAAGAGCACAAGGTGCTCCAGGGAGCAGACAAGCAGTGGTTGCCCTCAGGAGGATGCTCAACCAGGTTTTCACATGGCAGCTCTCTCTAGGTCGCCAAATGGGGGTAAAACCAGCTCCGGGAGAGGATTACCTGGTACCCGTTGCTTTCTTCCCCCTTGAAATACCTGCCCAAAGCAGCAGCTAGAGCACCAGCTTTGTGAGACAGGACCAAGAGCAAGCCAGCCCCAGCCCAGCCGTGCAACCCACCCGGGCTGGAGTAAGTGAGGGCAAGAGCAGCGTTTGCACCAAGGAGCAGACATAAAGCTGCTGAGCAGCTGTGGCCAGGAAAATACACAGCTTCTGCTTTGATTTGGGGTATGCAGGGAAGGACGGTCATGGGAGCTCAGAGTGAGCTGGCTGCCCAGCCTTAGCTAAGCCATTCCTGACATTAGGCAGAGATATATAATATGATCCGGTTTATTGCATCCAGGGTTGGCTCCCGCTGCCGCTCTCCTCCCAGCCCTCTCACAGGGAGTTGGCAAAGCCCATCCCACCATTCCTCCTCTGACTGCTCGGCTCTTCTGTGCACAGACTGCCCTCCTGCCTTGCTCTGGAAAAACTAAATTGTCTGAAGGACAGTGAGGGAAATGAAGATGATGGCAACTCAGCTACAGGAAGGAAATTAAATTCCAGTTTACACTGTTGCAAATCGAAAGTGGAGCCACCACAGTTTGCAGAGTGGCCCTAGCGAAATTACTTCTGGTGTCGAAAGACTTTAAATTTGATTTTCAGTTCACAGCCCAATTCTTTCTCTCTGCCTTAGAAGGGCAAACACATCTTGGAGTCAGTGACAAAATCTATGCAAAACTGGAGTGGGGGGGAAACTGGTCAGTGAGTGCTCTTGCTCATTATTGTTTTGAAAATCTCTTACGGAGAAACTTCTCTAACACGTGTGCACACACACACACCCCCCCGCCACACACACTCCCCCTGCCAGAAGAGCAGCGAGCACTGGAAGTTGAGTGAACAAAACAGCGGCCTCCGAGCTCCTGCTAAGTGGGAAAATAACCAGGTTTCTTAACGTTTTGTTAGTGGAGTCATCCAGGAACCACATAGCTTGGAATGCGACAGGCCCCTATCTGATACTAATTCATGTCCTGGTCCTCACTAACGAGCCCGTGCCAGGAGTGTGCGTTCAGGCATCGCTCTCCTCACTTCCTTCCCTGTCTGCTTTCAGCTGATGCTCTGTGCTGGTTGAATGGCCACAGACACAAGCCGCGTATCTGCCCCCCTGCTTGCAGCTTGGCTCGACTGATGAAAACTACCCCAGTAAGTGGGTTGTCCGTGAGCAGCTTGTCACTGCCACATGTACAGCATGAGGGGGGAAAAAAAAAAGTCAGATCAGCCATCCCTTTTTTGGAAAAAGCCAACATTGCCTTTAGTTCTCACTCCCACTTCTTCCCAGTGGGGAAGCAAGGCAGCTTCCCCCAGAACCGGACCTTTCCCAGCAGCGTGCTTTGTCTGGAAGTTACCTATCTGCTCAGGTTTAAAAATATCAAAGAATGAAAGGTAACCCTGCGTGGCGTGTGAAGGTGCTGCTGTGAGTTTTGAGGCCGTGCTTTGTACTGCTCTTACCCTGAGTGTTTGTTCTGTGATACAGGTGAATAAAATGGTCATGTGCCTTGAGACCACAAGGAGGTAAAGGAACCTTCTCACTTAGGGATGCTCCTTCACAACCACAGACTTCTGCCCTTACACATTCTCATGTAGTTAACAAATACTAATTCTTTTACAGAAAAACCTCTAAGATATAACTGTACTGTCATTCTAGAGAGGAATAGAGACACAGAAAAGCTAATTGCTCTGTTCCTTAGGCAAGATCCTGGAAAGAAATTCAACCTGTTGCTTCTTAGAAAGAAAAACAAACAAACAAAACCAAACAAAAAAACACCCAAAGCCCACACCCTGTCAAGGATGTGCTGCTTGCATGTCCCAAGTTAAACCAGCATCAGGTTATGGATGCTGGGATTCTAAAAGTCCCCATTGCACACGTGCTTAACTGCACTTGCAGGCAACACAGACATCATCTTAAGTGACTGTCCTAGTGATTTAGTTACTGGCTGAGAAAATGCTGAATTTACAGAAGAAAAGATAGATTTTGCTGCCTTTAGGCTCTCACTGTGTAATATCTACCCTCCCGTACTTACTTAAGTGCACAGCAATCTGTCATGTTTGCCCATTATGGTTATAAAGCAGAGCTTCTAACCCATCCCAGTGGATACCTTCCTCGAATGTGGCCACAATAAACCAGATCCCACTCTATCTCTTCCTGGTGCGTAAAGATCTCAGAGATGGCTGGGCAGTGAGCACACAAATCTTCCCAGGAAAGACACCTTCCTCTTGCCTCTTTCCTCAAGCCCCCCGGTTAGGTATGCTCCCACTTTTTGTTTATTCAGAAGGAGAGGGATGCTTGTGAAACCTAATTAGCCACTGGAGAAGATGAAGATAGTGTTTCTGTTTGGGAGTGCGCTCCCTGCCCCGGGCTCCGGCTGCGTGACAGCAGCTCAACCACGGCAATTAAGATGAGCGTGGCAGAATGCACGGCCAGATTAATGAACGCAGAAATTACGCTGAAAATACATTCAGCTCTTCCCAGGGAGATGCATGAAAGGGTGCAAAGGCAGAACGGCCACACACACACAAACGCACACAGTTTCCAGAAAGCTTTTTGAAACTTTGAATGAGAGAGAGCAAAATGCGCAGTTAACGCAGCAATAGAAAGATCAGTCATAGGATTAGGCTGACCTTTTGTAACCAGGGCATTCAGAGGTAAACTGAAGTGCAACGCCAGTGTGTAATATGTTTGCATCAGTTCTTGGGAATGAGCCAGAGACTGAAAGGAAAACTTAAGAGGGGCTAAGCTTTCCTCCCACCACTAATACCATAAAAGCTCACTGGAAATAGAAAGACAACACCTAAGGAAACTCCGAGATTTTTTTTTTTATGGCAACAAGGCTAAGCGCTCTGAGAAAACATTAAACCAGTTCCCCCGCACAGCTTTTCACCTCCCTCAGCGAACACCCACAACCAAGGTTTTCTTCACATTCCCAGCCTAAACCCATACCCAAGAAGCCCCGCAGAAGCCCCTTTTCCCTCCTCGAAAACCTGTCTCCGCCTAACTCCGGGGGCCGGCGGGGACGGGACCCGCTCCCGTGACAGCGGCTCTTCAGCCCTGCCAGCCCTGGGGCTCCGCTCGCCCACGTCCCGCCTCGGGAGCGGGATCCCCCCCACCCCCCCTTCCTCCCACTTCCCACGCGGGTTTTTGCCCACCCACCCCGAGCC
>VFFE01004642.1:168785-250819 GCA_008921705.1 Burhinus oedicnemus | reverse complement strand
CCCCGAGCCCGGCCGGGTACCTGTCGCTGCCGGCGGAGCTGCCCGCGCCCGCCGCGGCTCACAGCCCGCCCCGGCTCGCCGCTCGCCCGCCGCCGCCCAGCGCTCCTCGGGCACCGCCGAGCCCCATCCCCGGCGGCAGCGCCCGCAGCCGCAAAACTAATAATAGCTAATAATAATTAAAAAAAATAAATAGATTTTAAAAAATTAAAATAAAAAGGAGGAGGAGGAGAGGGGGCAGCCCATCTCCGGTCGCAGCGCACCGCCGCTCTGGCAGCGAGCGCAGCCGCTGCCGGCTTTTCCTTGCGGAGCTGCGGGAGGGAGGAGGCGGAGGAGGAGGAGGAAGAAGAGGAGGAGGAGGAGGAGGAGGTGCTGCTGCGCGGCGCTGCGCGGCTGCGGTTCGCCCCCGCGGGCGCTGAGGAGGGGTGCGGAGGGGTGCGGAGCCCCCTGCGGGCGGTGCGCAGGGGTGCGGACCCCCCCGCGGGAGGTGCGGAGGGGTGCGGGGCCCCCCGCGGGCTCCCCCCAACTCGCCCCGGCGGTGGCTCTGCACCTTTTTTGGGAGCGGCGGCGGCGGCGGGGCTCTTCCCTGTTGTCATTCGGCGCTTGTTGCCTCTCTGGTGGTTTGGCCGAAGGATGGGACATCCGCAAAATACCCCTGATCCGTCCCCGGGGAATGGTGCCGGGAACCGGCCGCCGCCGCTCCCTTTCCCCGTGACCGGTGGGGGACTCCCTGTAGCTTGGTGTGCGAAAGCAGGCTCTAAATTTGGATATGGGGAGGGCGGAAGACAGCAGTTAAAGGTGAATAGGAATGAAAGAACATTGCAATGAATGGAGGTTACATTTCTTCCTCTGTGCACCGTTCCTGTATTACTCCGAGAAAGAAAAAAAAAAGGCAGGAATGTTGTATTTTCCCAGAGGCTGTAGGGTATTTTCTTCAAATTCAGTCTTCCTTCCAAAATGTATAGTCCTATTTACTATAAATACATGTCTCTATAGAGGTAAGGATTCTGCATATATTTATTGCTGCCCTTAGGACTTCTCCATGTCTGTTCTGTAGCTTTTTTTCATACTGGACTTTACATCGGCTGTCACTCAACAGAAGTACCAAACACCCATGTTGTATTTTCTACATGATTTGCTGTTCCTCTTCCAACATTTAAAGCTGTTGTGGAGTCCTTCAACAAGCTCTCCCTTCTGCCCCTTAAACAGCTGGAAGTGCTTCTTTTTTGGGGGGAGGGAGGGGGGGCAGAGGGAATCCCTGGCGAGTCTGTGGGGCTGGTAAATAGACACAATTTGGAAGGTAGCTTGGGGAGGCAATATTGATATTCTCCCTATATGCCTGTACCTTTCCCTGTTTGGGTCAGGATAGGTAGACTCACCCTTTCAAATACAAATGTTTTTCATGGAGCACACAGACCTGTCACACAGAGGATGATACCATATGAAGAAGTTTAGGAAATGACCACAAAGAAAAAGAGTTGAAGTTTCAGAGAGCATTGCACATGGAAAAAAAACCTCACTGCATAAAACACCCAAGCTACCAATTCCATCTGACCTATTATCTTAAGTAATTTTCAGCAGTAATAATGAACATGTGTTATTTTATATTGTACATTGAAAATAAACAGCAGCCTGTAGCCTTAAGAAGCAGAAATAAGAGAAAACTACTCCAGATTCAGCAAAAGCAGAAATGGATGCTCTTCACACTGGTGTGCAGACCTCTGGGGCCTGTGGGCCGTTTCCAAGGTTTCTGAGTTCAGATGGGCTCTACAACAATCGCAGCAGCGGCATTTCCAGAGGCACCCACTTCTCCACTGGAAAAAGTGCAGGGGCCACTGCCAACACAGTGCCACTGCTGTAGCTGCCAGGCGAAATTTTTAGGATGGCCTTTCTGTGTCTCTGAATCGACCGCACCCCCATTTCATGTGTTTCACATACGACGTGAACTATGAGGCCAAGGCGGAGAAGTTGCTTTCTGGAAAAAGCAGCTGTGCGCTTCGGGCTGTGGAATGCCAGGGGAAGAGGAGAGGGAATATTTGTGGCAATGCTGAAAGCTATAAATGTCTCATCATGCATACTTAATATGCTTTTGACTCCATTTCAGCCTTTTAGGGGGTGGCAGCTCTCACTGTGGAAGCCTGGTTAATTTGTTAAAGAACTGCAGCATCTTACTTCAACCTTGAGCCTCCTACAGTAGTTCTTGGCAATTACTCTATGTGTAACCTGTGTTAGAAATTCCCTCTGGCCCTTTCAGTCTTATCTTGCAGAAGATTTTTTGAACTTAAGGTTGCAGATGCAAATACCTCGTTCATTTGCAGCCTCCTCTTTCAAGGAAATATTCTCTATCCTATGCAAATACATGTGCTATGGATGTACGAGCTATTTCTCTTGGCTTCTCAACACAGTTTTGCATAGCAAACGCAGAAAGCCGATTCCCTCCCTCTCCATCACCCCCAACCTTACACACATTCCCTCTTCTGTCTTCCCATTGCTGTTGCTTGCCGAAACTCCTAGGAGACTGAGTAGGTTTACGGATGCTCTAGATAAAATCTTTGCCCCACTTAGTCCTTCTGGACATGTATTCATCCTGACACACATGCTTTTGAAAGGCTCGGGTCAGTCATTCCACGTGTGTCTTGTTTTGCTAATTCAGTGGAAAATGCCAGAGAGCTCTGCCTCCCTCCGTAATTAGGCAGGAATCGAAGCTGCCGCTGTATTGTGCCTGTGATCATGCTACTACTCCTATAAATTATTCACTGTATTGCAGTGTAATCTGCTGTTATGTTCAAAATAGGTCAGCATGAATGTCCCCAGTGAAATTTCTAAGTGACAACAGCTGATTCTAGCTTTGTCTCCAGAAAACAGTGACCTCTCCAAACCAGTAATTGCCAATTATGCTCCGCTTCCATCTCCCTGCCAGCTCCGGTGCACCTTCAAAAACACTAGTTCCCAGCAATGGTAAACCCCACATTATACTTGAGAGAACTAAGCCAGAGTTCCTAAATTACCTGCTGGGCTTTGCTGGAGCGCTTTGCTTTCTGTTAGCCTTTGCTCCCAGGCCAAAGAGTAAATCAGGATTATCAGAGAAGAGATTATAGTCTGAGAATACCTAAGTGCTCTGCTCCTCCCAGGCACCCGGAAGGCTTCTTGCAAGGGCTGAGCAGGATTTTCTGGCTGATATGCATCAGTTACACACCGGTCTGGGGGGTGGATGCAATGAGAAGAACTTCAGTTTTCCCATCTCCCCACAGGTTCACTGAATCCTCCGAATGAGCAGAGCAGGAGAACCCCCTGGCTTTCAGGTCCTTTGCAGACATGTCATCTAGAGAAACCCAGAAAGGGGGAGCAGGACCCAGTAGTCTGGATAGAGGTCTGAGAGGAACCCTCTTTCCCCCGTAAGATATTCTGAGGGATGACTCTGTGAGGACCCCCTTGAAAATGTGGGATATTGCTGCAATTCCCCTGCTTACTGCAGGAATATGCGTCTGTGACACAGACACAAAGACTTAACCTGGTCCTAGGTCACTCCCTTCAGACAGCAATTCACATGGAGGTCTCTCATTTGCAGTGAGAGGCCAAAGGAGGTGGAGGGATGGGTGGGCAAACAATGGCTTTGAGCTTGGGATGTCTGAGGTAGATCAGGCCTGCCCTAGCCTTTAAGGAAGACAATTGGTATACAGCCTTTTTCTGTTATAAGTCCTCTTTGCTGTGTTTCTGTGTAACTCCCTTGCTCAGAAGGAGGTGCCTGGAAGCACGTGGCATCTTCAGATCACTGACGGATGTCCCACGGGATGTCTCCAGCAGGTATCACACCCAGGCAAGCCTCCTGTGGGAACACAGGTAGCAAACCTGAATGCTCTTACCTGGAGAACTCCGTCCAAAAAAAAAGAGGTGAATGATCAGATTTGAGAGTGGGGAGCACAGCAGGTGCCAGACCCATCACTTGGAAAGGGTTTTAGGGGAGAGGTAAAAGACAAGAGCCTGACCCCTTCCATGAGCAACCTAGGCAAGACGTGAGCTTTAACTTGCTGACCGTATGCAAGTTCACCATTACTCTTCCCAGCTAAATGTATTAAAGTGTTGCCACAACTCTCCTACTCTCTGTACTACACCTTGACCATGCTGCTCTTTGGGTTGACCCCATTCCCATATTTATATCTTCTCTGTCAGCCGAGTTTGTCCAGTACATCTGGCTTGTACTTATCGTCATCCTGTAACACTTCTTGCTCTCCTTCTAAAAGAGTTTGATACCCACTTGTTTTTCACTGCTGACATCCTCTAACCACTGTGCAACCATTTCCCCCCTTTTACTTCCCATCACTGTGTTGCTGCTCCACCCTCAAGTTCCTCATTTTTCTTGATGTTGTTTTTGCAAAGCTTTCCACCTGCAGCTCTTGGGGCACTTTGTGGGAAAAAGTTACTTGCGCTGATCTTTTGCAGTGATTCAGGAACAGATTCAGTCTTCTGGGACTTCTGGCCACATGCTCAGCACAGCTGGATCTTTGGGAATGACTGAACTATAACGCAGGGGTTGTGCCCTGTGGCATGGTGGTCAGGACACACTTGGTACACCAAGGAACAGCTATGGGTGCGGAGGGAGAGGGCTAGGGACAGAAAGGGGAGTTGCCTTTAACTGTTAATGCACTGCAAGAGATAATGCTTTCCATAGGTAATCCTTCTTTTATCTCTTCTTTGCCCCACCTTGCTGCATTTGTGGTGGTCTGAGATAGCTGCCTTCAGAGCAAGAACATTTTTCACTGACCTCTGTGCCTCTGCCACCATTTGAAGGTAGCAAGTTAACTTCAGGAGGTGTATGCACAAACACACACCCTACCTGCCCTCACATATATAACTTGGGGGGGCAGGACGAAGGAGCCACCGATTGCATTTTTTTCCTCCAGAACTGCCCCCCTTTTAAAATCGGTCCCGATGCCTCTTCTGGGCAGGTTTTTGGTGGCAATGGGGAGGCGTTCATGGAGGGCTGGAGGGAGAAGCACATTCCAGTTTCTCAGACTGCTTAGCAACCAGGGCCGGCTGAGCCGCTCTTAAGTGCACGCCAAGTGTGTGGATGGCATGTCTAGTACTGCAGCTCTAGCCTTATTTTTCTTCCCCTCTTGTTTTTGAAAAGCATTCCTTGTTTTCTAATTAAGGTGCACAAAAAAGCGCTGGAAACTTATTTTTACTTTTCTGGACAGCTGGAAGTCAGCTGCGCAGTGTGATGATCAAAGCTATGGTAGTGATCAGAGATCTGAAGCGACAGGTATGGCACTGTCGGTCTGCTTTTTGGAAGCGTGGCTGTCAACCTCTTCCATGCTGTTGGCGATGGGCTGGTTTGAAGTCCTGCTGCTGGACAGCCTCGAAACCCTCTCTCCCACCTTGCCCGGAGGAGAGCAGAGAGTGGGACACAGTGCTTCCCACGGGTCTGCAGCACGTGAGACACCTGCTTGGGGCTGCCTTTCCCAGTACAACCAACATGTATAAGATCAAGAAGGCCCTGTTAGACCATCTGCAGGAAAGGATTTGGCTTTGTAGACAGAAAGTCAATCTGATCCCAGCTTCGTCATTGGGATCCTCTTGAATCTTGGCTCTTTCCTGTTTCTTGGCTCTCATGTGCCCAGACCTGGCTCCCTGCCACAAACTTCATCTTCCATCACAACAGCAAGCTGAGCTACCCACTGCATTTAGGGGTCTCTTAGGGATTGATGCCACCTCTACCCATGTTACCAGGCAGTAATGCCTGCTGCTGAAACTCGCTGGCTACATCAGGGCTGCAGTTAAAATGTGGACCCAGCCCATGTTCACCTCCATACTCTCCTTTCAACCTTGAAGAGGCACTTGAGAGGCAAATTTTGGGCAAGCTCTGAACCACAGAGGAGGAGAAGGCCTTTCTTTGTACATGCCCAAGCACACTCTGGCTAGCAGTCCCAGGCATGGCTGGGCCAGCCCCATCCTCATCTGCCCCATGCTATGAAGCCAGCAATTAGCCTGGAAGGACCAAGGATCACAAAGGATAGTTATTATATGGGATGAGACACTGTGGGACTTGTTAGCAACTACCAAAGCTATCCTAGGTCCATGATTGAAAGAGTGGGTCAGCAGCATGCAGGGCTTTGGCTTGCCTTGCTGTGCCCTCCAGGAGCGGCGTAGAGACAGTCTCTGCCTTACCCCTGCTCAGCATGTCCCACAGGTCATGGCAAGAAGGAGAGGAGCTGCAGGGATAAAGAGTATGGTCTGGGGAAAATGATGGTCAGGTAGGAGAGGGATGCAAAGGCTGAGGTGGAGGGAAAGGAGCAAATAATGCCAGACAAGTTTCAAAATCAAGTGCCATGTATGAACCCTGCAGTGCTGCACACCTGCCTTCCTACATGTTCCTAATGTGGCTGTTTCAGACTAGAAACCTAGGAAGAATCCTCTGGGGCAAAGGCTCCAAGCAATTTCCATCCTCAGTTACGCTACTATGAAACCAGAGTCACCCTGAAATCATTTCCAGATGGACAGTATGAGTGACCCAGCTAGGTCCTCAGTGTGGCCAGCGACCCCAGCTGACCGTGCTCCTCTTTCCTTCTCCTGGGCCACAGTTCTGCACAGAGGATTGCAGCTTTGAGAAATGATTTTCATTTCCTTCCTGCCTCCAAGATACCACCGCAGCCCTCTTTTCCTCATCAGCGCATATTTCTGTGGCTTAAATATAGCAAATATTAAAGAAGTGCAGCGCACATGAAATGCCATTCAGGGGAGCGCTGCCTCTGTAACGTAATGAGCCCCAAGTGCGTCTGCCAAATATTTGGACTGAGATTCCAAAGGAGAGGAGGGGGTCCACAGCATGGAGAAGCTCGCGACCAAACCCTCAGGCCAGTAACCCTATGCATCTTTTGGGGGGATACAGGTTGCTTGTTGGTCCAGTCTGCCTTTTGCTTGGAGGTGTTTAACCACTGGCAGCAGTTGTTTCCTCTAGGAAAGGTGAAGAACAGCTTTTCGTGCCACATCACTGGGGCTGTGAGTGGATTTGAATTAAAAAATCACAAATGATATGTAATGTAAAGCAAAGAAATAGTGTTTCTTTTACGGGTGTGGCCTGGCTTTGTGGCTGAGGTTAAATGACACCAGTTAAACCACGCCAGTTTTTGAACATCTGACCCTGGGTACTATTTTCAGCACAGTGATTTTTGAAGTGATTAATGACAACAGCTTGGCACTAATCAGTGGCTGGTGTTGCTGATTAAGCTAACTCTTCCTTGGCTCACAACAGGCATCAGGAATAGAAAGGGCAGGAAGCTCCCCAGAGCGACAGAAGAGGCAGAGCAGATCAGGACCTCCCGAACTGCCTGCTTTTCCATGGGAAAATTAAAAAAAAGCTGTAACCATCCAACTCCAGAGCTGATCTCAGCAGCGCTGGAGGGCTCTGCTCCTCCTGCGGCTTCGTTTTGCTTTGAGAATGGTTTTATATGGACCCTTTTCAACATTCCCACCCCTCTCTATAAAAAAAGGGCTTCACTTGTTAAAAGTGTGCTAGTATTGCTAGTGTGGCACTCCTCACTTGTGTTTGTAGGAGGGTCTCAGAGATGCTATCTAGCTTCAAATCTATCTACATCTATAAAATCTCTCCTTCCTCCAAGACGCTCAAGAAAAGGAAATCTGTTAGTTCAGTGTAAAGACTGCACATTATGACCTGATCCATCAGTCCCGATGTAACTTAAACTCCCCAAATCATTCAATTCAATCAGGCAGATTCTCCAGACGCCACCCCATAACTCAAGGAATCCCTAGAGGAAGCAGGCTGTGCTCTCTCTGCTCTTTACATCACCTCCATTAAGAAACTGCAGTGACCTCTGCTCTGCTGGTGATGTTTGAGACAGAAACCCTTTTGGACAGTCCCATTTGCTCAATGCTGGTTCTCTTAGCTCCGTGACATTACCTGGGCCCTGTCCTATCTTTTGCTTTTTCGTTCTTGAGTGAGAAAATCCAGTGAGCGGGACTCCGAGACTTACGGGGAGCTCTCAGTTGGCAAACTGCACTTCTACACAGTCACAACCACCCTGCTAAAATGAACACGGTGCCTTGTAGGTCACATCCATGTTCACAGCAGAGCTCTTCCACTGCCCCGAGCTACCATGAAGCAAGAAGGATGCAAATGAAGCTCCATTTATGCCGTGGAGCCTGAATGCCAGCCAGCCTCGTTAGCCACCAGCATCTTAATCACAAACTTCAGAGAGCCACAGGGGAAAGACAGGAGATTTTATAAGCTCGTCTCCAAGAGGGTTCTGTGGGAGTCCTTGGAAACTTAATGTCTATGGTGATGACAATATATTCACAGAGCTTTTAGCCATCTCCTCAAGCCTCAGAGAGGCTGTCCCTCTCTCTTCTGCTGCAGGTGGCTCTGACACCTCTCCAGGGAAGCTCCTGGATCGTGCTCAGCTGCCGCCATTCCCGAACCATAGGCACAGCCCTCAGGGGAGCGCGAGGGGGCTTTTCACTCCCGTATTGCATGGCATGAAGAGAGGATCACAAAAGTGCAAGCGGGGCAGGCAAGAAGGCAGGGCTGGCCCCAAAAAGAGCCTGGCATGATGAAAGGGGAGGTGTTGCAAGCCCTCGTGTGCAATGCTACACGTGCCTCAGACAGTTTCGTCTTGAGTTTTTGGGGCAGTTTTGGGTTTTGCTTCCCAGGGCGGTCATTTCATCTGGGTCAGGGAGGGGATTGTGGGCTTGAGCATTTGTGGGGCTGGGGTTATTTTCAGTGTCTCTTCTCTGTGGGATGGATCATTATTAAATATAGGCAGGCTCATGCGATGCCATGACATGGGCAGTAAAGACCAGGAGTTGTCCTGGTACAGGTCTGGTGAGTGGTGCTGCAGAAGCAAGCAACCTGGGTGCGGAGCTCCCGCACCACAGTGAACAGGGCAGCACCAAGTGTAAGCAGTTTTTCCAACAGTTAGTGGGGCAAAACTAAAGCTCCGCTGTACACTAACCCTGGACCTGTGTAAGCAGCACCCTAGCTACTGAGTCCCGTTTAGAGGCAAAGTACAAGTATACCATCCCTTTAATGGTAAGTGGTTGCTGCAGGGCTTCCTAGCTGGGACTCACTCTCACAAAAATGAGGCTACCTGGCTCCTGCAGTGGATCTGCCTCCCATCACCCTGCCTGGGGACCAGCCACCCCTATGGATGTGCATGCTGCCCTGCGGGCACCAGCCACACTTGTGCCCACTGCTGCCAGGCTAGCAGAGGGGACTGCCACGGGCAGGAAAAGATCCAGGCTCTTCCAGCAAGTAATTAAGGAAAGGATCTCGATTTCCATGCTCTGAATTGGCACCTGAAGGAGCTTCTTATTTCCATTCCCTGCTCTCCATCTTCACATCCACGCAGACACACATGCACTTACTATTGACTATCAGGGGAACTTAAGGAAAGCAACTTGAGGAGCTAGGACTCTAAATATCCGAGAAGGTTGGAATAGAGGTGATTCAAGCTGCCCGAATTTGGATACAGCCCAAATGTGTTTATCCCCCGCCATTTGTTCAGGCAGAGGCTGGGTTGCAACAGAGCTTTCCCCAAAATCCCACTTTGTTTTCTCACTCTCTCTCTGTTGCTTCCTTTCTTCCTGCCTCACTTTTTGTCTTTCCATCTTTTTACCAACTATTTAACCTGTAGGCATCATATCCAAGCTCTCTGTCTCTGAACTTACCAATTCCCAGACTACTTGCAGTTAAACCAGAGTAAGCCAAGGTCAGCCCTCGTAAGTTATGCAGCATTAAGCCTATTGTGCTCAGGATTTCCGTAGCAGTTTTGCTTCACCTGTTATCCAGTTGCCAAAGACACAGGAATATCAGTGGCTTTTCATTGCGTAAATGTTTTCCTGCACCCCCCCTCCCAATCTTTTCTGGGGTGTGCAAATGCACACCCACACCCCCCCACACCCCCCTCCCCTTGACAGAAGGTCTGTAGGTCAAGCTGTGAATTTCAGCAGCGAGGAAGGACTGCTTAGGTGGCACCCACAGCGGGACCCCTCTTCAAACCGTTTCCCTGCTCTTCGATCCCAGATCAAGGCAATATGGCTTAAAATTTTGTGGGGCCTGACAACACCCCTCCCCCCCCAAGTGATGCTGAGATATAGGAGAAATCCTACTGTCGGCAAATCATCCCACCATCAACTTTTTAGTGCCTCTGTGACATTGTCAAGTGCTTGACTACTCTCCCCTCTCTCTCTAATTCATGTTCTCAGACTGTTTTCACTCCTCGCCTTTTAACTCTGCACTTCCTGACCCGGTTGTTTTGTGACAGTCACACCCTTGGTACACCAACCACAAGGCTTTGGTTTTAGCATCCAGGCAGGCGGAAGCTCATTTCGGAGGCGGCTGAGCTGTGCCTCGAATTGTTAAAGGGGTGAAGTTGTTTATGCCACCAGCTCATGCTAGCCAAGCCACATTTATTTTGTGACTTTAATGATGGGACTGGGCCACAAAAAGCTTGTGTTTCATGGAGCTTTGTAAAGACACTATTTAAAAACAGGAGGGAAAAAGCGGGTGAAAAGGAAGGCAATTTTGCTTCAGCCTTTGGTGAGACACTTGTTTTGCAAGCTTAGAAGGTGGCCTGAGCACACCTAATCAGTGGCTTCTCTCTGGCTTGTACATACCTTCCTCTTTTCTCTGAGGGCTGGTTAAATGCCACTTGTTTATTTGATCTGATTTTCCCCTCAGTGGTGTTATTATTAGTGATCTAGAAATACTGTCGGCAAATACAAGCCAAACAAGTTGCCATCAAGACACAGAGAAAGAAACAACAAAAAGATCAAAGATCTTGAATTAAAAAATAGGGAGACAACAAAGCAGAAAGTGTCTCATTTCAATCTTGTTTTTATTTTGGGCCTCATGGACTCAATTGTTTCTGCTTCAGATATGGAGCACGATGCCCTGTTAAAAATAGTCCTCCAGCTGCCCAGGACAGCTGGAAGCGCCGAGGGGCCACAGCGCTGCGGGTGGGTCGGTGTGGGGGCGTCTGGGGTGGGGATGGGCGTCTCGCAGTGCCTCCTCCAACCACAAAAAGCTCTCTCACCCGTCTGCATAACTCTGTATCTGCCCATGGACCACAACCAAAAAGAAGCAGCTGCAAGAAGCAGGTGAGCAAAGCATTTAGCATAAACAGGAATAAGCAAAAATGCTCCATAAGAGCACACCCTCTTTTCCATGCCATCCTTGTCCTGCGTGCTAAGTGGGTCTTGCCCCGGCTTTTGGAGAAAGATGCTTCAATCTGAGTTTATAGGCCAAATATCTCTTACTACAATCTATCTAACTGGTTGAAGCGGACATTGTTGCCTTGGTGATGAAGGGATGGGACTTCTCTCTCTCTGGGCTGCAGTGACTATGGCACACGCGTTCTCCATCTCCGGGAATGTGAGATAAGCCGAAAGGACAGGTAGGGCTGGTGGGACCTGTAAACGTTTTCAAGACAATGATCTGTAGTCTCCTAGCAGTCAAGGAGGAGGAAAAGCTCCCATGCTTAATACATTGCAAGGCTGCTCATCTCTGCTACAGCCTTCTCAGATAATAGGCACTCGTATGCTGGAAAAAGTAGACATGTCAAACTCTGTTTGGGGTGAAAACACAGGAAAAACAGTATCCCTGTATATCTCTGAGGTAGACACCTGCTGGAATACAGTACTGATACGTACACATGAATATCCTTAGAAGATATAATTTGCTTAAAGTTGCATCAGTCTGACGCGCTCTGTGGGGAGGAGACATACCTGGGCTGGCTGTCACCAGAGCAAGGCTGGCGGTGGCGGGTGAATGGCTGGCTAGCTACAGCATGGAAAGAAGCCTGGTCCGGTGGGTCACGGACAAGCTCTGACACTGCGTGACTTTTAGACAAGTCACTCAGCTGTATGTCCAAGGAAAGCATAGCGTCTTGTATTGCTTTAGGGGAAGAGAAATGTTGCTTAACCTGAGTGTTGCTGAATAAAGAGCATGTCTCACCATCCAAGACTTTATCCTCATTTTTTCTCTAACATCAGCAGCGATGTTACAATATACCAGGCGGTGCACATAACCATGAACAGGAGCTACTTTTCGTTTCAGCTAAGCCTCAAAGCCGATTCCAAACCCCAGAGCTCAAACTTTTCTATCTTAAAAAGGGCAGGCAGGCTTTACAAGGACGTAAAGGCATCTGGTACATTTCTGAAGCATACCTTAAAAGTTTGATGCAGTTACTGTTCTGCTGGGAGCCTTGATGGGCGGCAGTGCTGGAGCGTGTCTGTGTGCCATAGCAGCATGTCAGTCCTGGGCAAGGAGAGGGCCCTGGGACTCTGACACCATGCAGTGCACCATCTAAAGTGGGGCTCTGGTCATCTGAACTGGAGCACGCACTTACTGAACATTATGCAAAAGACAGCTTTGCTTTTTTTCCCCATAGTTTGAAAACACGGATGGGATTTTGTGTCGGCTCTGGCCTGAGAGGCAGGTCATGGCTACTGTGGGTACAACCAGAGGGCACATACAGGAGGCGGGAAGTGGAGATGTGAGGAGAGGTCGGTGTGGAGCAGCTGTATGAAAAGATCTGCAATAAATCACAGTGTAATTTCTGTCTCTCCTGTGCATTCTCAGTTTGGATGTGTTGATCGCTGCTAACAAAATATGTGGACCCACATGCTTGCCGTCTTTGCTGAGTGCTTGCAGACTCTGTGCATGGATGTGTCTGCATTGATCTAGGGGCTCCTGCTGTGCCAAGCCCCTGGCCCCTGCCCGAGGCTGCGCTGAGGTGGTGGCATCATGCCTCCATGTGAGCACTCAGCTCTGCTCCCGGTGGAAACCAGGGTCTGCCAAGAGAGCTGACTTGTGCCCAAATCTCCCTCCCTCCCTGGGCCCGGGAGCTGCAGGAGCCTTCCTGGCTCCTCAGCTTAGACAGACCCAAGGAAAACCCATGCCTATTTGGCTGCAGTGATGAGGGGAAGCCTTGTGCTAGTGGAAATGTTTTCTTTTTAATGAGATACAACTTCAGAATCTCAGGCGCTTAGAGTCACTAAAAATTAAGAAGCGTTTTCCCCAAAGTAGGTGTTGTGACCATGCGTAAGGCTAACCGAAGTCACTTGCCTTGAATTAACATAGTGAGTAAGGCCATAAAAGAAACAAAACATATCGCTGCCTGTACTTTCAAGAGGCTAAAATAGTTCCTTCTTGAAACTTTTGCATACTACAGCTGTGGCCTGTTAAACGATGGCCGCATTGCAGAGGAGAGGGACTTGCTCTTCACTGAACCTAAGCACAGTCATTCGCAAAGTCTCTGCCGATCCTTTGAAGGAGAAGCACGATGTAAGTGCAAGGTTGCTATTAAAAAACAAGAAAATTAGCTAACAGATTTTCTTTGAGGATGAACATTTCCAAGCTTTGAATACCTATTGCAAGAGTCAGCCTGATTTTTTGTGAAGACATGTATACTATAGCGTGTCACACCCAGCTCTGTGATGTGGGTTTTCAATGTACAATAAGGAAAAACGATGCTATTGGAGCATAAGTAGATGAAAATGGTGGAATTATCAATAATGCTGCAGAAAATACAGAAGTTTGACAAATATTTTTGTTTGCACGTGCCAGCTTACAGTCTATATCAATGGGAAAATATTTTTCCTTTATCTTTCCCAGAGGAGGATTTTAAACTGTAGCTTTGAAAAGAGCTATTCAAGGAGCTTTCTGCTGATTTTTTCAAAAAACTTGAAACACCAGAGGATTTCCAGAGAGCTATGAGTTAATGTTGGGTCACTAACGTTGCAAAAGCCTGGCAGTGGTCCTGGCCTCGTTATGGAATAGCTGATGTAGGAGTCATATAAGCAAAATTGAAGGAGATGAAATACAATCAATGGCATTCATTAGCTTTACAGAAAATAATTGTGTTGATAGTGTACTTAGGCTTTTGTAAGAAATAAGACTTGGTACTGCATGAGATCCTAAGACACTTGAAATAGAGTAGATCAATTTGGAACATGCTGAATGGATCCGAAACAAGTCCGAATGACAGATGTAACACAGCTGAGGAATCATCAGGGATGCCAGTTTCTAGCAAGGACCTGCACAGATTGGTTCCATCCCTATGGGATTTAACTCTTTTTATGTCAGTGACCTAAAAGGGAACTTTAAACAGTGACTGACGGAATATGCAGATGGCACAGTGTCTGGGGAAGTAGTAAATCACTCTGAGAGCAGGCTACTTGAGAAAGTGAGCTGATTCATCTGGGTTTAGTGTGGGCATAGCTGGGAGCAAAGGAGAGAAGCCATAATTATGGGATAGTGTTGACCCTTTCCTGAGAAATGTTGGTGCTGAAAGACTTGAGAATTGTGGAAGAAAATCTGATGAAGAAGAGACTCTCATGGGATGCTGGGACCCAAAAGGATTTGAGAAGTCCTTGTACGTATTATCTGATCCTCAAACTGATCCTGAGATATATAGATATAAATAGGTAGGTAGGTAGATAGATAGGTAGGTATATAGATAGATAGACAGATAGATATACAGACAGATAAAGTATGAGCAAATAGATCATGTAACTTCTGGATTTGTCCCTGGTGTAACAGTTTTGGAGTGGTGGGCTCCATGCTGGTGTCCACATTTCCAAGGGGATGGTCCCAAGAAGAACCAAGAAAATACTTGAAAGATTAAAACTCATACTTTATAAAGAAACAGTCATTGATACCAGTCTGCTTGGCAAAGGATAAGAGCAGCCTGAATACAGTCTGTGGATAGTTATATGAGACTTTTATATGTACAAGCGATAGTGAGTTCTTTGCTCTCTGGGACAAGAAGGCAGCAAACTCCAAAAAACTAGACAAATCAACATTAGAAGAAATAAGATATAGCTATCTTTAACTGTGACAGTAGCTAAGCACCGGGACGAGTTAAAAAGATGGACGGGAGATCTGCCATCACCGCTTTCCAGATCAAGCCAGATGTGGAAAATAAATAAAAAAACCCCCATAGCCCACACCCTAAGAGCTGTGGTCTGTGCTGAGCTGGGAGCCGGAGTTCAGCACCTGACAAACGCCTCCATCTGGCTTGAAAATCTGCTGCTAAGTTTTGGCTGGTGCCTAGGTCTCTGCAGCATGAGCGGGGTGGGGGCTGCCCTGTGACCGAAACAGGCACTGCTCCTCCCTGCTCGGATCCCACCCAGCCCCAGGGAGCGCACTGAGTTGTCCAGGGTCAACGGCGCTCCAGAAATAGCAGCCAAAAAGTTAACGTTTCCCTGGTAGCCCGTTCAAGAGAGAGGAGAGGGGGCTGAAGGGGAAGGCTAGCACTGTGCCTGTGTTGTTTGGGTTTTCCAGCTGGCAGGTTTGGGAGCCAACAGACCCTCTGGCTGAGACAGCAGCTGGGGTAGATTTGTTCCCAGTTACACGCAGATGAATTAAAGAGGCTGTCACCAACTCGTAGGCTCGTAGGATAACTCAGGTGGGAAGGGACCTCAGGAGGTCATCTAGTCCAACCTCCTGCTCCAAGCAGGGTCACGGAGAGGTTTTTAAAATGTTTCTGCCTTTGAAAAGCCAGCCTCCTCTAGCTGTTGCTGGATCAGCCCTGCCAGAAACAACTTAGCTGAGAGGCTGGAAAGGATTTCTTAAGCACTGTATCTTTCCCTTCAGATAATGCAATATAAATGTCAAATAACCTGCACACATTCCTCGCCTTCCCTCCTACATTTCTGATTAGGAACATAGGCTAGAGGCTTCAGAAACACCAGTGAAGCCTAAATCCCACTGGCTCTTCAGAGCACTCGAAAATGTCCATATCGAGTCAGAGCACACAGCTTGTTATCCTGGGAAGCAGCATCCACCTGTGTAAGGGCAGGATGCAGGGAATGCAACAGGGTACTTTCAATGCCAGGTGATTTGCCTAGCGATATCAAGTCTTCCCTGGACTATCAAGATTTTTTCCTGAACACAAATGCTCTGTCCTCTACTTTCTGCAAATCCATTGCCCTTCTGAGCCCAGACTGGGACACAGGGTGAGGAGTGGGGGCGTATATATGTGAGAAATGTATTTGAGTACAGACAGTACATCATTGAAACTGCTTTCTTTTCTGTGTTGATGCCTTTCACTGGGGCTCAGATAACTTGATTTGGCACTGCTCACTGCTAAGTTTTCCATACCAACCGCAGCTGAGCTTTGTTTAAATGAGGTTTGCTGAAGCTGTGCTGAAAGTGAGTTTAAAGGTTCACAGTCTTTGGAGCGGATCCAGGCAGCTCTTTGTGCCTTCAACTCCCTTGGAAACTGTGGAGGGCTGGGGGCCGGGAGATTTGCATGAGCAAGTTCTCCCTCTGGCCCCTGCTAGAGTGCAAAGGGGAGCAGTGAGCAGCGGCAGAAATTAGATACCATGGGCCAGATTATTGCTCCTCCTCTGGGTCGTCTCATCTGCCTCTCTGCTATTTTGACCTGGTAGCCCTCAGGACACACGTAAACGGCAGCACAGGATGCAAGCGGTGAGGAATCAAGCTCCAGCAGGAAGTTTTAGGGATAAGAAGCTATGGCGCTGCCTCTGTGCCTGGTTTGTGGCAGTTGGAGAGAAGGAGGCTAATTTTGCTCAGATAATTTAAGCAGCAAGTCGCCTTTAGCCCCTGTAAAAAGCCCCTACTACTTCAATGACAGCTGCACCTGCGGTGTTGAATGCCGAATGCGCTACTTAGCACAGTGCAGCCACTGTAGAAAACACACTTGGTGTCCCCCCAGTTTTCTTCTTCTGCACTAACCTCCTTGCTGAGGAAGCAAGCTGCTGAGCTAGTGTGAAAGTCATTTTTATTGTATCTGGGGTGCTTTTGTTCTCCATTCTCTTTGGAGAAAAAGAAAGTCTGGTCACCCTGTGACCTTGGAGCCCATAGACAACTTCAGATCTACCCAAGAAATACCACCCAAGCTAGAAACCGCTCTCTAGTCTGAGTAGGAGAAAGATTAGTTTAATAAAAGATGACTTTACCTTCCCCAAAGGCATCATCTTCTTCTCCGGGTGCAGTCGGATCTTCTTGGGCGTGCTGCATCGTGGCAAGCATGCAGCTCAAGGAGCAGCCAGAGCCGAGTGCTTGAACTGGTCCCTACGCTACCGCTTGACTATTTCCTTTCACCGGTTTCCTAAACATTTTGGTGGTAACAGCTTCCGCATCTGCACTTACGAAAATAGTCTCATTCATATGAATAACACTTCTTGTTTCTACGGACAGCCTTTGAGATGGTTTTTGAGGTGGGGTGTCCTTACTGCTGAGAGAGAAGTTGATTTTGAGAGCAGAGGCAGGCAGGACGGGCTCAAAACGTACCCTGCCCTGTCGCCGCCAATGCTGTTGCGCAGCGGCAGCCCTGTCAGCCCAGGGTGGAGGGGTTTTGCATATGAATGTGAATCCTTTCTAGTGGCAGGGGTAGAGCCAGGGAACAACTCGCCCTGCTCGGTCTGCAGAGCAGCTCGCTTTCACCCCAGGGACAGTTTGACCAGAGTAACCCACTCCCCTCCCCGGGCTCTCTCAGTGCCATGTGTTCATTGGATTTTATTTTTTATTTAGCATGGCAGAAGTGACAGCACGTTCTCACCCATGCTGGGGTGACCCACAACAATGGACATGTGGACAAACTGGAAAGCTATAGGTGACACCAGTTGTCTCATGGGCAGATGCACTGGCAGGGACCTGATTCTTACAGTTAAGCTTTCCCAAGTCACCGTCTTTGGTGTGTTACCAAACCTAAGGACCTTCCTGATGATCAGGTGAACAACAGAAGAACATCAAAGTAAAACTTGTTTTCTGTCAATAATGGGCATATTATTTGAGTATCCCAGTCACTACTAATTCTGCATCACACTGGTCCCTTCAGTGGCAGCATTTTCTGAATTTGATAAAGCAAGGTGACTCCCTCCTGCCAGGTCTCTCAGTTTGTGAGAGGACCATGCCTACAGACTAACTTACTCTAGACTTCCACAAAAATGCATTTGGGCTTCAGGTTAATGTCTAAGCAAGCCTTGCATAGTCCTGCTGACTTCATCGCACCCCTCAGGGATATTCATGTGCGTGTGTGTGCACATACAGGCGTGGGGCCTGACACCGGTAGTCCCTCACATCTCTGCTGCCAGAAATGAGCGTGCAATGACAGTAAACCTGTACCGAGTTTTGACTACTCGGTCTAGTAATTGGATGTGTCACCACACCCTTGAAAGCGAGACTCCCAGCCCAGCAGCGGTGTTTGCTACAGCTTCCGGTAGATGAGTGACAGGCAGATACAATGAGCTCATTTCTAATTATTATGGCTTTTTTTTTTTTTTTTAAAGTGGGTTTCTGCAGGGCTGAAAATGGAGACAGCTGGTCTCCTAGGCAGTGAGAGAGTTCACAACTTGAACTAGTCCAGATGGAGAAGACAAGACAGGAGACAGGACAGGTTCATTTGGAGCACCTGACCTAACCCCCGCTCAGGCCTTAGAGCCATGTTCGTTAGCTCCTGCAGCAAATCCTGTGGCAGCACTTTGGTCATTGTAGGAAGGTGAAAATCCCCTTCCCAGCGCAAGCACAGCCTTCCCCTGGGCGCAGGGTAAGGTGCCTCCCAGTCCCTGGAAAGTGGTGCTGGATCCTGCGGAGCTCGTGCCTCTCCCTTGCTGTCACGTTGGGCATGTCGGCCAAGATCCCCTGGGGGGCTGCTGCCTTGCAGGGGGCGGGAAGCTGTGCTTTCCTAGCTGCTTGTGGCTGAAGCCAGGAGCCTCCTAGGACTGGTTTTGGTGGGGCAGCGTGGCTTGACTGCCTGGCTGTTCCTCTGCCACAGCAGCAAGTCTCCTTGAGGAACCCCATTCCTAGGAGGCCCCTCTCGTGCTTTGCTTTGCTTTAAAATCACACTTGTTTAAGTCCTTGTGGAGGAAAAATGACAGTTTGGCCCAACAGGTGAGAGAGAGGACTTGTTTCTGGCCCCACTGGACAGGCTTGGGGAAGTCACTTCTCCTCTCACCCTTTTTCCCGCCCTGCTTATTTGAAGTGATTTCTTCAGGCAAGGACCATCTCTGATTAGGTGGTAGCTTCACCCCTTTGCGCTCAACAGGAGAGTACGTCTGCCTCAGCGAGGCCCTCCCGCCATGGTGGTGAGTAGATGAAGACAGCGATAAGAAGGTAGAACACAATTACGGGGTGATGAGGGGAAACAGAACAGAAGCAGGGATCAGTAAGAAAAAAGACAGAGGTGTGAGAAAAGGAATAACAAGATGGAGACATGAAAGCTGCAGAGGAAAAGCATCGATCTGGGATGGCCGACGCAGGTGGACGGCAGCTCTCTGGGCGCTGCCTCCCAGGGTCAGAGCTGGAAACTGCTGAGCTTGCAGAGCCTGAGAAGATTGCCGGGGGTGAGGGAAAGGAGAAGTGCTGAAGTAAAGGCAGTCACAGGGTGTACCTTGCCTGAAAACTTCCTGGCAAGAGCCGCTCCGGCAATGGGCAGCGGCTGCAGTATCATTTCCTTGAAACAGCAGGAGGTGAATGGGAGAAATCTTAAGCCCCTGTAAAGTCAATGGCTAAACTGCCCCGGGGTGCTCTGAAGCAAGTGGGTCTCTGAGGACCAGTGTGGAACAGAAGAGGCTTCGCTGTTCCTGCTGAGGAGGTTTTTTTGGGTTTGATTCAAATAAGTTGCAAAGGTGAGCGATGCTACACAATACAGACGTGACTGACTCAAAACAGACAGACAGCCTAGCAGGAAGAAACTCGGAGAAAATACCCTGCAACAGCAATGCTAACTTTCCTGTGTTGCCCTGCAATGGAAGCTCGTTTGTAAATCAAGCATGGGAACTTTTAGCCATTTACCGCTTCCTTCAGAAACATGAAGGAGCAAGCCACGCTGTCCTGGTTATTGTGGCAGCTCCCTTTGTGCTGCATTTCCCTGGGACTTGAAGTTATTTCCTTACCCACTGTTTTCAGTCAGCCTCTCCGGATGCCTGTTACCTTGACAGCCCTTTTTCCTTTTATTTTCAGGAATTAAAAGGCATCAAAAGCTGTCCTCTCTCCTGAAAACAACTGTCACCAAAATGAACACACCAGCCGGGCTGGTGATGAATGGTAATGACTCAGCCTCCATTGCAGATGCACAAAGAGGAGTCACTTTGATTCGTTCCCATTTGCCACATCTTCCCTTGATGGCAACCTCACCTACATCGCCTGCAGGATGTGATGTTCCTCCGGAAACCTGTCCCCCAGGGGACCGTGGTGCTCTTTCCCTCGAGACGGGATAAGTTAACATGGACAAAACCAGCCCACCTTGCACGGATGCCCGGGCTCCCCTTCTCCCTGCTCCATCTTTGCTTTTGGGGCAGCATAATTTTGCCCTGCCAGTTTGCATGTCCATGTCTTTGCTGTTTACTGATCTCAACCATCCAGCCTAACAAAGTGGCTTCCTCCCTGCTTTATTTTGTAGCATTTAAGCTTTTTTCTCCCCCTCTGTACCCACAAGAAGTACTTTTATCTCATTCTTGTTGAGCTGTTGCAAAACACAGTAACTTTTCTTTTCGCTTGTTGGCTAATGAAGCCCGACTCCACACCAAAAAATAAAAAAACCAAATCAATTTTACAGTCACTGCAAAGCTCTCACGTGTGTGTTTTTCATGTAACCACATCTGATGCTGCTCTCAGAAAAAACCACCACCCATCCTCTAAGAACCTGTCAACAAAAAGCAGGGGAGACTGGGGATATGTCAAAAACAAGGGCGGATCAAGCAAGAGGAGGCAGCTTTTAGAACAGCTTCTTTAAATCACCCCAACCTGACTATTTTTCCCCTCCAACTTACTTCATTACAATTTCTGACCCAGAGGAAAGATCAAGTGTTCTGATGTTTTATCTTCAGATACAGGACTAAAAGCCAAGTCATTCTTAACGGAAAATGAGTGTAAAAAATTGTGCCATTTAGCAGCCTTGGATGGGTTTGTTTTAATTCATCCCTACCTTAAATTACCAACACCTCCACAAGCAGCAGGAGAGACGAGTTGGCCATTTTCTGCCCTGCTGTGCTGGTGCGGAAGGGAGGTGTCTTAAACAGCTTCTGCCCTATTCACATCTCCTCCTGCTCCAGCGCAAGGAGCATTCCCAAGATACAGAAAGTTGTGTGTCAGAGGGTCAGTTAGTGGCCTGCTTTGTTCTAGGGCTATTTTGGGGATGAAGATTGCATTTGGGGGGATAACCTAGATGGAAAACAAGGAGGAAAAAAAAAAAACCATAAAGGAAGGGCAGATGACCCTAAGGTGGAGACAGTATGAAGGAGGATATAAGAAAAGGTGGTTGACACCAGTTACTGATCAGTTTGGGAAAGGGAGTGTCCACGTGGATTTAGAGTATTTGTAAAAGTTTTGCTCTGGGTATTGCTGCAGTTTCAGTTCTCCTGGTAAACATCCTCCTCAGAAACCTGAAGGATGAAGTTACAGTAACTTGTCTAGTTGTTAACTTATTTGCAAGTTACAGGGACTCCAGGGACTTAGATTGTGTTTAGACAGTCTGTATCAGTGACTGACTGAACTTAGTATAATTTTTTTCTTTGCCAGCTCTTGAAAATTTTTGCACTTATTCCTCCAAAAACTAAGCTCTTTTTTTTTTTTTTTTAACAGGGATTTTCAGTTCCAGAGAAAACTTGGGAGAAATTCTTCTTCTTACTGTCCAGGAGGAGAGTTAGCAGGCCAGGACAGTAGAAGACATGACTCACTCCGCACAACTTCACAGACCTTAGGAGCCCTGTGCACAAATCTCCATGAGGCTATAAAATTCACACCATGTATTTCAGAGAGCTGAAAAAAGGGCAGGCTCCAGGAACCGTTCACCCAGCAGAGAGGACAGTGGATCCTGGGGACCCCTGTACCGCATTAGACAGTGGAGACGAGCTGGGTGTATGAGCTGGCCTCTGGGAAAACTGCGCTCTTGTGCCAAGGAGGTTATGGTGCCAGTTTGGGATGTAGCCCAACGTACTTGAGCCATGCAAAAGCCATGGTGGCTGAAGAACCACAGGCTGGCTCCCCTAGCCCGGCTGGTGTCCACATCCATCTTGGACACCTCAGTCTGGGGGGTTGGGGGGAAGTTTGTGCACAGCCTTGTACTTAATGACCCAGCGGACATGCACATCACAGTGAGCAGGAACCATGACACACATGCTGTTGGTGCCCTGTTGTTTCCCTTCATGTTCCCTGCCATGTTGTGAGCTGTGAACCTGTCACGTGTCCTGGAGGTGAGTTGTATGTGTGACATTCAGGTGTGTCACTGCAATCCACAACACCTAGCATATCCCACCAGGCCCATCAAAGGTGACTTTGGCTTTCTTCTTCTGCTAAGAGAGCCATTTTTCATTGCAGTATCACTTGGCCTATGAAAGTAAATCATTACCTTCCCATAGCAAAACACTATTTCAATTCAAAGGGAGGAAGCAAACCATCCTGGATGAAACCCCTACAGAATGAATATAATCTTGAAAATTGTACTCAGTAAGTAGTTCCCAGTGGTTCCTTGTCAAAAGAGAAGAAAATGGTCAAGTGTGATTTTGCAGGGCTCAGCCTTGGATCTGGTATTATTCAAGATATCCTTTAATATCCTAGATGACAGAATGGATATGATCACAGTCATAATTGCAGATACTGGGCTGCCCAGGAGTGTACGTGCACTGGAGGACAGGACCAAAATTCAAGCTAATATTGACAAACTAGAGAAGTGGTCTGGAAAAAATTAAATGCAAGAGAGCGAACAGTGAAGTACTATGCTTAAGTGAGAGTAATCAACCTCATAAATGCAGGCTAAGGAATGGCTGCTTAAGTAGCACGTTTTCAGAAAGGAGGCCAGAGGCAGCCAAACGGGATTCAGCGACAACACCTGAAAACAGCAGACAATGTGCCATTGTGTGATCAAAAGCAGAGACACGAAGTAATTTGGGCACTGTGGTTGGGGTTAGCAAGGCCTCTGCCAAGGCAGGACACAGCTTTCTGGCATCTCAGTTCAAGGAGGATAGAGATGCTTTGGTGGCACTCCTGGGGGGAACAACCAGACTGCTCAGAGGGCTAGAAAACAGGAAATTAAGGAAAAGACAGGAGGAACCAGAACCACTTCATTTGAGGGAGAGAAGATGAATACAGGAGATAAGAGCAGTCCTCAAACCCTCTTCTCCACCTCTGTGGCACACAAGGAGTTATGGACTTAGACTGCAGAATGGAGGATGCAAATTAGGAAGCAAATTAGGTAGCAAACTAGCAGAAACTAGGAAGAAGCAAGTTAGGAAAAAAAACTTTCCAACAGTCAAGACAGTGAAGCAGCAAAAGCGAGTGCTTGGGTGAGTCAGTGCTGAGTGAATCAGAGTGCTGCTTTAACTTACAAAGCATCCGTAGAGCTTTTGAAGAACAAAGTAGACGAGTCGCTATTGGGAATAATATAAGAATAGTTGGTTCTGCCTTAAGGAAGGACAGTGGGAGTAGGGGATCTCTTGAGGTTAGGCTCAATGCTGTTTTGCTAGAGCAGCTATTGGGTAATGCTGGATTTCTACTTGTTAGATTTATTTCCCAGTGACACTTAGCTGAGTACTGAGTTGTCCCACTGCTTGAGGGGTTCAGCACATTCCAGTGGCTCTTGGCTGGGATGGGGATATCTTTGCTGTTCCAACCAATTTAAGTATCCCTACTATCTTTCTCCTTCTGTTAGAAATCTTCATGTCTGGTTGCTTTTGCCTTCTTTCTTTCTTCCTAGCTATTTTCACACCTATTCCTCTGTGATCCAGTGAGGTCACTGTCACCAGCAAAGAACAGAAGATGAATTTTTGATCCTTTCATGATTAAACCCCATGGGTTTCTCTCAGAAGTATTTCAGATTGTCTCCATAAATTGTTAAAGAGAAGCAGTCCGCATACCATAAAAACATGCAAACTAGCTGATGCTGTCCCCAGCATAAGCAACAAATATGCTCAATCCCACTAAGCATCAAAACCTTATGTCTTAATAAGGGTTATGCATCAATTATATAATCTTTTTACCAATTTGAACAGATTCTAAACTCTACCAGAGAGGTCTATACCATATTCTAATGCCTATGCCCAAGCCACAAGACTGTCCCACTTTTCTTTACTGTAGCATTTGTTAATCAAACAATTTTTTCCCCAATACTCATTTTCTTGGGTGTTGGAGGTAATACAGGGGAGAAAATCCTCTGTATTCAGCTATATGTCTTCATACAGCAACTCGCAAAGTACATTGCAAGTTGAGTCACAGCACTATTTTGCTAATATTTCCATAAAAATAGGAGTTCCCTTTCTTTCTCTCCAGGTAGACTGTTAGAAATGGAGTGAAAGCTCTGGGTCATTTATTTTAGACTCCCAGGTCACACTGTCAAACAAATGGTGCCTGTAGATGAAATGCCTCTCCTTCACACTAAACTAATTCTGCATGTAGACTATTCAGTTTTGAGGTCTTTACCGCTCTTCATTGTGTACACTGTGTTTCCAGTTTCTCCAGCTGCTGGAAGGAGTTGTCCTTCTCCCCAAGCCTTTTCTCCTTCTTCCAGCTCCAACCAGCACAGTGTTCACTCTGCTGCTGTGTGATGGTTCTTGACAGTACTGACCCCAGGCATTTTGCAAGACAATGTTCGGGGTTTTTTTCTGCTGAAGGAATTCTTGAAGACATTCTCCCGTATTCCCGCAAACTGTGGGTAAGACGGGCAGCTTCAGTTGTGGGATGGCTCAGACCCTGCCTGGGGCAGCTGCAAAAGGAGCAGACGTGCATTTCTCTAAGGCAGTCTGACTTAGCTGCTTCCATCACCAGGGCACTGTCAAGTCTCAGCATTTCCCCCTCACTCACAATGTATTCTCTCCATTGGTGCCTTAAAATGCTATAAATTACTGTTTAGCACGATTCTGCAGCTCTCTTGCAGAGCACTATTTAGCAGGGCCTGGCAGACATAAGGAATTGCTGCTGCAAATAACGTTCCAGGCAGAAGTACGAAATTCAGAACATGCCTTTGCCTTCCACACCACGTTACAGAGAGGGTTCAAACACCACAGGTCCTCTCTGGCAGGGTTTCCTCTGCCAGACTCTATATTTGCAAGAGCTGGAACAGCCCTAGACCTTCAACCTCCTCTGTTTTGTAGGAAGGCATCACTTCAGTCTAGCTCACACAGGTAACTGCAAAGCTGGTGTGACACCAGCTTCACCACAGGCTGGAGACTTCAGTGAGGAAGTTTGGTTTCTAGCCCAGTCTGTTTTTTGTGAAATTTTTGCTGGTACCAGTCCTGACTTAGGTGCTCTGTCCCAGGCCATGTGTCACTCACATCTGGTACCAAGGTTCCAGGGGCTCTGAGCATTTAAGCCCACACTTAGCGGCAATACCAACACTCGAGCTTTTGATCCTTCCCCAGTTGCTTTTCCCAACCCATGTATGGTAGGTGATCATGGCACAGTTAGTAGTGGGGTTGTATTAAAAGCAGAGCATCTTGGTTTTAGAAAAATAAACAAACAGCTGGCTGCAAAGAATGGAAAAGCTCTCTTCTATTGCCTATTTTGCATGTGATAGCAGAGGAGAACTTTTTTGTTAAGGATGCTGAGCTAAGATGGCCTATTCTGCTCTGGCTTTCAGGCAACTTTTTGAGAACTTTTTCTGAAAATTGTCCCTGCTTTGGTATTTGCAACCTCTTGGTACATCGGTGCCACTCTGGGATCAAGTTCTCCGAATAATTGCAACAGCAGGATTTGCTTCTCCTTTTTCTGAAGCCCTAGAATAAAAGCATAGCTGAGAACGGAACCTGTGGTAAAGGAAATCTCACCGCAAGGGATCCCCGCCCTGCTTGCCTTCCTCCTTGAGCAAGCAGTACAGGGCATGCGCGGGGGCTGGATGTGCACAGGGCTGGTAATAGCTCTCCTGGAGGGATTGCTTCATTTTTACTCCTACGAAGTAGGGCAGAAAAGAGGATTTTCTAAGTTGTATATTTTTTTTAGCACAGTGTCTTACTTTTTGCAATTTGTTGAAGTGATTAGCAGCTCAGAAACAGTTTCATGATCATAGCAGAATGATTTGGCATTTGTGCTTTTGGTTGCTTTCAACTGAAGAATAACACTTCTCCCTCCCCTGCAAAGCACAGAGGGTCAAAAAAAGGGATGTGGATTTGGGGCCCATCAAAAGAAAGAAGTGAAGAGCCACATCCATATCTTCCAGGAATAAGTTCTAGCAGCTGGGTAGACAAACAATTATAATATTCATAGAGTATCTTAGAATGAGGAAATTCCTGCAAACATTTATGTGGATCTGCAATTCCCTACCCCATAAAGGTATAGTAGTTTAAGACGGGAAGTAAAGAGCAGCTTTTCCACCTTCAAATAATGGATGTACATAAACTGGCTGCTGTTGACCACGGTATCTTGAACAAATTTCAGTCATAAAATGTACCTAAAACCTTCCACTGCCTCTACATGGCGAGGATTTTGGTCCCCTCCTGCTGCACTGCTGCACTAATACTTAGCTGGCTCAGGAAAAGATCACCCCCCACTGCATCAGTGTTTCTTCAGCAGCCTTGATTTTGTTAATCAGCCTGTCTTTCATCCTGGCCTTGTTTGCTGAGAAAGCTACTTCAGAGAGAGCTGTACAACACAGAAAAATAAAAATAGCAACAAGAATTTCAGCAAAATGTGGCACTCCATGCTATTACTTTTTTTTCCTGTTTGCATCTCCTGAATTTTCTTTTTCTAGCAAGCTTAACTCTTCTGTAGAGACCACCCCCCCACACATACTGAGGTTCATGAGAGGCTCTCCTAAACAGTGGTGGAACATAGAGTTAGCTTCTCAAAGTAAATAAAAAATGGCTCAGTCTGAAGTACCAGTGTTAATCGGCTTTAGTATTTTACACAACAGGCAGTTCAGAAATAATATTCACGGCTGATAGAAAATAACATGAGCTGGCCAAAAGGAAAATGAGAAACAAACTAGCATACCCCCATGGGGAGACTCTTTGCTCTAGTATGGAATGGTGCTGTGGTTGATCTAACAGCCTCAGTACAGGCTTCGCTATTGCAGAAGAGACAAGGAATTGGTGATAGCAACGTAATGAATTACAGTGAGTGCCAAAGCAGCTGTTGTGGAGGACACACCAGCATGCCCTACTTCATGTTCTCTGCAGGGAGAGTGCTACAGTCTGTGAAAAAGCGTTAAGGGTGGGGGGGAAAGACTGTATTTTATCTCAAATTGATTTCAAGCTGCCCACCCAGTTTTGGAGACTGGCAGAGAAATACTACCGCTTGGGGAGGGTGGCAGGGATGGAGGAGCCCGGGTGTGGGCAGCAGCGGGCACTGCCCAGCACGCAGCAGCTCAGCTTTGCCATCACTGCAGTGACAGGGCAGAGCCTCAGGGAGACCCTCGTCCCACCTCACCTGGTGGCTGCCCCCGCCACAACACCCTGCCCTCCTGCTGGATCCCAGGCTGGTGGGGGACAGGGATGGTACCCCTCCTCCCTGCTCCTCTGCAGAGGCTGGGCAAAATGGGGATAAAATATAAAGTTGAAAGAAAAAAGGTTAATTTTTTTTTTTTTCACCATGCATCTTAGCAACAGCACCTACACGAAGATCTAAGTATAAGATCTTTTACCCCCCACCTTTCCAAGCAATTAGCATGCTGAAATACAGGCAAGAAACAGGATGGCGATGTCAAAACTGACACGTAGGAAGCCCATTTCCTTTTCGCAAGGGTTTCACTGTGTGGACCGAGCTGGCTGAGAACAATTTCTGAACCTTTCTCCTCCCCGTGGAGAATTGCCTCCGCAGCAGCTTTGGTAACAGTCCAAACCTGCCTGCTTTTGGTGACTGGCACTCTCCTGGTAGCTGATGCCCAGAAGGTCTCACATTTTCGAAGTAAGAAAACCCCACCCCCCATGGACTGCTCTCCAGTGAAACTAGGTTGCTCAAAAACATCTGAGAAAGAAAGGTAGAGAACGTTTGAAGTAGATAGACTGTCTTTTGGAGACGAGCGGAGCAGAGAAGAAAGGCAGCTGGTGACATATTCAGTGCAGTGCTGGCTCTGTCAGAGCCTTCTTTCATCGGCCAAATTTTAAATTAATCTCAATCTGGTCTCTGAATCTTTCTGGCAAGTTTTCCAGTAAGTTTAAGACTTAGAAGAGGCTAAAGAAAGCTGCTAGGCAGACAAATTTGTGTTAGGGTTTCCAGGTGTGGCCAGCGGTGCCTGGGAAGGGAAACCGTGCTTGTGAAACCAGAGGCTGCTGTGGGAAATGTGGGGTGATCCCCGCCGGCGCTGCATGCCTCCTGTGCAGGGCTCACACCCGGGGTGAGCGGGCAAAGCCCCCCGGCTGAAACACAGCCAGGCATACGTAGCTGGTCACGAACCAAACCTGGTTACACTCATGAGCTGATATTCAGGGCTTGCATTTTGAATAAGGAATCGAGTGAGTCCAAGCCCTTTGCTTTTGCTGTGTTTTCCTTCCTAAGAGCAAATAATGATGTTGGGTTTTTTTCTTTTAGCATCCAAGCAATGTTATTTCCACCCAAAAATTTTGCTGCTCTGACTCGCAGCCGATGAATGGAGCAGACAAGGTGTGTGGGGAGGATGTTGTTGGGGGCAGCGGGGAAGCTGGAGGTGGGAAGGAAACACCTGTGAGCCTCCTCACACAAGGGCTCAGGAAACTGAAATCTCCAAAGAGTTTTTCTCTTAATTTATTCATGTTTATTGAGATTTGCCCTCTGAGTGCCTTGTCGGACTGACAGCCTGACTCTTTTTCTTCTCTCCTTGCTCCACAAGGCTGGGATGGATGCTGCCTAACGCCAACTCATCCGAACTCCCCTTCCCAGAGTGTCCACTTGTCCCTGTGCCAAGTCTGGGGACGTGTGATCGATTAAAGCAAGGCAAATGGTCTTGTCTTGAAGTCTGTAATGAAATCCCCTCTAGTCCCCGCTTACTTTAGCAGGTAGGTCAGCAATTCATCACCGCTGTGCTTGCAGGCCTAGCTCTGTAAGTGTGCCTGAGTAAGGCTGGTTCCATTTTCAAGGCCAAAACCTAAACTTTTGAGACCTGCAATAAGCCTGCAATTAAGCCTTTAGAGTAGATTGCATTTTAGAGGATGCAATAACTTGTGGAATGAATCACCGAATTTGAAGTTGCCAAATATTTTTTTTCCACAGTGGTCAAGGTTAAATATGAAAAGAAAGTAACTCAGTGTAGGAGGATCACAAAATATGTTAACGGCATAACAGCAACAGAAGGACTGACCCAGCCCTGTGAATTTATGGGTTTTAGTTTCTTAATTGCTTTTCTCTCTCTCGGGAGCTACCAGAACAGCAATCCACTGAGCTTTTAGCCCGTGCTCTCCTGTTCCTTCATCTCAGTCTCACCCTCAGCCACAGACAAGCGACTCTGCCTGGCCTTAGCGAGCTTGAGCAAACACGGGTGAGCAACCCTTGCTTGCTCAAGCCCTCTTTTCTGAGAACAGAGAAAGCAGAGCAAAGCTGTGCTGCGCAGGACAGCCTTTCAGACCTGATTGCAGGTAAGCTCTCACCCCTCCATTGCTTGCTCCACAGCCCAATGAATGGAGCAAAACCACCTGAGACAGAGACACATGTTCCTCAGTGACTGGCCCACGCTGGTGAAAAGCACCACTGCAAGAGCTGGCGAGCTTCCCTGACACAGTCACCAGCTCAAACTCCTCTTCGTTAGCTGGCCTTTCCTAACACGCGCGCAGCAGGATAATTACATCCGTTAAAAAAACCCTCACAAGCCAGAAGTAAACAGGTCACCAAACCAAAACACTCCACTGCACGTGCTTGTCCCTTTGGGAATAGGAAAAGAGAATAAGGGAGCTATGGCAGATGCCAGTCATATTCCTGAAAGGGTGCACTTGCCGTGGGAATGAGCCTGGCCGTGAACCTTGGCAGAATATGGAATACAGCTCCTTGCAGGCTTGCACAGTGCTCACTGAACCTGAATTTGAGGAAAGCCCTTTGAGCAAAGTGCTTTGCATAAGAGTAGCAGCCCATCCTGAACGTCAGGGTTATCTTCCATTTCATAGCCCATGCTCAGAAGGCCTGGTAACGGGCATACTAGCACTGTCTGTGGACAGCTTTACCTCCTGAACTACGTGCAGGAAAGGCATCACAAAGCAGATCTGGACACTTCTCTTGCCTGACCTGTGTTTAAATGATGCTTTCTGTGGTCTAAAAAAGAGAGCTTCCCAAGAGCACATAAATATATCATAAAGCAGCAGAGAGCTCAATAATTAATTTTCAGTAAGTACAAGATTTTATTTCAACCAGAATGACATAAAAAGCCGTTTGGATTCTCACAGTCTGTCAGGGAAAAGCTAAGACAATTCAGCCCAAAGGCTGTTGTGAAAGAGGCTCAGCCAACATGATCTGATCCCCATGCGGTGACATCCTGATTCCATTCAGAAGCAAATGCAATTCTCAGTGCTATTTCTCAGTAAAAGAAGCACAGACTCCACCAAGAAACAGATCTCTTTTCAGTCTTTCCAATGAGAAGTGGTCTGCCAAAGTGTCAGAATTGCAGCAGCCCAGAGGATCATCCCACTCGTTTCCACCAGCAGTGAGCTCTGTGCTCATTTGTGGTATCACTTCCTTCTCGTATGCAGCCCACTGGTAGTTGGGAAATTGAGTATTTAAAGTGCATTAAGGCAGGAAGGGTTGATGTCTTATATTGTTGCTACTTTGTATGTATTGTGAACAGCTAAACAATTCCTTTGATGAATTATCGAAATACAAATAGAAGCTCATGAGGGACTCAGTCTTGGGACAAATAACTCAGATAACCCTAGCTGGTGACAAGTAATTCTTTTTACAAGCACTTTGGGTGGCAGAGGGCAGTGAGGGAGCATGCTTGTGTCAGGGAGATAAGATGTCTATATGGCATAGCTAGTCTAAGAGATAAACCAACAGAAGAGGAGAGATTAGCTGAAGACACACAAAACCCTCATGAACAAGGGAAGTGCTACAGAGCTAGTTACTATGACTACTTTTCTGCATACAAAGGTGTATAGGATTCTGACTGAGTGGCTTATAAACCACCTATACTAAATTTTACTCTTCATTTACTGTCTTTATTAATTTCACTGCTAAAAACCCAACAGCGGATAAATGAATAACCCTATGTAGCGCATTAATGTAGTTTTCTTTTGCGACTGGCTTTTATAATACTTCCACTCTGTTACTTTTTTTGTCATCCCTAGCAAACCCTGCCAAGGCAGTAGCTCAGCAGCGGGTTGAGAGGCGCAGCCCACAGGGCACCCCTTCCTTGCGCAGGCAGCATCTCCTTGCAGCACCCTTCCTCCGCTCTGCCCCACCAGACCAGCCGCCAGCAGTATGTTCAAGGGGCAGACCCACTTGTCGTCTAAGGGGCTGAGAGAGGCAAAAGAAAGCCACAATAGTTGCATTGCCCCCAGGCCACGACATTAAAATACCAATAAAAGCCAGGCACACCAGCTCCTAGTGCCACTGTTGAGGTTAAAGTAAGTAAGATTTCACGTGAGGTTGGCATCTCCTCACCAGTTTATCCAGAGGGTGTGGAAATTAGAAACGGGGAGGTTCCCCTTTGCTGAGAATGCTGTAATGAAAATATAGTAATAAAGACCTAACTACTGTGTGACTAAGGGCCAGCGGCCGGTTTTCTGCCACGCAGCAAGGAGTGAAGCGGCTGCGGGAACAGGGTGAACTCATACCCATCGCCCAGCAAATCCACCAGCAGCAGCAGGAGCGAAGCAGTAGCCGAGGTGCTCTTGCAGTATTGGCTGGCTCTTACTCCTGCTGTTTCTGTGATAGTTATAATAGCTTTTTTCCACATTGTTAATAGCCTGGTGATGTTTCTGGTGGGGAAAAAGCCATTTCTATTTCATACCAGCCTTCTGTGAATTTTTATGGCAGCTATTTTAGAACTCATTTCAGTAAGTTTCTCCAGTCTGAAATGCTATGTGTTCCTGTAATAAGGATGCCACTCATAGCTAGAAGGAATTTTTCATACATTATTTATTCATTATTCTATGTGATGAATGTGGGAGGTGTTACGAATCCACAGTAGGAGATCTCAAGGTACTCATTTGCTTTTAGTACTATGTGATTAAAAGGAAACTCTCTGCTTGCGTAGGCAATGAAGGTATTGAATTTCTCTTATCACCAAGATGGTGAAAAACTTGATTTCTTTCATTTCCTCCATCCAGGAAGCAATGACTGCCAGAACAAGTATACAGTGTGATCTGTTCAGAAGATACACAGTTGCTAGACTAGATCTGTTCTCATCACTTGCAAAATGAAGAGCCAGAAGTATGCATTTAACGGATAAAATCAGATATTTAGGAGATAAAATCTGCACAGAGTGTAAAATGAAAGATTTAATCTGAGCCTTACCTTAAAGACCTGGGTTTGTTTTCCTGTCTACTATCTACTGTCCAAATCCAAATGAAATGTTAGAAGATATTACATTTGGGTATAGGCAATGTAGAGTTCAAAATTGCCTGGTTCGGGAATGTTCTCACTCAGGGTTTTGCTTCTGCCTGTGACAGAAGTACAGACCTTAATGACCAGGTGAGATGGTCAGAGGTTTAATTCGAGTCTAAAAGGGGAGAAGCGTACATCCTTTTGGTTTCTTCATAGTCCTCCAGTTTCACCTTTTTCTTAGCACAAAAGACTTCAAATCAAAAAAACCACAAGCCCCAAACACTTGAAAAAACAGCCAGCCCTTACTGACGGCCAGATGCGGGTGGCATTCAGGAACTGCAGGGGGACAGACATATAATAACGGTACTGGTATTCCTCAGCAAGGAGGGTGTAGGCACTCGCTGCCAATACTGGAAGTTTTGTCTGGATTTGGAATAGAGAATGAAAAAGGTGGTGACGCTCAGAGCACCACCAGGACCTGCACAGTAGCTCAAAGCCACAGAGATGGGAGAAGCAGTCAGATAGGCATGACCCAAAGAGCTAAGAGATGGTAATCGTCTTAGGCAGAAGACAGTCCTTCTCCAGGCGGCTGATGCATTCATGGTGATTCAGTAGTCAGTTGTGACTTGGGGGTGTTACATACCAGTGTCCCGGCACACAGGACTGTGCAGATGTACTGCTGGAAGCATGGCTAGAAAATGCCCAGAGCGCCTCCACTGCTCGCTCACCCCTGCTGTGCCCAGGCCTGGGCTCTTCTTCATCTCCACATGCCTCTCTGCCCAGGTCCCACAGCCCTGCCCCAGGCGGAAACCTGTTCCCAGGGCCAAGGACTCAGCAGTAGTTGTTTTTGCCTAGAGCTTTCCTCCACTTCACTTGCATGGTTTCACTTCTGGTCGTGTTCATAATGTTCCCTTTAATGAATTTTTGCACTTTTTTTCTTAAAATAATATTTGCAGAGCTATTTTGCTGACTATCTTAGTGCCAAGGAGAGAACTGGTTCAGGAAGATCCAGGAGTGTAACACATCCTTTACTCAGTTGTCCCCTGGAGGCTAGGGAGCCTCCAAGCTGGGCATCCCAAGCTGCACAGAAAGACCTGCTTTTAATGGCCTGATGTGCCAAAAATCAATGCTGGCTGATGGGGTTAGGGGCTCTCCTTTGCTCCCAAGCCATGGACAGGCCAAGGAACCATCAGACACAAAACTCGGCAGACTGAAGCCGAGGTTTGAGAAAACACTAATCCCACCAACAGTAATGCACAGTGCACACAGTTGTCAGCATTTGGTTTCTGGGCTAGTCTCCTGGTTTTTTCTGAGGGCGAGGAAGCTGTCCTGGTCTCCTGCACTCAGCTTTTGCCCTGAGCCCATCCTGGCGCTTGCAGACACTGCGCAAAGTGCAGCCAGCAAACAAATCCCTCTGCAGGAGGCTTTCAATGAGGTCCCAGTGACACTCCTCAGGACAGTCCTGCAGCAGTGACAGCTGCGACAGTCGCCATGAGAAGCCTCATAACCCATGGTAGTGAGAATGTCATGTTTTGGGATGTCCTGGTTTGAGGTCAAACAGGATCAATTTTATTCAGTAACTTTACTTTTTAGCTAGGCCTCTTCTAACTGCTGAAATTACCAGCATGTTGTGCAGAAAACTTCACTCTCAGAGTGATCAGACCCATGTTTATAGCTGATGCCAAGGAACGGTATGCAGAGAGGCTCTTGCTTATCCTTATTGCTATAACAACCAAGGCCAGACAACTTTGTTATTTGCCCTGTTCGAGGGTTGGAAGTGGAAAAGTGTAGAGGGGTCACACCTGTGTGGAGGAGCAGATGGGACAGGTGACCTAAAACTGACCAACAGGGTATTCCATCCCATCTGCCTCATGCTCAGTATAAAAACTGAGGGATCAAAGGGTCAGGTCTCTTCTCTTCAATGGCCGATGTCCAAGGAGGACTCTGTCTGTTTGTCTGCCTTTGATCCCAATCCTGAATCCAGATCCGGAATCCAGTTGCCGTCTGTCACTGTGTCCAGTCTGGGACTTCCCCAGTGCCTGCAGGTGACATGATTGTCATTGTGAGAGCTTGATGCAGTTTTGTATATATTTCCTTATTTTCTTTTTATTATTTTATTATTAATATTTCATTAAAGTAGTTTAGTTCCTTCTAAACTCTTAAGTGTCTCTTTTTCTCTCTTTCTCCTGCCTCTCTTTGAAGTGGAGCAGAAGACAGAGAGCATCTGTCATTCTATCTGATTGGGCCAATCCGGCAGGAGATGCCGCCAAGGGTTGGGGAAGGATAATGGCTCCATCGATCTCAGCCACTTCCAGAGTAGCTTGCAAAAAGCCACAGCATCACACCCTCAGCTGGAGCATCCACAACCACTGGGTGGGAAACAGCCTCGTGGTCAACAACAGACTAAAGGTGGGTGGAGAAATAGCTTTTTCTGTTATGGCTGTCGTTATGGTGTGAAGGGAGGAGGGAGAGCACAAACAGTTGGGATATCACCCAGTTTAATCACCCCAGAGTAATTGGGAAATGAAGCCTGAGCATCAGCCCTGTTAAAAGCAGTGAATGTTTGAACAGTGTGAGAAATAAAAATACATTGCTATAGCTTTCTGAGCACATCTTTACTGGTACAAATTCCCTCTCCTGCTATTCAAATAGTGGGAGATGTTTTTTGACTTTGATGGTAGGAATTGGACTCCAAAGACAAATTTTCTTTTGCTTCACTTTACAACGATGCCAGCAAAAAAGCCCAACAAACAACAACAAATAAAGGACCTTCAAAATGCCCGTGGTGGGAATACAGAGCTGTACATCTTTTTGGTATACAGTTAATATTCTTATCTAGGCACACAAAACATAATTTTTCTTTAAAAAAAGTCAAATAACTAATGCAAATCCACAGCGCTGGAGAGCGAATGCAAATCCCATGAAATCACCATGCCCTGCTCTCACAGTTGGGAGTTTGGTAGAGCTTTGCTAATGCCCTGGCTATGACGCCCTATGAGCAATGGCACATGGGATGGGTGCTATGAGCACTGCCGACGGCTCTGGCAGGCTCATGGGCAAGGGGACCATCTCAGCAGAGGAAAACTGTGAGCACAGCTTCTTTCATTAGTGCACTCTCGTTAAGCAAACAGCAGCTTGTACTGGCTATGCAATCACTTAATCTGATTATGGGCTGGAAATATGGCTGTCAATGAGGTCCCTGTCTGACAACAAGACCTCTGCCTCATGGAAAACACTTTTCTTCTCCTGACAGTAAATTGGCCTTTAAAGGGCAGGAAAAATGTTGAAAGATGACACAATAAAATAGTTACAAATTATTGCAGCATGTACTCAGTTACCTTATGCAAATCTCAGGGTGTGTTCTACATCATGTGCCCTCTCGTCACAAAATAAACCCTCAGCTCTTTTCCTTGTCACCAGATTTTTGGCAGTCAAGGAAAATTAAGTGCCACTAAAAGCTCACCATCTTATTTATGGAATAAAGGAGAACGGTTTGGTATTTGTGTTCATTTTTTAGCATAACAAATGCCTGATTATAAAAGCAGCCCAACCAGGAGGTGAAGACACTGCTTGGTGCTGGCTGGGATGGGCTCCCAGCCTGCAATGCGTGGTCCAGAACAGCCGCATCTCCCCAGCAGGAGATGGTGTTTCTGCCTCCATTGCCATTCCTGCGGCTCTGGGAGGAGGCGCGTGCCTGGGAATTCCCCCTCTGGCTCCCCCTGTACCCCACAGGTCACCTGCCTCCCCCCTCAGCACCAGGCTGGGAGCTGCTGGTGGCTGCCACCCAACACCGACCGGGACATCAGTTACAGAGGTACAGAGGAATATCTAAAGTGTAGAAAATTAAAATAGGGCTGGAAGAGATCTGCAGAAGTTCATTCTCCTGCCTGAAAGCAAGACCACTGTAGACAGATATTGGCTAAATTGTTCCCTAAGACCTCACTTGATGGGGATCTGAGCCTTTCCCAGCAACCTGTCCCACTGTTCTGTGGTCTCCACCCTTAAAAAAGGTTGACTAAAGTCTTACCCAACTCTGCCCAGCTGCAGTTTAAGACCAAACATCAATGCAACATTTACCTTTTACCAAAATATGTTGAATTTATGTACATTTTAAAGGAAATATATTGATTAGGGATTTTTTCCATATTTTTCTTGAGCAAGGTATTTAGGAAGCCTTTATTTGCAATAAGCTCAAGCCTTTCCCCCAAATTCCTTGTTGACAGTCACTTGTCAAAGGGATGACACAAAAGCAAAGATTGATTCAGGAAACAAAAATATTGATGTGTCAAAAAGAATTATAGTTCTGAGTCTAACGTCCCCTTTCTGAAGTGAAATGAGTGCTGCGGTTTCATGTCATACCCTCAGCTTTACAATAGTAATGGGCTGCAGAGCCGAAATAGCTGGGCTTGTGCTGAGGGGTGGATGCAATGGGTTGGCCGGCCAGGCTCACTGTGGCGTGGCTGGCTCTGGGACCCCAACCACGCAACCACGTGGGCAACAGGATGACTGCCGTGGGTGAGCAGCCCCCTTGCTGAAACCAAGGCACAGCTGCTCCTGGTCCCCCAGCCCGGTGCTACCTGGCACCCCACAAGCACCTCTCCCCCTCCCCAGTGCCTCTCCATGCCCTGCCAGGGGCTCCTCCCACACTGTCCTGCCCTGAACTCACAGCTGGGTTTGCATGAGAAGATTGAACCGCACCTGATACTTGTTGCTGCCAGGAGGGGAAGTTTTGGATGCTTAAGTGTGGCCACAGCCCTCATGCTTGGCACCAGTTCAGCTCTGCTTGTTGCCGGCCGCTTGTGCTAGCGAGCATCTGATACTGCGCTGTAATGGGGCAACAAGCTGCTGGTACAGAGAAGCCGTGTCTGGGTGAAGCAGTTTTGAGTTGGTCTTGGTGGGAAAACTCTTTTTGTACATGACAAAGAGGGGCAAAACTTATATGTGGTGGGGAATGAATGGGGTGATTCAGTTGAAGAGCATTACACATCATCTGTCGCTGGTGGTTTTCACAAGTAAAGGAAATAGTTCATGTAAGTAAAGGCTTATTAAAACCAGTAACAAAAAAAATGAAAGGCAGAGAGGTTCATATCTAAGTCAGAGCACATTCAGGAGTGTGCAGTGCCAGCTGCAAGCACTAGAGCACTCCAACTAATGGTGCAAATAGATGATGCTATGTGGTATTGCTTTCATTAATTGCTGCTTAGAAATGCCTCACTGAGAAAATCAAGGAAAGTAATAAAATAGCAGCAAGTTGTTTATTTGCATGACTGTCCCAGCAGGAGAACACTGTTTTGCATGAATTTTGAAATCCCGGGGAGGGCAGGGTGTAAACAAGGGAATGCTCACCCAAGATTGCAAAGTATGGTCTAGCAACCGTAGCAGCCCCCAGGGGAGGAAAAACTCATACGTGAATGTTTGGCTTGATTCCTCAGCATTGCAGGGAGGTTTTGACACAAACAGATCTTTCTGGGTATTATCAAGATCGTGGCTGAAGCAAAATGTTTTTTAAAACTTTTAAAAAGCCGTTCTTGGATGGCAGTAAGAGCCAGGACTCGGAAGGTCTATGTGGGCATTTCTGTGGCTGCTGGCTTCACGAGGGTGCTATGCCCAGTTTTTGTGGCAAATATGAATAGTTTTTCATCACTAGTGTGTGGTACAGAAGACCTACTGATGTCTTACTGTGTATGAGTAATTTCTTCAGTTCAGTGACTGGCTGAGCATGTGGTGCTCACCTTGTGTCCTGGTTCCGGCAGGGATAGTGTTCATTTTCTGGCACGGGACACAGGTATTCTATACCATGTGATGCCATGCCCAGTCCATAGTGGGGAGCTGGCCAGGGGAGGGGGAGGAAGTCGCCGCTGGGGAGCGGGCTGGGGCTGCCCGGGGTCCAGTCGGTGAGCGCTGATACAGTAACCGTGTTTGTACATTCCTCCATCAGCTTTATTGTTGTTGTTCTCCTCTTTCCTTTGCTGTTCTGTTAAACTGCCTTTATCTCAACCCACGAGTTTTGCCTTTTTCTTCCGATTCTCCCCCACCACTGTGGGGGGGTTGAGCAAGCGGCCGCCTGGTTCTTTGTTGCTGGCTGAGGCCAAACCATGACACCTTGCCATGGCCAAGTGTCATCAGCACTCTGGAGCAGCAAGCTCAAGTGCTTCCAAGGTAGATAAACGAAGCTCTCTGCTTTTACTGTGCGCTTTTGTCTGGGACCTTAGCACCTCACATTCCTGCCTGCTCCATGGGGTGGTCAGAGGTGCCAAAGCTCTTCTCCTAAAGCTATTTTTCTGTAGGTTTCTTGGTTATAGTCTCTGCACCCATCTACGTCAACATATCTACACAAGTGCACTTTGTGCATAATACATCATTTTGGTTTGAAGTGTTTCATTGACCTAAGATATACTATAGATGTTTCTAAACAGCCATACTAGAAGGTAAGCTTCCATCAAGTATGCTAATGCCTGAAAATTTAACACAGGCTGTGAAAATAAGTCTCCGAGTGTGTGAGTGCAAATGAATCCCTGGGTTACACCACTTGAACCTCACCAGGACGAACGTGCCTCCCAGTGCCATGCAATGCTCTGTGCTGCTGCAGGAGTACCAGGCTGGCAGAGCCTGGACGTCCAAGAAAAAGGTCAGAACAGCAGGCAGTTCAGGAAACAGGTTTAAAAAAAAATAAATCATCAAATATGAAATCATCCAAAAGTATACAAAGTTCTTTCCCATTAAGGAAGAACAGCCCCAGGATCAGCGTAAAGATTTGAGGTGTTACATGCTGTTCTTCAGCGCTGGAGTAATCTGTGTGCGAGCAGCAAAGGAAGCACAGCCGTGCCAGAGCTGCTGCTGGTGTTTCCAAGCCATGCGGATGGGAGGCACCATCGGGAGCCGTCTTTAGCAGCGCAGCTGACGACTGACAGGCAAGTTTGTGTGAAGGGAGCTCAAACCATCAACGCCCTTGCTATGCATGGTAGGCATTTCAACAACTGCTGAAAAGCAGCTGCTGGAGGAATTCCCTCAGGACACCCTACCTCTACAGAAAGCTTCTAGGAATCAGGAAGGGACATTTATTTCCTTTTTTTTATTATTGTATCACTTAGGGACACTAGCTCAAGACTTCATTTTGATACAAATGTTAGTGTAGCTCTATTGGCAGAACTTTGGGGCTTTTAGACTAGAAAATAATACCAATCTTTTGTAAGATTTATACTCCAAACTAGCTGAAGTTAGGGGGGCCACCTAGACGTGTAACACGTGGTCTGTTAAAGTTAGATGAGCCAAATTCCAGCAGTTAAAACTGAAGTTAGAAATCTGTACGTCTCCACAAACTGACTTACTGGAGCAGCCCAGGTAACTTTTTGCTCTGTCTTCATGAAACTTCCTGTGTTCACAGAGCCTGAGTGTAATTGTATGTAATGTTTGACTGTGACAAAGAATCTTTAAAGACAAGATACATTAGGGAAACAACAGAGATAAAATCAAAATAACTTGAAATTGGAACACTTGAAAACTTGGCAGAGAATCTGCTTAGAAAGTTTACATGGCAGGGAGGACTGTGATCCCCCAAATGCTGGGGATTAAATTTCCAAAATTACAGCAAGGATATGCAATAACAACTCCATAATATTTTGATTAGGAAGGAAGCAAATAACATACTGCAGGATGCTGCTGCCATAGCACACCCCTTGGCAACACCCTTGTTACAAAAAAAGAAAAGTAAAAGGGAAAAAAAAAGGGGGGGGGGAACGGGAAAGGAAATCTTCCCATTGCTTAAAGATACATAGAGGTAGAGTTCAATGCTCAGAGAAGGCATTTGCAAGCAGTCCTTCCCTTACCACAATTTTCCTCCCTAAGCCCATCAAACAACAATCCATGTCTACAGAAACCCAGTTGTAGCCAAGTAGAAAAACTTCTCTTCAAGACTGTCGCAGTCAGTGATTGTTTCTTTGCGATCTAACTAGTCTAGCAGGCTTTCTTATTTTGCTTTTATACAAATTCTTTACTTTATTCTTCATTCCTGGTCAATCCCATTAACGTAGCACACACCTGTCACTGCTCTACGCTCTCAGACAGTGACATGCAGTGGCCTCTTAAAGCTCGGAGAGGACAACTTGGTTTTAATGATCCATTTCTGACAGTTTTGGGCTTGAGGACATTTGAGACTGAGGTTTAAGATACAGCCGTAGCAGGAACTGTTCTTGCTTTGTGGGCTGGCTTGTTCTTGAAACCATGTTGCTGGGTGTTAAGTAGCACTATCAGTTCCTCTCTCATGAGTGCCCACCACATCACCTAAAATAGAGAAGTGTCCCAAAGGCCTTGTGTCTGCTGAGGGCACAGAAGGAAGGTGGTGTGTTATTCTTTCCAACACTGCAATATCAGCACTCTCTGCATTTGAGTTCTGCTTTCATCCTGCAGGGTCTTTCTTGCTGTGTGTCGTGACATACTCTAAACCTAAAAAACTAAGGTAGGCCCACAAAAATATTTGTGAAGACTAGACCTGGAAGTAAAATTCATAACTCTACTAATATTAAAAAATAATAAGTGCAACAGAGAAATTGATTTCATGGCACACAATAATTCTCCCATGTCTTATCCCAATTAATGCCTTAATGTGGTAACTACCTCTCTCTTCTAGTCCCTCTTACAGGGGCTAATGACTTCATCACCCTTTTTCTGTCTAGCATTCCCCATTCCTCCATAGTTACAAGCCACCTTTTTCTCTTGAGATGTCTAAATGACTAGCATTGTTGGGATAAACTCAGCAGTTTTCTGAAGCTATTCCTTAACTCCCAGTACACGTGACTTGGAGTTAGTCTTCTGCTTCCAGCCTGAAGAAGAGCTGCTGTGCCCAAAAGCATGTCTTTGCATTTTCAGTTATACCTGCTAGTTGAATAACAGAAGGTCTCCTTCGGTCTTGTATCACTGCAACTAATAATCTGTTACTTTCTCTCGCTAGCGGGAGAGATTTTTGAACCTGTTGACTAGCATCATTGCTAGCACTGAACAGTTTTAATATGGAAACTGGTGAGTGAGTGTGTGTCCATACATCCTGTGAGGAGTCTTATTTCAGACAGAACAACTACCTTGCAGTGAGAGAACAGACTTAGAAGATGCTGAAATCCAGAAGAACTGAGTTATATTCCTGACCCCTCCATTATACAGTTTATAGAATTAGACATAATGACAAAGTTAGTACTTCGTATCTGGCATCCGGTCTTCCCACAGACTCCAGTAACGTACTGCAGCTTCATAGCTTTTCCAAGTTCTCCTCCCTGAGTATTCCTATTGCTAAATATTAAATGTCAGCAGTTAGCAAGTAAAACCACTCACATATAAAGGACATTCCAGCAGGATGCCTTCCAATCCAAAACAAATCTTTCGTCTTATTCTTGACACCTTAAAAATGTCTTTTAGCAATAACTAATGTACTTGTAGTAGGTCACTAGAAAATACACAGGTTACCAGTTATACTATCTTTGTATCATCCTCCAAAAAGAAAGAGGGTCCACAGTTAATTTTACCAATCCTGAATCCCTCATAACAATTGTTGCAATGCTAATGAAGTTGCAGAGGGAACAAAAAGGAAGGACAATATTTTCCAGAATTACAAGAGTTGGAACAAACATAAGTTTAGACACGTTAAAAGACAGTGAGTGAAGCACAACAGAAACGTATCACAAAGATCTCAGAAAGTCTTGTGAAACCAGAATTTCACCTGCTCTCTTGTGTGGTCCTGTGTGCTTATGCACAGTGGACAAGCTAAGAAAAACAAACCCAAACCCAAACAAAAAAGAACAAAGCATGTTTGCACCCACAGTACAACTTTGGTGGAACCTGGCCATCTCAGCCCGCTGGCGGCATTGAGACTCAGACTAGCCAAAGCTTCTCAAAGGTCATAGGCATCAAAATTTTCACCAGTAAGCACACACACAAAGTTTCACTACTGACTCCCGGGGAGGGCACCAAATATCTCAGCACCTCTCAGACATGAGACCATTTTCAATGCAGCAGCCCAGTGTCCCCAGGGAGCAGGAGAAGGTTTCTTCACAGTATAAAGCCATTTATGTGGGCCTTGAGGTGGTTCCATCCACCCTGCTGTCGACACCAGCACTCATCTCCTCCCATCATGAGTCCTTTAATGGAGCTTACACAGGAAAATGTAACCTACAAAAAAATTCCCCCAAGCAGCTGGGCCTCCTGGGTGTGCTCGTCGTACTCCTACCATACACACCAGCATGTGGTTTGGCACAGCAAAAAGCAGCTGTGTCACTTTATTATTCAACATTTACGATTGCCAGGGATGCTGGCCACACCTAAATCCTCTTGTAGCTCTGGGCTTTAATTAGCAACATGTTCAAAATACTTTCAGTGCTTCTAGACGATAGCTATAGGTGCCTGCAGACAATGCCAGCTGATGCCAGCAGCCCCATCTGTAAAGTGAAATGTAGCTGGGTGTTAATCAATGTCCCTGGTACTTAGCATCACTCAAACAAGCTAAAGAATTAATTTCTATCATCATCTCTATTTATAGAACCTCTGAATATTTAACAAAGGAACAACAGTGGTAAGTTAATAACAAGAAAAGACAGGAAAAGGAGGTGTTTAGACCATTTAAAACTTGCGTGAAATTATTGTGGCTAATTAGCATGAAATCAGGAACTGAAGGTAATGCGACCAAAGTCAGCTTCCTCCAGATCATGCCAAAGCCTGGCCACAGTAATAAGGAGGCACAAATCAAACAAATGTGGAGGAGCACTCGTGCGAATAACCCGCCAGCTGCATACCTCAGCGCACGTACTTTCCACCTTTCCAGAAAACTCTTCCCTGTGCAGGATCAGGCCAGTGCTAACAGGAGAACAGCGGTCCTTCCCCAGTACCCCGTGCTGATCACTGCTCCAAGCAATCCGCTTTGCTTCCCTCATGCTTTTTCTCCTTTTCTGCCTGCTCAAAACGGGTATTGCTGGGATGTGAGCAGTCCCTGGGTGGTGGGTACCTGCCTGGCTGCCTGCAGGGGTAAGGGGCCAGCACAGAGCACCTGCGCTGCCGCTATCAGCAACAGTCACGCTTCTGCTCCAGTGAGGAGATGCCATGTTATAAAAATCACAGCTCACAGAAAAACATCTCACACACGATGAGAAATGCCGTCCTTACAGGCTGCCGCATTGTCTGAATGAAAATGTATTCATTTATCTTATCTTGCATTTTAATATTATGAGCTGCAGCATCTCAGCATGACTTTTTCAGTTTCAGTTGATAATTGTGCTAATTTTTCCATCTAAACTAAGCCACACAATGCTTAGGAGCAAAAAGCAGTCGCGTTATGATGTGTATTACAGAAACGTTGAATAAATACTATGAGGAAACCCTTTGTGATGATGGTCAGCTGCCTTTCTTGTAGCAAGAAAATATGAAGAGCATCATAGAGACACACTCGCCCCTTTGAATTAGCGGGTGGGAGGACATGCCATCTGTGAGGAGGTGGGCACGTGTTTTGAGCCAACAGGGCATGAGCCTGTAATGAAAGTGCTCTCTGTAGGAGCCAAACTTTGGTGATCTCTCTTAGAGACCTACAGCTGAAAGGAGAGTCTATGTAAGTTTTGAGAGAGGGGTTGTTTCCTTTTAATTTGCTATTTGATGTGGCTGCACAGGAGATACACCCAATGGAATGGAAAGACCTTGGCAATAAAAGCCTGCAGACAGGACTTGTCTGAGTGAAGATCTGGTTCTCCTGTTGGTGGGCTCGATGCACAGAATCCCTCAAAGGGGAGAGCTGCGATCATTACTAAGGGGATAACAGCAAGCTTAACCTTCAGCAGACAGAGCAGGATGTTTTAGTCCTTAGCCCTTTTATAGTCTCATCTAAACCAAGGACAGAAGAATTACACTGCTATTCCTCAGCTTTACAGGGTGGTTTGTTTGGTTTGGGTTGTTTCACTTTAAAGGACATAAATGCCTGAGGAATTGTACCAAATTCTGCATAATTTGGGGGCAGCTGAGTATCAGATGTACCTCACTGAAAGCCCCAGCCTCCAGAGTACCTGCTTCTCTTCAGAAGATCTAGAGGGAAACTTTCCTTTGAAAGATTTTAGGACTTCATGCTGCATCTTTGATGAACTGATTGCAAGTCCATTGGTGGTTCTCACTCCCAGCACCTGGGAGAGGAGACTTCGGCCCTGTATAGGGGGTTGCATAGCTGCAGGGAGGACAGGACAGGCTGCAGGCATTTGCTCTGCACCCCTTCCTGGGGAAAATAAGCAGTCACAGTCTCTGGTGGGACCCATGGGGTCCAGAAGGAAAAGAAGGCAGGTTTATCTCACAGGACAGGGGGCACAGACCACTCAAACCCCTGATTAAGTGTTTGCTGTATCAAAAATGTGCCACCGAAGAGCTGTGACCACTAGACTTGCTCTACATTGTATTAGTAATGCAAGTGGATTTAGCAGCACATATAGATTTATCAGGCATGCAATTTATTCACATTTATTGAGCCTTATCCTGCCTCCAACTGGATATTTGCAATACCAACCTGAATATTTCTGTTCAGACATACCTTTTTTCTATGTGAATGAGCTGTCCTCATGAAGTAATGGAGAAAAAAAAAATCACCCCTTATTTTTGGCATTTTCTTTCTATGGAGAACTTGATTAGAGGAGGCTGGCATAAACAACTCTGCATCTCTGCTCCAGCCACATTGTAAGGTTACCATACAAAGGAAATCATAACTTGGACACACATTTTTGCCTTCAAGGAATAAATGCCCCCCAAATGCCATCTGCCACCATAGCAAGAGGGGTTTAAGCTTCTGCTTTCCAACAACAGCAAGAGAAAAACCCGCAAAAGAAGGAAAATCAGAGCACCTTCCACAGGCGTGTATCCTGCAGATGGGCTATTTTACAAAGTAGACAGCAGTTTCAGGAGAGGGGCTCTTTGAGGCTGTGCAGAAGGGCAGCTCTCCCGATCCTCTCCTGTGGTGGGTACTGCACCCTCCCAGAGCAGCCGGTCCCACGGGTGCATCCGCTGGAGCACCCTGCCAGCCCCCCAGCGCACACAGTGCCTGCTGCCAGCGCGTCCAGCTCGCTCACATTGCTGTCATACATACACAACGGAGCCCTTGCTGGAACAAAACTTAGAAGATACATGAAATCTGTTGTTGCTACTGTTTGGGATGTTTTTAAACTGAATTACATTTAACGAAAATACCTGAGACACAAAGTACCTTGTTTTCATTTTAATTAGCAACTATGGTTGCTAATTAAAGCAATACCAAAATAATTGTGTCATAGTACAAAAGTAATGCACATATTTCTCCATGCTGGAAAATAAGATTATGACCTTCAGTCATAGTTCCAAAAGAGATAATGCTTTACTAAAATACTTTTACAAGGCTTAATTCAATGTGCATATAAGAGAGAAGAACTGTGTACCTTTTGATGTATGGTGCAGGACACCACGTCACATAAAGATGCAGAGAGAGATGGCAACAGTCCCTTTTCTTAGAGTTGCAACACAATTAGACAAAGAACCAGCTTCAAGTAATCTCACATTCCTCGCTTTCTTTTGGTTTTCAAATCTTCTTTGTATGCTAAAATATAATCTGTAATTCTGTTGGTATGGATTTTCTTTGCCTGGTGCCTTCAAATAGATACATCTTTGACCATTTACTCAGGGAAGCACTCATTGGACAAGACTGATTTCCTGCAACCAACTAAATAGTCTTTTTTTAAGAATAAAAGAAAGGCACATCCTCTACAAAAGCTAATTAATGCAGCATGACTCTTTGAATACATAGTCTAGCAATACAGAAGTGTTGGAAGTGGCACAAAAGATCCTCGAAAACACTTCTAATTGATTAATTCAGCAGGGTAGCACAGTGGAAATGATTGATTTTAGTCTACCAGACCTCCCTCTGACCTTTTCAGAGACTCTGTTGATCGGTACTTGAATGGACAAATTTGAATACAAATGGCAATATGACAATAGCACCCAAATTCTTTAAAGCAAAGTTTTCCCATCATTTTCATGTATCAAATTGACTGCAACAGGTTAAAGATGCCCCAAAGACCAAAGCATTCTTAAAAAAATGTATCTTTCAAATAGTGACAGCATTAATGTCAGTAGTAATGACTGATGTCAAATGACTGATCTGATTGGCAAATAATAGGTGACTGTGTTCTCCTTAGACAATGATAAGGCGTAACAAACACGTTGATAAGGACTATTAGAAAGGGTAGATAAAAGCACAATAGTAGATTTTTTTGAGGTCATCAAATTAGTTTCCTGTTTTATCTGGATTTGATACAGCCTTTGCAAACCAAACCAAGGGTGTGTACATCACCAAGGCTTACTTAAACTTAAGCTTCCCTTACTTTGCCAATCAACGTGAAAAATGTTAGTGACATAGGTCAGTATTTCCACTGCTCAGCTGGAGTTTGAAGGGCAGGTGATAGCTGCACTGATGACATACAATTATGAAATACTGAAATGAGAAACGAGAAGGACTATTTGTAGGTGCTTGATCCTCCAGGCTTGGCTTGGGCAAGGTCCCAGTGCAGCTTTGGCCCACCTTCAGAAGCCGTACAGATCTGCTGCAAAGAGAGGTGGTTTTTCTGTCCTGCCTTCGGCAGAATAACGCTTGAACAAGGTTCATGATTTTAGAAATAAGCATTTCATTTTGCTTCCAGAGTATTCATGTGAAGTATTGATGTGCTGATGCCAAAGAAGGCAGGTGGTGGCTGTGAAGGAGCCCCTTGCTTCATGGGAGGAGGATCACCGCCGTCTCCTGCCCTGAAGGAAACCTCTTCTTGAGGAACCTATGGCTTTTTGGAAGCTCCTTGCCTTCTCTGGGCCCCTGTCCTGAGCCAGGGCATGACCTGGATTTCACACATGGATGTCTGCAGGGGCAGCTGAGCAGTTGAGGGCTCAGCAGGGTTAGAGGACACAACTTGGCCCCTGGTTCGAGAGGGAAGGCAGCTTTTCTCCTTCTTGGCATCCCCGATACGAAGTAAAATACATGGTTTACTTGTGCTTGGTGGGACTTGCCTAGATTATCGAGCTCTGCAAGAGGGGGAAGCATGCAAACTCGTGCTCATCAAAGGTATTTAGGTACCTTCTGCTAGTATTTGCAATGGGACTTCGGTATTTTGACATCTTTTGAGGATCTAAACCTGTTAACATGGTTTCTCTTCACAGCTTCCAGTGGTTGCTGGCTTCAGTCAGCTCAGCAATCAGACCCAACCTGTGCCATCAGGCCCTGCAACTGCAGAAAATTTCACTAAACTAATTGCAAGTGTTTCTTCAGATATCACAGTGGGGACTTATTCAGGCTGGCTGGGACTCAGTTTTACATGCATTTGTTTGTCTCAAAATTTACCAACTTGTTCTCCACAATCTCAGCTCTTATTTATATATGTATTCAAAATCTCTTACCGTTGTGACTGTAAAGTAAACTCTTAAAGTATTCACAGAGTATAACCGAGCAGCAACATCTGCCCAAGCTATGCGCTGCTTGAGGGACGTGTCAGTACAGATGTTCCCAGTGAACACCAAGCAGTCCTCTCTCTGCTGCCCCACAGCCTGCAGAAACGCACAGCTAAGGAGGGGAGAGGATCACCTCGTACGCACCTAAAAATTACCTAAGCAGATGGCATTTCGCTATGGAGCAATGAGCAGCACCTCCTGGAGAAGTCCATTCTTCCCCTCCACCAGCTGGCCCAGCAGCCAAGAGGGAAGGGCAGCATGGCAGGCTCATATAGGACAGCTCTGGACTGGGAACTAAGCATCTCCTGAGGGGACTCCTCCCTGTGGCTGTCAGACACCGTGCAGGGGGGTCCATGAGGCCATGATGCTTTTCTCCTTATCCTCTACCCCCTGACAGCTTTTCAGCTGCATGTCAGAGGGAGCCCAGGCTTGCTGGGCTGGATTGATAGCTCTGCATCCCAGCTGTGTATCACACAGAAATGGCATTTTTGTGTGATCCCCCTTTAGGTCCCTCTTGCTAGGGCCATGGCAACACACCTCTCATTATTCAGCATCTCTGTGTTTTAAGGATTGCAATAATTTGGTTTTTTTCCCTGTTACAGGTGCATAGGAAGCACCAGTAAAGTATGTGCCTCAGTCAAGTGTTGCTTGTCCCTGTTAGCAGTCAGAGACGTTCATGAAATTGTACACAGGGCAATTGGAAATGTCTTAACCAAGCCTATTACCACAAGCAGAACGTTAATGAGCAATAATTAGTTCACTCAGGAGCTGCGGGATTACCTCATGTGCTTAAAAAGGAGTAGGTTTCTAATATAATGCCAACTTTCATTACAGAGATATCATCAGTTAATGCTCATCCCAGCATCAAGAAGATTTTGCAGTTTCTCAGTTCCTGCTGAAAAACTTGCTGAAATAGTTTGATGTTTCTAAAGAGCATTTGGGTTTATTAAAAAGACCCCATACGCATGTTTAGGTAAAATATTAATTACTGAAGTTTTAAACCATACTGGATTTATCCAGCACTCTTGTATTAGGAAAGCAAAGGAAGCACAAGCAATTACAGGGAAACTGATTTGCTCTGTCTACATTTTCTTAGAAGTTTTTTTCCACTTCAAGGTGATTTGACATTTTTGGGTTAGACTTTCGGAACTCAGTATGGGAGCCTGGCTTTGTACTGCTACTCCAAATAAGACATGATTCAATTATGCATCAGCCCACCTCTTCCCCAAAACTAAACCCTCTCAGATCCTGAACTCCCTTCAGCACAGGTTTTAAATAGAAGGGATAAGTAGGGTAAAGCTGGCTGCGGGAGCTACTTTTTCTTCCATATTTTCCATTAGACAATTCCCCTGACCTGGCTGGGCCCTCAGGTCCCTGGCTGCGTTTTTCTCCTGATGGGAGATGCCGACCTCCTCACGCTCTATGAATGATCAGGAGTGAGAAACGGAGACAGTTCTGCATTGCGGAGCTCACCTCTATAAATGGGTCTATCCACTACTGTGCCGTGATTTTGTGAATGTGACAGATGCTTTAATATAAGGGTTCAAGTTTTATCTCAAATTTTTTATTAAATAAAAGGGCCTAGTTTCACTAAAGTGTAGTTGTGTGAAAGCATTATAAGGCCGTTCATCTTATGCAAAAGTATGTAACAGATACTCCTGCTAAGCAGTTTTGCAAACTTGGTGACAAGCTTATTGCTATTACTTTACTGCACACAGTTTCCTTAATACTTGGAATATATTCACCTTTTTTCAGTTTTGTCTTAGTGGTCTAAAATCTGGATGTTAAAAACAAAATTGAAAATTTGAGCTTAATTTCCTTGTTGTTTTCGAATATGCTAGTTTGCATCCAAACAATTTACCCCAGCAGTTTGACTTCTGCATCAGAGCAAGTGGAGTAACATTTTTAAAGTGGAGAGTTTTGCTTGCCACATACATGAAAGCACCTTTTGGTGGGTATGTTGGAGAACAACTGATATGAAAATTAGAAGTGAAGAGCTCACTTCAAAAATAGTGGCAACTTTAAGTTAAATGAAAAGTATTTTTCAATTTTAATAGTTCCGTGGTAATATTTCACTGGAGGTATGTATTCCTCCCAGAATTTGTGTGATGCATACTGATATTCTCTAAGCTGTCCATCACTTAGAAAGTAGCTGTTTCCATTATTTAATACAGCTGCTTTACAAATACTTCTGTAATTCGGTTTCTCCTCAAGAGAAAAACCCTGCTCTTGCAGAGGTGTTAGAGCTGAGCTGGGGCGAGTACAGCCCACGCCACCTTTTGAAGGTGACTTGCAAAGAGGACTTTGGGATCCAGTGGCTTTGATGGAAAGCTGCCACCAGCACTCGGAAACTTTGACAAATGCAACTACAGCCTATGGCACAGGATCGTAATCTGCAAGGGATTAAAAACCATTTCATCATAAACATCATGCCATAGTGTCTACCTCCATGACAAATTTATCCTGCTTGGGTTTAAGTCTTCATCTGACAAGACCTAAGTTTGGTTCTGTCTGATCTTTTAAAATATGTTACATGCTTATATCTGAGCTTCTCAAACCAGATGCTCAGGGTAGTGACCGCTCCGCGCCTGGTGACTGTACTAATGCTTTTAAGGCTCTTATGTATCTTTTGCATTTCTTTAGCCCTGGTGTCCTCCACTCTGCGCAGGCATAATCTGTTGTTCCTTTTCATCACTTTCTCTTTGCTTTCCAGCTTAGTTTTCCAACATGTCACTCCTTACTCAGATCGAAAGGATTAACAGAGCTAAAAAGCTTAAGTAAAGCAGTCATTATATTTGGCACAGGCTCACTAGTGCCTATGCTGTGGACACTGTAACTACTCTGTTTAAATGACCAGCTTTGGACCAGCTCATTATTTTTTTCAGCTGACTGCTAAACCCTTATCTATTCTGAAAAAAAGTTAGGGTTGAAACCCTCTTTAGAAGATCACTATGAGGGAGATTTATCTTGACTAATTTTATCAATCTAAAAGTTTTGGAGTAGCCTAAGCCTGTACTGTTCTCAGTGAGGAGCGTGGAGGAACTGAGGGTCATCAGAGAGGTAATTCAGTAGGAGGCTGTGGTATAGCTATACAAAATGTCTAGATTGCTCCATTATCTTCATCTTCAGAGCAGGAGCTGAGGGAGTTATGCTCAGAGCCGGAGGCCATGCTGCACCCTCTGCTTGGGAGAAGATGCTGTGGGGCAGCTCCTGTCTCCCCCATGCAGCGCAAGGCTCACGCACCTCCTCAAAGCACGGTCTAAGTGAGATTGGCCCTAAGCCCACTCAGGGATTTAATTCCTTTGGATTTTATGTAAGCAGTTACCAAAGCTATTTAGCGCAAGGCATTAGGTGACGTAGCCTGCTCTGAAGATGCGGGGCTTGTGAGTTTTCCAGATGTTCAGCAAAAGGGTGAAGTCCTTGCTTTGTGAACATAATGGTTTTAATGCAAAAAAAAAAAAAGGAAACATTTGGCTGTTGGACAGAGTTATTTCCTTACACTGCCCCTAGTTTTTGGCAAGTATTGTTTTATGCCCAGATGAAACTTGTCGTAAGTCCCACGAGCGTTGGGAGAAGTTTAGTGGCTGAACACCTTCCTTTCAGTCAGCAGTTGTCTCCTAAGGTTAAGGCAACTTTGACAAGGCTTCACAGGACAGCCGTAAGCTGGAGTTGTATAAGAGTGAGGAGCAGTAGTGCCGTCACAACAAGAGCTATTGCATCAGCATGATACTTTTTAACTGACACTGAGCATGAGACCACTATCGCTCTGCGTGAGAGTTACCCGATTTGCTGATAATTCAGCTGAGAATTCCTAAAGTTTTGTTGCATCCAAAAGGATGTAACGGAAGGGGGTTTATATGCTAAGTCTGTAACTATAAAGCCAAGTATAACCCTCCAAAGGAAGGGGAAAAACACAACCAACAAAATAACTATTGCTACTGGTTTAAGTTAAAAAAGTTTTTGTCTGTCTTGCTCAGGCAATCGCAATTATCACCCATTTGCTAGGAACTGTTAATATTGGCACCTGTGAATTATTACGTGTTATACAAACGTTATCTACTACATTTTCATTGCCAACTGCCCTGCTGCAGGGGTCCGCTGCAGCCTCACCATTAAGCTGTCAGGTTCCCTGGCTGTAATGAGTAATGACAAAGCAGTTCCAGCTTCTCTGAAACACACCAAAAAATGAATAGTTGGGGGTGTAATATTAAGAAAAATAAAACAAATCACGCAAATGTTCCTTAGGTTGTTTTCAAAGACTTATTGATGTGAAATTCTCAGTATTTTAATTGGTATTCAAAGCGTACCTAGAAACCTATTATGATTTTCCAGTCACTGAAGGATCGAGAGTAAGCATCGCATGGCTACAGCGCTAACAAATGCTCGGTGGGAAGAGGTTTTGCACAGCAATGGGTGAACATTAGTCATACTTGCATATTCTTCTTTCCACATGTTAAAGGTCTGAACAGACAAAGAGCTGTGCCCTGGATGGTTTTGAAATCCATCAATCTCCATCAGTCCTGAATGGACCCCTCTGAGTGGAAAGGCTTTTTGCCCACGCAAGTATCACAGCGCTGCACAGGGTGTCGTGCTGCTGGGTACATTACAGTATGTTTTCCAAAGAACATTTCCCTGAGGTAAGAGGCAAAATATAGCTCTTGTATCCAATACTGCGTAAAGTCTACTCCTCTGCAGGAAAGAAATCTCCTCCTCCCTTCGCAAAACAAAACCACCATTTAAAACTACATTATTACCAAGAATGAGCAGGACAAACAGCAAACTTTTTTTTAACTGCCATTTAGGGGTAGTTTAAAGCCAGGCTCATTTATTAGCTTATAGAAGATTATTTCCATTTACAAATATGAACAATATTTCTGTACTGCTTTCCCTAACACCAGTGACTTCTATAAATACTTTTTTTTTCCTATGAACAAATTGCATGTACCATGAAATATGATAGGTTTTGCTATTGTGTGAGGTTATGCAGTTCATGTACAAATTGAGCTTTTGCCATTTTTCTTTCTTTTCTGGGTGACATTTTTGCTCCTGATTTCTTGCTTTTCTCTTCGTTTTGGTGACAATTGATTTTTTTTTTCACTTGGAAACAAATCGAAATACACAGCAGACATTTTTCTGTCTAAATTGTGCAGCCAGTTTGGAGCAGAAATAATAAAGGGCTGTTCACAACATTACTCTAGTAGGCCTCGCTAGTGAGGAAAAAAAGTAGCTAGAAATGAATACTTAATGAGATGATACGATCAAAGCTCACCATCAATTCTTTCCCCTAAAGGTTACAGGTTGTGAAAGCTACATTAGCACCAGAAGCATACAGCTTTTTAGGCCCACCCTTGCTGGACAAATTCTAGAGCTGGACCCCTGATACTTGGCAATGCCCCAGGATGGGTTTGTGGTGGTAACAGGCAGTGCTACCAAGGGCTGGACCTAGACCTGGGCCCGAACCCAGACCCAGAACCAGAACCAGACCCAGCATGGTGCTGCAGATGGCTGGGGCTTGTGGGATGAACGTGCAGATGGGTCCCCCATGTCTTGCCTCCCAACCCCAGCTGGGATTATGGCTCTAAACAAGTCACTTAATGTTTCTGCTGCAGCATCCCCACCTCTTCCCTTTCACCAAATGCTTACAGTGATATACGAAGTGGTATGGATGGGTCCAACCCAGCAGAATAGCTGCAGATACCACCCAAGACTGCGGACCTTGTAACCTTTGCTCACTGGGCTGGCATGGAAAGCGAGCAAAAGCCATCCAAAATGCTCCTCAGCCACACAGCCAGCAGAATTTCCCAATTTGGCATCCTGCATCAGGGACATACATTCCTTTTTCTTTGTGTGAAGTCTTATGTTTTTTGTGCAAACCCTGTCTGTTAAATTTCAGGAAAACCCAGAGAAACCTCCTCCCCACAGATCCCCAGGGGTCTAACATGTGTTGGTGGCCAGAAGCCAAGTACATTTCGGGGAGTAGCAGCAAACAGCTGCTTTTCACACTCTTCCCAACACAGTTTTAAGATTTGCTCCATGCAGTTAGTACTAGCACGATTCAAACTCAGCTTCCAACCCTGACGTAAGCAGGACCTCTTAGCCTGCTTTCCTAAGGAAATATTGTACATACGATGACACTCTGATCATTAATATATTTTAACCCACTGGCCAGCTTCAATCAAACCTGGCAGCCAGGCAGCAGTCTTGGAGACCCCAAGTTCCTACCGGGTTCATGAACCATATGTAGCTGGGCCAAGGGAAATGAAAGAAAAAGCAGGTCAACCTGTATGAGATCCCAGAGAGCACAGGGAGAGGACAATACTGTGGATGCCCCACTCCGGGAAAGCTTTGCAATGTTTTTCATCTGCCTGGACATGGGACTATCCAGCAGGAAAGCAGATTTCATTAGTTCCAGTACTGGTTTTTACAGCAGTATCATGAACTTACACTCTCTCTCCAATGTCTCGCGCAGTATTGGAACTAGCCCTCACTGCCATGTGAAAATGGAGTCAATTTTGAGAATGTCAAGAGCCTCTCAGAGGGCTTCTCTGGCGTGAGCTGCAGTTGCTTTCCCTTGGCTGGAGGGACAGCCACATCCAGCGAGGCAGCGAGGAAAGTGTTGCTCTCCATTTGAAAACGTGTCTTTGTTCAAAGCAGTGTTTTTGCCATGAGCACACGTGCCTGCAGGGAGCTTCCTTCGGGGACTCGGCTGCAAAATGGGGCCACAAGGGCAGGCACAGAAGGACTGCAAAGTCCTCCGGCTGTTCCTTTGAATAACTGCTTTAACAAGAAGGTACAGTGACAGCCTGCACTCACAAGGACTTCGGAAACCAGCCAGCAGCAGTTTCCTTACTAGATTTTTTTTTCAAATTCTGAACTGCACATTTATAAACAGAAGAGTAGCTCATCTCCTGCAATAGCAGAGGTTTTGCTGCAGCGCCTCAGCAGAAGGCAGCTGGGGAGGACAAGCTGAGTCTGGGCACGAGGCACTCACAAGGAGCAGACCCTCATGACTGGCCTCGGCACCGGCATGGCCACACCAGGTCACAGAAAGCCAGGCTTCTTCACCAATGCAGGCTAAAGCAATCTTATTAAAGATGCCAGGAGTTATTTCTAGTAACAAAGCCAACAAACACTCTTCTAACTGATTGGTATTTCTCAGACTCATTTGAAAAAAACAAAAATCTTTATCCCTCTTTTTCTTCTTGTTCAGTGCTGCAGTGTTGCCCTAAGCCAGAGGCAAGATAAAAAGCCGGCTGGGAGAGATGTGCAAAGATAGCACCATTGTCATCCAAAGAAACCTCCTTCAATTATTCAGAGTATCTGCAGTTCTCAAATTTCCCATTCTTACAGCTTGAGCTAAGTGGTGCTGCATGCATTTGGCAGTAGTTCTTATTAACTCAGAGGACAGCCCGAGTAAGGAACATATGTGTTCATAGGATAATTAATGTCTAAAGTGAATGTTGTGGTAAGGAGTTTCCATATACTTTCCCAAAATATCTGCCAAGTGCATATTCGTAAAGAGTAGGGACCTTCAAATGGAAAAGGTAAATGTAATCCTAAGCAGACGCAAAACAGAACTGCTTCTTTTTTTCTACTTCATTAACAACTAAAAAATTGATCATAAAGCTGTGGCACACTAAAATACACACAAAGCTGCATCAAAACCCAGTGGGCACAGCCAACCGACAACTAGGAAAAGCAGACTTCCTGACATCTACCAGTAATATTTTAAATCTGAAAGGCAAACTGAAGTTGAGTTCATGACAAAACAATATTTAAGAAGGTAAATGTGAGAGCTAGGTGTCTATGCTGCAACGTTATGAGTTAGAAAAATTCACGCAGACCTTGGTATCTCCATGGATAAATTAGGATAATGAAATGATGTGAGCTCCAGGCAGAGGTGTTGACAGACAGCATGCTCTTTTTATCATATTTATCCTTTTGCAGTGTACTCCGAATGGCATTCTCATTCCAAGATCTGTTTTACAATACATCACCCCCTTGTTCAGTTTGCCAGCCAACCCAGCCCATCCCCCTGAGCCACTGCATTGCATCTCCTTAGGAGTGGTTAGGCGCTACAGTTGCCTGAACCAAAGAAATCCCCTCTATTTCCCCAGTTTGTCATGGATGTGTTACCCTTGCTGAGTCTCTGCAGAGCCACCAGCAGCCTTTCTCTCCAAGGTGCCAGCTGAAAGGCAGCCTGAATAAATCAGCTAGAAGTGGCTGGATCTCCATACAGTGGCACCTGCTGCAGTATATAAGGTCTGTCACGGAAGGCAAGCAAACGACTTCCAGTAAAACCATGGTGAAATGGTGAATAACGTAACCCAGCAACTTGCAGCAAGGCTATATATACTCAGTGATGTGCACTGCTTCTGCCAGCCAAAGAAGCAGTAAGGCTCAGGACGTTGTCTGCACTGTGACATTTCACAAGCCACTGATCTGGTTATGTTCCTTTCAATCCAACTTTTTTGATTTGTGCAGCTGGTCAAAAAAAGAGGGGTGGGTATTATTCTGCTTTTTTCCGTATTCCACTTCCAACACACAAACCATCCTCTCTTAAAACTCTTAGAAATGTGAAAAAGTGCCTAGCCGTGTTAGGAAGGGACCTCTTCAAACCGTCTTCTCCCAGAGGTGCTCCACCAGGCGCAGGGCTTTGCTCCACAGGGTCTCCCCTGTCTTGGGGCAGTAAGGGACAGCCAGCCATGGCCGTGCCCCTGCCCTCCCGCTGTGTCCTCAGTGGCCAAGCAAAGAGCCCTAGACCTGGGGATGCAGGTGGGCCACGGAGGGACTGGGTCTATGCTGTCCCCATCCACATGGCGGGATGGGTGTGAGCCAGCAAGGGTGAGGGCATGGGGGTGGACAAGAGGTAAGGGGCGCGGGGGGATGGGACGCAACACTTACTGCAGAACCGCCGCCGCCTGGCTCCGCATCGCCAGAGCCGCGTCCGCACCCAATGCAGGCATGGGGACAGGTCCATGGCTCGAGGGGCTGCCTGTCCCCGGGGCCACCGGGGACGGCCCGCTCCCCGCGGGGAAAACCCGCGGCAGCCCCGGGCCAAGCCCCAGGATGCCGGGAGGATGCGACGGGTGGCTGCCGAAGCCCTGCTGTCCCTCCGTCGCCATGCCATCTTTTATGCATGAAGGTGAGGGCGCGTAATTTCATCCTGACTCTCCGCGCCTGGTGTGTGCGTGAGCTTCTGCGACGTGGAGGAGCCACGACATCGGTCCCTGGGGAGAGTCAGCTCAGGGGGAGGCAAGGAGCCTGCAGGACTCCTGTGGTGGCGGAAGGCACCCATCGGAGAAACGGGGCCTTTTTCAGCCTCTGCGGTACTGGCTGAAGTTCATCCATCTGCAGGTCTACAGGTGCTGCACTCTATGTGAACCCAGAGTGGGAAGAGATTCAGGGATATGAGGGTGCCCTACAGAAACCCATGTGCGCTCTGGTCATGAAACCATGGCCTGTGCTTGAAACCTCAACCCCAGTGCTGCAATGTGAGGAAACAGGGGCGCTGAGAGTGTTTGGGAGCAATAAAGGTTTAGCATGTCCATGTCAGTACTGCACTGGTGGTGGTGGGGGGTCACCATTTCTTACTTTTATTCTAATTTCACTTTTGATATTACAGTAATCCCCAGAGTGCCACTCATAACCCTGTCACTGCTGTCCGAGGCACTTGTTTTGTAACGTGACAAAACGGCCTCTCCATTAATGAGTTGACAATTTAGGCCCCTGATCTCCTACCTGTGAGTTTTGCCTCAGCAAATACATACAATACAAAAAAACACAAAAGTGTTTTTTACTTTAAATGCTCCCTAGATCACAAGAAAGAGGTTACTGTACACACACACCCCACAGCACACCCTTTACCAGGCAAAAGCAAAGCTAAGAAGTGGGTCTGGAGCACATGAGCTGTTGTAAACCCATAGGCAGTGTCGTCCTCAGCAAGACTCCTGAAGCCTTTCCCTATGGCAGGCCCTGCTGTGAGACCACCCTGTTCCCCAGGGGTCAGTACTGGGTCCAGTCCTGTTCAACATATTCATCAATGACCTGAATGAGGGGACAGAGTGTACCCTCAGCAGGTTTGCTGATGACACAAAACTGGGAGGGGTGGCTGACACACTGGAAGGCTGTGCTGCCATACAGCGAGACGTGGACAGGCTGGAGAGTTGGGCAGAGAGAAACCTCATGAAGTTCAACAAAGGCAAGTGTAGGGTACTGCACTTGGGGAGTAATAACCCCATGCACCAGTACAGGTTAGGGGTTGACCTGCTGGAAAGCAGCTGTGCAGAGAAGGACCTGGGAGTCCTGGTGGACAACAAATTAACCATGAGGTAGCAATTGTGGCCAAGAAGGCCAATGGCATCCTGGGGTGCATCAAGAGGTGTGTGGCAAGCAGGTCGCGGGAGGTTATCGTCCCCCTCTACTCTGCCCTGGTAAGGCCGCATCTGGAGCACTGTGTCCAGTTCAGGGGTCCCCAGTTTAAGAAAGACAATGAACTGCTGGGGTACAAAGATGATCAGGGGACTGGATCATCTCGCTTATGAGAAAAAGCTGAGAGAACTGGGTCTGTGTAGCCTGGAGAAGAGAAGACTGAGAGGGGATCTCATCAATGCTTATAGATATCTGAAGGGTGGGTGTCAAGAGGATGGGGCCAGGCTCTCTTCAGTGGTGCCTAGCGACAGGACAAGGGGCGATCCTGTGCAACCTTCTCTAGGTGAACCTGCTTCAGCAGGGGTGTTGAACTAGATGATGTCTAGAGGTCCCTTCCAATCCCTACCATTCTGTGACTCTGTGATTCGGTGAAGGCTGGATGGGAGGGCAGCAAACCCTGCCACATGAACCAGCGTAATGCGAGAGTGGTGGCTGGCAGGGTTTCAGGTTTCCTTGACATTTGAATCTCGTAGTAGGGTCATCCAAAGGGCCATGGTTGTTGATTTTTTGTGTCTGATGTAGGCAGGTAAATCTTATGCTCTCATTGTAATGATAGATAAAACCCAGGAGATGCATTTGAGTTTAATGAAGAATTTGCTTTGAGTTTTGAGTCATTGTGCAATAACTTCATTTTGAGACCAGACAGAGAGAATTAGCCACATACTGTGGTGGACAACACTACTGGCATAACAGGAAGCAGCATGCTTCTGGTATTTCAATGGGCACCACCACCTATTTCTGTTCCTATCAAGAACTCATCATATGATGCTTTGGGTCTGCTGAAACCATTGCTGTACCAGACTGGAAGGGATTCCTGGGTCACCACATCCAGTCTCCAGCTGCCTTGGCAATCCTAGCATATTTCCAGTCTTTAATAAATTGTATCTCAGAATTAGGCTTCCTGCCCTCTTTTACTTGAGGAATAAGGAAATAAGAGTTGAGGGGACTTTAAGTGGTGAAGAGTCACTTTTTGATTAGAATTCAGCACAGCTGTGATCTCAGTGTCATCAGTTACTCGCAGTGACTCTGATGCACATAATTTACAGCAATAAATGAGATATAACAGCAGGTATGTGTGGGCTGGAAATAGAAATTAGATCTGAAATGAGAAAGGTATGACAGCTTTGGTGTATTTTATGCTTAAACACTGCTTATAATTGTCTTTTTAGAATCATACAGACAAATAAATAAGAATAATTTAAGAGACTGGCTATGTAGCATTCAATTTTGCTTGTTTAAGGAAAATACATTACTATGACAAGTATATTTGTGCTAATGATATCTTGTTTTCTTCAGTATTTGATGTTTGTCCTCCTCCTTTTTTTGTTCTTTTTAAAACACAAACACACCTAAGCTTAGAATAGGGTATTTGTATATATATTTTTACCTTAGAATAGGCAGAAGTCAACATTTTTACACTTGATTGGTTCTAATTCATTATTATTTTTCTAAATAACATTCTGGGTGATTTGCATGCAGTCATCTGGCACCAAAGTGCAAAGGAGACATTCAGAAAAGCATAATTATGCACGTCATTTTCGACACCATCTCCCCTTCAATTTTCCTCCAACTCATTTTCTGTAAATGGATGATGACATCTCAGAGTCACAAGGCAGGGCACCCAGTACATGTGTCTTTCTGCATTTTACTTTAAAATCTCGGTGGAGAGGGAGAGACATGCAGTTGCACAGCAGAAATAGGAACCGCTGAGCCAGTTCACACCTAGTCATGTTGCTCCTGTAACTCTAATCAGCAAGAAAAACCTTGGCAACAGCCAACAAAGGCAACAGCCTTCAGTCATTGCAGAGTTTCCAAGGTTAAGTATAACCGCTCAATCCGATGTTCATCATTGACCTCCCAGTGCAATGCGGTTTTCTAGCGGCTGCTGCTATTCCTCTAGAAAGACAGAGGCCTCCTGCAGATCGTGATGGTCACAAATTGGTGCCTGAAGCCCTGACATGTGGCTCTACTAGTTTTTTCTCTAACACGCTGCTGATAAACACAGTTAATGAACCTTTGCCATCAGCACAAGGGATCTGGTGTGGGGCTTGTTCCCCCACTTCTCTTAAAGGCTTTGAGATGCTCTGAATGCAACAACAATTTTTCAAGTTAGCAAGCCCACAAGCCTGCTAAATGTTGGAGCGTTGCACTTCAGCATGTCAGATGTCTATTTTGCTGTACAGTGGAATTCAATCTTATTTAATGCTTGAAAGAGATTGATAAGGTATAGTGATGTTAGTGGATGTCAAGAGTACAGAGTGGACTCAGTGATGGAGTAGTGTTTCAAGGAGAACTTCCACTTAAGCCACTCACTTCGTGTGCTTCAGTGCAATGCTTCAGTTAGTTAAATCACTGGGTAACAGGGTTTATAAATACTGTAGGGGAAAAAAACAAAAAGTCACCATTGATGCCTCAAGATACAAACCCAGCCACTCAGCTCTCGTACTGCAGTGCAGTCCTGTGCTGTTCTTGTGCCACCTACTGACCGGTTCCTCCTAACTTTTAATTCATTTTTTCCCTAAACGGAACATTTCCCAGTTTATTTTTAAATGTAAATATTTGATGTTGGATTTTGCCCAAGAAATTCATAGCTATTGAATACAGTCCGTCTTCATGCCTTGACAATAAGCCCTAATTTAGAGCTGAACCATCCTATCCTGCACTAGTTGGCTTGGTAGAAGAAGAACTGGATGGGATGGGATGGGATGGGACAGTGTGTTATCCAGCATGTCAGATCTGACAGTGCTTGCTGTCCTTAAATACGTAAATCCATGCTGGAATCATTATGATTGCACAGATGTTCAAAAGCAGAAGCTACCTGGAGAGTTTGCTGTCTGTCCACAGGTGCTTTTCATGACATAGGTGAGCTACAGTGAGGGGTTGACCTCTTGTTCCCATACCAGGGAGAGGTATTGAAATGCAGCCTGCAGGTCCTCACCCACCGGGTGTGCTAATGGAGAAGTGCTTTTGTCTTGGCTTTCCAAACCCTCGAAATCAGGAACTACTTGGCAGAATTAACAAAATACTTTTTACTTTGTTATCAAAAGTCAAGGCAATGGCTAAATGAATGTGCGTCCCCCACCTGGGACATTCCTGAAGCGCTTACAAGGTGGAAAACACGTACCCTATTTGAGCTGTAAAGCTATCTGGTTGCACCTATCTTGGGTAGATAAACCCCAGATTGGCAGGCTGGCCTAACACTGTGAGTTGTTCTGCCAGCTGGCTTTAATGCCTATTAGGAGGTTGGATATTGCTGTCACTCTGCAAATGCTTCCAATAGCTGTTGTCTTCCTCAGTCTGCCTGTGGCAGTTAACCCTCTGAAGGGTTCAGGTTAAAAAGAGTTATTCCAGTCCCCATCCGAGAAGTGACTGAAGCTGGTAAAGAGCGGCACATGGATGTGACAAGCCTAGGATTGGCGGTCTTAAGTGACTGCGGCATCGATCAAGAGTTTCTCCAGAATAACAGCATCAGTGGACCATGCGGGCTGCTATCAGAGCAGGTACTCCTTCCAGAGCTTCTCATAATGAAAAGGGTGATGAAAATGGCACCCTTTTCTACATATGGTCTTAAATGATCACTTTGCTCTGGGACAAGTGCAGCCTTGGCCAGGCCAGGGCGTGACACTGGAGAAGTTTCTTCCAGCTGCAGCTTCTACCTCCCACATGTCCTCTCCTCCAGCTGCACATTTCAGTGGGGCCACGACCTCACTGTGTATTTTTAAAAATATGTGGAAAATAAGCTTTCCACTTTCTTCATTGCTAAATGGGCTGCCTCTTGCAACTCTTTCTTCAGCAGAAAGGTAAAAATGGGAAGATGGGATGATAGGCTTCTTCACCCTGATTTACAGCATAGTGGAAACTTCATATACGCTTTAAAAGGGATGACAAAGGGATCATGCATAAATTTTGTGTTAGGGACACAATATTTTCTTTTTAATTATTTAAAGTTCAGTACGTCATCTTAATTAATCTTTTTCCTTGAATTTTACTTGTTGGCCTGTGGGCAATTCCTTCTAAAATTAATTAGATTAATCATTCCAGAAATCTCAACTGGATGATGACGTATTTACTAAACATTTTTAGAAACAATTTCAGATATTGGCAAGGATTTGGATTATGCCAGCAATAAACTTGGCACACAATTGTACTGGAAGAAAGTTGCTCAAGTAACTATGACAGCTTTCTTGTTCTAGGCTCAACTACCCTCCAGGTACCCTCTCCAGACAGGACTTGCCACAAAGCATCAAATATTTAGGATTTAGAAATAAACCAACATTTCCCACTTGTATACATGCATTTGAATAAGAAACACTGCAGGAAGCTCACCTCTGACAAAAAAAGCTTTTAGAACAGATTGCTGGCCTAGAAAAACTTCACAAGAGGTAACAGTCATACCTCTTGAAATATTTACCTTAGCGTTTTCCCATCAAACACTGAAAATACAGCTGCACCACTCAGGGGTCAATAAATATTGTAGTGCAGGCACAATTCCATTGTTTCCTTAATCTTTTCCTAAACTTCCCTATTTTTGCTTGCAGACAGCTACCTGGTGCAGTAAAGCCTGCTCATTGAGCCACACTTTCAAGCTATCCAGACTGTCACAGGTGTGAGAGCTAAACCAACTGCTAAACCTTTTCAGATGGATAAACTCAGGGTGAATGGGATTGTGTTTCTGTAGAAGACGATGCCTAAAATAGGAGCTGCTGTGAGAGTGGAGCTCATATGGAAGCTCCCAGTGTGGCTTTACTGTTGTCTTCCTTCTTGAAAAGAGGTACTCAAGCAAAACACCAAAAAATATACAGCAGACTTGTATCTGGTAAGACCATTTTGAACACTTTATTACAATGATATAGTAGTTATGTTTTACTTAGATAAGAAGTAGGTTTCATTATAAAAGGCTCTTAATCAAGAATAAGTATGCTTTTTAAGTGATACCCACTCCCAGATTTACTGAGCTGCTTTCTGTCTTTTCCTCTGAAGCCTGCTCCCTTACTTACTCATTTAAAGTATAGTTTCTGATAGTCCTTTTAATCATCTCTTCTATTTCATCTCATATTTCTTGGTTTTAGTTCTAGTCTGTATTCTCTTAAATATTTTTTCTCTTCTTATTCTTTTTAAATATGTGTTGATTGTTAACACGTAGCTCTTTTCCATACCCCTGACTATACTTTTATTATTCTGCATCTTTCTCTTTGAAGTTATTTTTTGGCAACTGTGACTCCAGCACCAAACACAGCACTCCAGGAGCTTCACAAGGACTACGTGGGCCAAAAAATTATGTCCTTCTTTTGTATAGTTATGCTTTTGCAAGCACTATGGTATATAGTCCCATATCACAAAGGAAGCTCACACCTTGTTTGTTTTTCAGTTTTCACAACTGACTTTCTGTAAGTAAATTTATTTCTTAGGATTCTGATTTTATATTTATATAAAAGTGATTATTATTATGCTTCAATAATTTTTAATAATATCCCATAGAATAAGGAATGGTTAGATATAACTATAACATATCCGGTTACCTTAAAACAGAAAAAGAGGTAGCACTTAGACTACTAATAATATTTTTAAAGATGAGTTATTATTTACCTTCTACTACCCCTTAAGATAAATTATCTCTTTTAATACTCCTGTCAGAAGGTGTGGCTCACCTCTTGGAATGGACGTAAACAAAGAATCCACAGCTATTGCAGCTAATATTATATGGAGTCATGTCAGTGCAGTCATGTGCCTTCATGATTTCTGACTTTGTAAAGCTGCTAGAGACCTTAACAGCATGATTCAAAGCCAAAGAAAAGTGTAAACCTGTATTCTAACCTATTGTGTTCTCAAACTGAGGTTGCACAAGAGATCTGATAGGAGAGAAATACAGTCAAATTACTCTGTAGTCTGACATAAAATTTCCCTTCCATTTGCTCATGACTCAGATGCTTTTACTCACTGACTGCCTTAGAAAAGCATGCCTGATGAAACATTTCTGGGCGTTGTTTCTCCCCCCTTCCAAAACAAATGAACCTCTTAGGCTTATTCCAGCTACTATTGCAGAGAATCAAAGATTTTAACTCGGTGCACTGCTGTGAAGGTTCATCAACAGTCATCCAGAAAATACAAAAAATCATTAACTCTGCAAAGTCATGCTTCAAAAATAGTTTGCCTCAATCCCACGGGCACATAAATTTTTTCTGAAATTGCGAAACTTCTGGGCTTCAAAAGCTGAAACTTGAAAACGACATCCCAAATATTTGTAACAAAACTGTAAGAGGAGGCATCCTGTGTCTCCAGTGGAGCAGCAGCATTTACATCATGATGTAAATAAACTATGAGTTAGGCCTGAGCTGCTTTTCAAAGTGAAGATCCTGATCATGGCTTTATTGAAAGTTTTCTGGTCTGAGGCTTGGTTTGACATGTCACACAGTTTGCTGGAATAACTATAACTCAGAGAATGATAGAAAAACTGAGGTTGGAAGAGGCTTCTGGAGGTCACCTGGTTCAACTCCATGCTCAAATCAGGCTTAACTTCAGAATCAAATGAAGTTTCTCAGGGCCCTCTCCAGCTGAGCTTTGAAAAGTTTCCAAGGATTAAGCTAAGAAAGCAGTGCCAAGTACCTAAGGTCCTCTACCTACATTAAATAAAGACAGGCCCCCAGATTTTCAGTCCTGAAAAATAACAATTCCTTGTTCTTATCCTAGACCCATTTTTTTCCAAATGTGAGGGCTCCTCCCCTTCCAGGTATGTCTGTAACTGAAATTGTACCCAAACCCCATGTCAGTATGTTTTCCCTGGGCTGGTCATCTAGAGGTGTCTTGTCCTTTGTCCTCCTTTTGGAGCATAACCACGTGTGATAAATGGGTGACACCTCTCCTATGGGGCGCAGTGGCACAGCCTCGGGTGACCTCTGCTGCTGCTGGCATGTGGCACAGCAGCAGCCTACCAGGATTTATTCCAGTAGGATTTATCCTACAAAGTGGATAAATTTTTTTTTTGCCTTTTTTGGCTTTGGTCCAGCATGAGGAAGGTAGGGGCACATGGGAGCCATCTGCACGCCAGCCCTTTGCCTGCAGCCAAGGCAAAGCCACCGGCTTCTACTGGGGTGGAAGAGTATCTCCTGCACAGCAAGTCCAGAGAGGAGGAAGCATGCAGGGTGTCCCTGCAGCCACAGGGCCCCTTTGTCTGCTCCTCTGCAGTGTCAAATGGGACCTCCTTGCACCTCTCCACCCCTTTCACCGGGGATGCTGCCACCCCCTCCTGGGCACCTCTTCTGTGAGGGAGGAGGATAGTTTCTCAGGCGAGGGTTTTGTAACTCGATTTTGGTTCATGACAGCTAGGACCACATCAAATACTTTAAAGGTGTGTGAAGCAGTAAGAAAATGTGCTCTCTAAAGGGATGCCCCAGAGTCCAGGCGGGGTAACTCCACCCCAGCTGACTTGCTGGGTGGTCAGGTGCCGTTTCCATGGCTCTGCTGGATCCCTCTGACACCCTCTGGATGGGTTGACAGAAATATGGTTGCGCATGCAAGCTCCACAAATTTACATCAACATGGGATTCAGTGTATGTGAAAGCATGACTCCTCTCACGCAGTGTTGGAAACATCTGGTCCATTGCAGCTCAATAGCCTAGTGCTGGGATCAGCCTTTATCAGAGGCTCCAAAATGTTAAACAGCTCCAGAGCAGAAGTAGCTCCAGCCGGGAGGACTGACTTGGTTGATACAAGAGATGAGTGGAGAAAGAGCTGCCATCACCTAACGGAAAAGAGGTTTGGATGAGTCTGTCAGCTCTTACGTTCATAAAGGTTCACACACAAGTGATTTTACAGCCCATATAGCAACAGTGCTGGGAATCTGTAACATTCTGACTTCAATACATTGTACAGCTTAAAGCATCTTTGATATTGTCAACATGGACAAATAGTCATTATCACTGTAATGGTTACCCATGAAAAAGTCAGTGATTTGTTTTTTGTTTTTTTTTTTTCCTGGGCATCTTCAAGAGATGACTGTTGTACTTTGGGACAACTTGTGCACTCTGCACAAGCAAAACACACTGACCTTGAGTGAGGTAACACTTTTATTGCCAGCTTCTGAACTAGCCCAGTGAACTTTTCAAGAGGAGGAGGATGCTTTGCATTTTCTTCCTCACTATCCTCCATTCTTAGGAAAAGCTTTCAGTCAAAATCCAAAGAATTTAGACGTACCCTCTTTGACATTTCCGCTCAGAATTCACCTTTCCCATGCTGACATATACAAATTCTCACCTGACATGACCTAAACTGGATGAGCAGAAATGTCTGGTTTTTCCCCCTTTCACTCTATTGCCTCGTCTTCCCAGCTTACATCCCTGCCTTTAATATGTTTTGCCTGGCTGCCGCTTCTTGTCCACTACGTAGACAGTGAGGACATGAGGTGATGTCTAACTACCCTTTGAGGACTTTGTTAGTACAAACCCCAGCACACTGCGTTCCTAGGAGTTAGTGTGATTTCAACAATAAAAATAAATCTCCACACAGGAGGAAATGCTGGGTTGAAGTGAGGGGTGTTTCAAGCCCCTTCCACTTCCTTGAGCTACAAAGATTTTGATAGTCCTGTTTTTTTTCCTAATACGGCAATTAAGAAATCAGAGATTTTAGGAGAATCTCAAAGTTTATGTGGAAGTTTTACGGTGAAAGCAGAAACCACATCCTGAAGTAGCCGAAACTCATCCTGTCCCCAGATTATTGTGGTCCTCTCACTTTTCTTCTGTTCCCTAGGCTGAAGTCTGTCCTGAAATGGGCTGATGAGGGGTTGGGGACCCATGGCAAACAGCCTTAGCAATTTAGACTGACAGATCATACTACTCGTGCTCGCCCAGGTCATGCAAATGCTTCCAGTGGAGAAAAATTATTCCTCAAATTCCAGCAAAGGACTGGGAGTGAAGTCTTCCAGTGAGATTATCCTTGAGCTATGCTGTCCCTAAAGGATAGTCTGGCTGGAGCAGAAAACCCCTACCTGGCTGCTAGAGGAGCAAAAGCCTCCAAAGGTATTTTCTTTCCCTGGAAGACAGGAAGTTTAATAATTCTTAACCATATAAAAACATAAAGGAAAGAGCACAAACCCATACTTATGCTAATATTTCTGTGATTCTTTAAAGAGCTAAATAAATGATGGGTAAAGGAAGCTTTGCCCTTTAGAGAACGGCTAGATGATTCAAAATGCAACAGGATTCTTTTTTCTTTAGCACTTTCTGGCCACCAGGTGTCAGCTCTTACTCACAAGAAGAGCTCATGGCTGGTGTATTATTCTCAAGCAGAGCTGTAGCAAAGTTTACAGCTCTTCCAGGAGCAATGGCAGTTAGTGAGCTAGAAAATGAAAGAGCAGTAAATGCAAGGCATGAGCACAAACCTCAGCTGCAAAGTCTTCTCCTTTCATCTTGTAAGGAGATCTCATGCATGCTTTGTAGTATTAGATAGGCAGCTGCACCTGGATAGGTAATGGATTAGATCAAAACTCAATTCCATTATTATTTTTCTGCAGTATTTCAGTTTTGATGAGATACGTTAAAGACTTGTACTCACTTCAACATGTTTCTATTTAACAAAGATGTGAAAAATATCAGCAAAAAAGAGAAAGCTCGAGAAGAACATACAGAAACACTTAACACTTCTGAATAACAATTGACAGAAGAAAAAAAAGTGAGAAAAAAGAAAAGGGAAAGCCAAGCTTTCAAAAAGCTCGGCACCACTTAAATGTCTGACAAATAGCCAGATTTTTCAACAGTGCTTTAATAATGAAACACCTTCTTGCCAATTGATGCTGTATAAACAGCATTTTTGTCTTCAGAAATCCTAACAGAGCATTAATAGTCCAGCTGAAATATAGCAAAGATATTTTTCCCTTTCACCGCAGCTAATGGACATTGAATTCCCTCTGGGTTCCCCAGGTGAACTTAGTTTCCTCTGAGTGGCAGTTCTGCATTCAAGTACTCACCCCAAGTGCTAGCGAGAAGAGAATAGTGCTGATTTGCTGAAGAGGAAAAATACAAATTACACGCCACATGTAATTTAGTGGTATTCTGAACTGTCTCTTTCAGTTCTGCTGTATTTTTTACCCTGTGAGCAAGGCTGTGTGTGAATATGTGTGGATTTATGCTCCATGGTGTCATAGTGCTTGCTGGAGGGGAAGGAAGGCTTTTTTTTCTCCCTCCAGGGATTCTTCCCAGGGTTGGAAAAAACTGGAAAGGGGAGAAAAATCTTTCTGTCCAGTCCACAGCAAAATAGTCTACTAGTGCATCCGCACTCTGAAAATTGACTAAAGATGGTGTGTTTTTACCCATGTAGAGATCTCCTGACCTTAGTCAGTTTGTCCTCAGTGCTTCTCATTCCGGTCAGCATCCCTCTGCAGCATGCCCAGCCACCAGCTCTGCTAGCTTCATTGCAGCAAGTTCCCCCATGTGATGGTACCAGAGCCACCGGAGCTAGCAAGCTGTCGCTGATAGTGTCAACTGATGGCCACACGGTCACGCAGGCGCAGCCAGGGTCCGGAGCTTGTCAGCAGGACCTGTGATTACTAATGATGATGCCTAAGATGGAAGAAATCCAGCTCAACTGCCAGAGACTTGACTGAGTTGGCAGCTCAAGAAAACACTCTTTCAAAGCAGGCCTAATACATGGGGAAATCACCGTTAGACAGTAAACATCACAAGCTCTGTGGAGGGTCTCTGGGGAGAGCAGAGCTGCACTTCAGGAAGGGAATTAGCAAAAACTAGGTGGGTCTTCCGAGGGAATGAGAAGAAAATGAGAATTTAATGCCCTTGGAAAATAGCAAAGCAGCTCTTCAGTCTGGTGAAGCAGAGAGTTCCTTCAGGAGGGATTGCTTTGTATAAACGTTATAGGGAACTCAAAAGACTTCACTGGGCAGCTTCCACCCCCTGCCGTTTCCCTCTGCCCCTATCTGGCCACAGTGTTCGTGCTTGGAAGGGTGAGCATCTCCTGCTGACTCGCAGCTCAGCAGCTTTGGCACGTATTGCACTCAGTGCTCTGGCACACGTTGCATTAAATATATTGGCATGTATTGCATCTCCCCAAACCAACTGGCGTATGCTGTGTGCTAGTGCCTGGGCTGGTCCACTTTCTGTGTGCTGCGAGGACGTGTGGCACATTTTCCCTGACACAGAGGCGAAGGTTTTGTGGCTGCACATCCTTGTTTTGGAAATACGGCATCACGGGGGCCTAATTCCTTCGCTGACAAAGGAAATGAGTCGATCGGGTGTGTGCAACTGGGAAGAGTGAGGTGGAGTGAAGTCTTTGTGTTTGCGGCAGTTTTTTCCCCTCTTGTTGTTGAATCATGGCTAAATAAATAAATCAAACAATCCAGGACAGCCATGGGACAAAATCTGAAGAGCACCCTTAATGTGCAGGTAAAGCATAAATAAGCTCTGCCAAATCTGTGTTCACCCTGAGATGCTGACAACACACATTGTGGTGCTTATTAAAGAACATTAATTTCAGATGCCATCTGATGTAACACTGAAAATAGATACAGGTACTCCCAGGGCAGCAGCAATAAACTAAAGGTTCATGGAGCTCCTAGCTTGCTGGGAACCGTGCCTACAAGACTGTCCTTGGAAAGGGCTGCACAGCAGCCAGCCTGGTTTGTGTCAGGCTGTTCCTGCTCAGCCAAGGGAGGAGGTGTCTATACCCCCCCGGGGAGCTCCCCAGTACTCCCTGGGGAGGGGGATGAAGCCATGATGGCAACTGGGGCTGCTCTGTTTGCAGCTGGGGTAGAAGAAAGATGGATCTCCTCAACATTTTTAAAATATTGGGGGTTTTTTCTGATGCCCACCTCTCCCCCAAACAAACAGGTTTCTCTTCTCCAAACCTCGTCCTTCAAGTGTCCTGCTATCGCGGCTGCAGAGCCCAGGAGTCCTGCTGGTTTTGCCAGGGCACTGACTGTGCTGAAGCGAATGCTGAATTAGCTCTTCAACTTCTATTTTCACCCCAAACCAGTGTTTGCCACCTCTGCTTCGTCCCAGCCCTATCTGCAAATACTGCAGTACGCATATTGTACTGCATGCTCACTGTTTGGGATATTTTTAACAAGGTTGTTTCCGGCTCTCATTCTCTAAATTTTGATTTTGAGTTATTGCAAGTTTTACCTGTTGTATTGAAATGTGCTGCAGCTGAAAGAGAGGTAGGAAAGACCCAGGACCATCTGTCTGCTTGTAGCATGAGGAGCCGCACTGCCAGCTTCATGCTGCCTTGAATTGAGCCGCTCAGCCCGGCTCTGCTCCAGCACCCGGGGACCTCGGTGGGGCCAGTGCAGCCCCTCGCTCCCTACAGACCCCTCTGTCTGCCGCCAGGCGTATTTAAGGTCATATTTGTAATCTGCCTGTACACCCATCAGAAACACAACTGTGCTCACCGAGCAATTTAATGCAAGTTGTCTGACAAAGATTTTAGGCTTCTGTTATGCTGAATGTAAATGAGCACGTGTAACTCTGACCGAGGTTTCCTGTTATGAAGCTACCTGGGGATAAGGGAACTCGCTTGTCTACCCAGATAAGCTCAACTGTACAGAAAACTGAATGAAGCCATGCCATGTATACAGAAACAGTGCGGCTACGTATTTTTTCCTATTTTCCTACATAATACATCATAATTTTTTACTGGCCACGTGCTGGCGTATCAAGTCAGCGTGAACATCTTGTGGGAGTTACACAGGTGACCTTTACTATTTGCATCAAGTTAGGTAGGTCTTATCTCTGCTAGGATTTTATGTAGTTTTGGCTGGTAACGTGTAAAACCAGATCCTTTGGCACTTTGAAAAAGCCTACAGCGACATTTAGCTATCACTTTTTTAAAGCCAGTAAAACGATGCCAGGAGCCTCTGTGTGCACACTGAAACAAAGAGGCATTCTTAAAAGTAGGCAAAAAAAAAGAAAAAAAAAAAAAGGCAAGTAATCAACCAGGCAAGGCCAGTGGTAGACCACGGTCCTCTCTAGGAGAGGCTCTTGGCTGCCTGTGTCACTTGGTATCTCACAGCAAACCCTCTCTTCCTTCTGTGCGCCAACTGAGGCAACGGTCTAGGTATTTGACATCCGAGAGCGACGGAATTTTCCAAAGCACAAAATTTAATGGGTTGTTACAAAACAAAAATCGTTTTTGACCTCTTGCTGAAGAATGGGGAGCTAATGCTTTCTATCAGCAGAGAGCTATTAACGCGTTGAAAAGATGATGCTGATTCCTTGATGGTGGCACAAATGAATTAGAATGAGGGAAGGAAAATTGTCATCTTGCACTGAGCACCTCATAATTTTGCTGTCAGTCGAAGAGCTAAGATTACTGCCAGCAGCAGATAATACACAGTGAAAGGAACCAAAAGCATCAAGTTGCAGGGGAAAAAAAAAAAAAAAGACTAGCATGTGTGCAGTGAGGCAGGGAAGGAAGAAAGGGTAATAAAAACCTGTTCTGAACAGTAAATTAACCACTTAGGGGCAGACTGAAGACCGCTAAATGCTACTGAATCCCTTCTGTTGAAATGAAGATGAAAAAAATTCAATACAAACTCATCCCTGACACTGCTTTGTTTTACTGCACATAATCACAATAAACTGATATATTTGTGTTTTGAAAAATTGCATTACAGAAAATGACAGCCAAGACTGACGACTGGGGAAAATGCTTCAAAAAATCTCTAATCGAATTCATGAGTAGATTTTCAGTCCACTGGGGGAGTAACCATTTCATAATTGTTTTCAGAGATCATTTGAGCACTTGAACTTGATGAGAACTGGCGCTCACAGGCTAAAAGCAAACTTCAGGCTGATTGTGAAATATGCTGTTCTTGTTGTGCTAGTTTATTACGTAAATAATCCAGAGGAGGAACAGAAATAATACCGTTTGACCTGTGCCACTGACTGAAGAGTGCAGCTTGCAAATTGTGAATGTTATGGTCAGCCATATAGTTCCCTATGTGCTATCTTTATGTCCCAGCCTAAATAATGTGGTCTTGTTTCTGCTCTTCTAGCTGGGAGGCATCTGTAACTGAGATCAAAATGTAGCTGGAGATTAGAAACTGCAGATAGTTATTCATAAAATTGTGCTTTGCATATAGCCGATTATTTTCTGAATAAGTATGTGGGTAATTCTTTTCTAATAACGAGTACATTCAGCAAGTGTATGGTCTTTCCAATGGTGATTTGAGATTAGAGAAATGGAAGGGTAGTCTGAAGCATTCACAGTGAGTTAAAAGATCAGCTGTGATTTTTCTGGAGCATCTGCCCTTATGAGTATGATCTCAATATCATGATATTCTGACTTTTCACTTTGATTTTCTCACCTGGTTTACAGTACACCCCTGCAAAGAGTTGTAATGGCCCAGTGTTGTGGGTTAACCCCGGCAGGCAGCTCAGCCCCACACAGCTGCTTGGTCACCCTCCTGCCGTGGGATGGGGGAAAGAATAGGAGAGGTAAACGTGAGAAAACTCATGGGTTGAGAGAAAGACAGTTTAATAAGGAAAAAAAATAAAAACAAAACCAAGAAAAACAAGTGATGTAAAAGACAACAATTGTTCTCCACCAGCCGACCGATGCCCAGCCAGTCCCCAAGCAACAGCAGCCCCGGAAAAGTCCCCTGCCCCAGCTTTTATTGCTGAGAATAACATGGGATGGGATGGGATGGGATGGGATGGGATGGGATGGGATGGGATGGGATGTCCCTTCGGTGAATTTGGGTCAGCTGTCACAGCTGTGTCCCCTCCCAGCCTCTTGCCCACCCCCAGTCCACACGCTGATGGGGCAGCACGAGAAGCAGAGAAGGCCTTGACACTGTGTAAGCACTGCTCACAACAGCTAACACATCCCTGTGTAATTATCAACACTGTCTTCATCAAACCCCAAAACATAGCGCCATACGGGCTGCTACGAAGAAAATTAACTCTGTCTCAGCCAAAACTAGTACCCACAGTCAAATGACTATGAAATATGGCAATAGGGTGAGCAGAAACATCTTAGGCTGGTTTTGCTGATGGTGTACCATGGAACTGCAAGGCAGGCTTTCCTTCTGCAATCTCCTCATATTTGTGGCTTATCTCAGGAATTTGACAAGTGTTTTTCCTTCTACTGTTCTCAAAGTGGTCCTTTGGCACTGCTAGCCAGAGGTCATTGCCTCTGCAGCAAAACATCCAGTCATTTCATTGTACTGGAGAAGTCCTCTGAGCACCCTTCATCATGCAGGGGAGGAGAGACAGAGCATGCTTAGGCTAAGTCTATACTCCAGAAATAAACTGTGCCAGTAACCATACCCAGCCCCTGGAAAGCAAATATCTGCACTAAAAAGCAGCTCTCTGGTGTGAACCTGCCAAGTGCCACCTAGCAAACAACTCTCCATCACTGCATAGTGACGAAGGTGCTCCATGTACCCCTTTGAAGGCTAAGGGAGCTCATCAGCACAGATACAAGCCACCGCATGCTCATCATCCTCAGCACTCGGCAACATCACTAGGCCATTCCATTTACTAGTAGAAATACAGCCTTTTTCTTCACATGCGTGGTGTAGTGGTGTTTCTCCTGCTAAAGCTACTGATGTGAATTTTACCTCTCCTTTGCTGGGGAGCAGAACACACAACTCGAGTGTGAAGTGAGGCCGGTCAGTTGCTGGTGGGCTTCCCTGTGGTACTCTGAGAGCCACAACGAATGGCAAGAACTGTGTCTTGCCCCTTCAGCAAAGCGGAACCTCTCACCACATTTGGTTCAGTGGTGGCATTTGCCCCCAGATACCAGCCACTTTAGGAATTAGAAACAGGGCTTGCAATTAATAGTCTTCAGATACTATTTTTCAGCAAGACTGAGTAAATGGCCATAAGTGGAGGCAAATCTAGTCAGAGGAACATATGCATGCACACTAATGAAAGGAGGTTGTGTGTGTTGGTGAAAATGCTATTGCATAGGAATTTTTTTTTAGATTTGAAAAGTGGTGATTTGAACCTGAAAAGTAACACTTTTTAAAATAATTTGCTCCAAATTATTGGTGATATATATGCATCCAGAAAAACTGGTGTGACCTCAACTTTGCTGTGTTAGTCAACCCTTATGTTAACACGCTGTTATGGCCAGCTCTGGAAATGGCAATCTCATTTTGCCAGTAAATTCCTATTACATTGCAATACCACATGTGATACTGTTTTATATTAGGGAGAAGCAGCTAGGGTGTTCTTGCTGTTTGCTCACATTGCTGTCCCTCTTTGCTAATTCCTCTATATGTTATTGCTAAAACTTTCATAAGTTGTTCAGGGATGACTGATGTTCCTTACTTTATTTTACAAAACATCTAGGACAACTCTGGACACTATGGAAATGGCAAGGAGATCCTCTAGAAGGATCTCATCCTCACATGGAGCTCTCCTGAAACCAGAGGCAACCGTGGATTTTGCAAGGTAAGTGCAAGCCTGACTGTAAAAAAGTGAGTCCCCCAAAATAGTACTGAACCAAACCTAACAGTACTTTGATCTGTGAAAAAAAAAAAGACTAACATGTTGTTGCTCTTGAACATCATTCAGCCAAAGCTCTGAAATATTTTATCAACTTAAACGGGTGCAGGTTCTCTGACTGCATTTTGCAGGAGGGAGCAGAAGTACCACACAAAATATTTCTACAGTAATATTTTCAATATTACTGTATTGTCATACAGTATAACATATTCCTGTCTTCCAGTCAGTCTGTTGCCCTTGTCCTCCTTCTCAGCCTAAATCCTGTCTTCTCCTGTAGATAAGGCGGGTGTCAATATGAGTTGGTGCCAAGCCATACACACTGTCGTAAGGTAGGCTATTCGTAGTCTCAACTGCTGCATGTCCTCCCTGCCAGCTTCTCTGTCCCTTGGATTATGGCCTTAGCACTGAAGAATCTCAGTCTTTTTTTCCTGAAAAGCAATAGTATGATGTCATCAATGTTATGATGTGATCAATAGCATCATCCTACTCCTCCTGAAGCCAGTGGAAAGATTTTGGTTGCCAACAGCAGGTCTCAGACCAACATTCAGGTCACACCCTGGCTTCATCCTGCTGCAGACTGCGCAGCATCATGGCTGGAGGAACCAGATGATCCAATCGGATTTGCAAAGCTGCCTTGCAGCGTGCAGCAAAAGCTCAGAACGTCTCGTGAAAGACAGGACAGAAGGCAGCAAGACCCAGCCTTGCTAGTTGCGTTTCGAAGTGCAGCTTCAAAGGGGTGACTTTTTACCCAGCTATGCCTTTGCAACCCCAGAGATACTGCTCGCTGCCCTGGTTGACTGCAGACAGAACGGGGCCATACTGTCTCATATGTCACAATACCGGCCAGTCAGGCGTCTCCAGGAGCGGTATGGTTTAAGGAAGTGTCACTTTTCAATCACTGCAATTATTGGGGGTGTTTTAAAGACCAAGAGACAGCTAACCTGCCACGCTATGGAAGTATGGGAAGCACAATTAAGACACACACTTCCAATTATGCCCAAGCTCAGAAGTTCATGAAGTCCACCCATCCATGCCAGCTTTATTTCCACTCAGCCTAAAAATAATTTATAGCGCTTCCAATTTTGGGCTCTTTCCAGTTTTTTGTTTGTTATAATTTTTACCCAATAAATACCTTTATGTTCATCGTCTATGTGTGGTGATACCATTAAATGTGATATTTGGGCCCCTCACGTTGATCACGTGTTCAGAAACCTGTAGATGTTCCAGGACTTAGGGATGTTTTTGACATGAAACATTAAATAGAAAAAGAACAGAAAACAAGTAGCTAGCTAACTGCACAATAATAAATGTGTCTTATATTGCAGAATGATTGGATGCCTGCTTTGGATTTCACCAGTTGAGACAAAATTGATAGGGACAAATGCGTGGCCTCCATCAATGAATCAATCAGTCAATCAATCACTAGTCTGGCAAAGGAAATGGAGCACTTGTAAGTAGTCTGCTGTTACCTGTGACTGAGTCTTTTCAAACCCTTTACTCTGGGTTGCTGAGTGCGCTTAGGATTATTTCAGTGCCTTGCACACAAAAAACCTTATTTTGTCTCGATTTTAAATAGGGTGAATATAAATGCAGCAGCAAAGATGTATATTTTGATAAGGCATACTTTGATGGTAGTGTTAAGAAGAGAATTACAGAGAGCAGCTGACATCTCATGAAAATCTTAATAAGAGAAATCTATTCAGAATAATTCTGGTTACTCTACTGTATTATTATATCATCTATTTCCATATTCCTCTTCCCTCTTTCGTTTTTAGCAGGCATATTTGCATAAAACCAGGATCATTGTTTCTTAAGAGCTCATCTGCTTCTGCTACTTAGCTCTCACGTGAAAGCATAATCCTCTGCATATCCCATCACATTTAGTTAGACACTGTTATAATTTTTATGATTTCAGATGTGGAACCAGAGAGCAAAAGCAGACGATTCCTAAACATGCAGCCTAAACTGGCATCCTGGTTTTCTCTGTTCTGTACCAGGCATTACTAGTGGTGCATGGCATATGCTTAGCAAGATACCAAATGGAAATGTAGCATTTTAAAGCATTTAAAAGAGCTATGAGAGTGTTGCAGCTCCTCGGCTCACCTGTCACTAAGTCAAGCTGAATTTTTAGGGTCTGTGAAATCCCATTTCTGCTCTGCTAGGAACTTTCATCATGTCTGATGTCTCAGAAAGCCTTTTTTTCTTACCATTGACTCCAACTTAATCAAACAACATGCCTTGATTGGGTTTCCATCAGACCCATGAGATTAACTATCTTCTGGAATCGAGGTGGTGAAACATGCTCCATAGACATTATTTGTACTGTCTGAGATAACTGAAGAAGAGGATAGATTTTCTTTGTGGCAATGAAGCGGATGAAATGAACCCATACAAAAATAAATCTGGAGTAGTTCTGACCTAAATTTCAAACTGAACATAGTTCTCTCTCTCCTTTTTGAAAGTTTGAGCTTCTCTCTCAGCCTTTACTATTCTTACTTCTTCCCCCACAGAAACTACTAACAGCCATTCCATCAATACCAATACCTTTCATTCAACCTAGCAACCTCTACTGCAAAAAAAAAAAGTGTTCTTTAAATCTTGAAAAACTTTCTCAGAAGCAGCACATTCTGAAGAGGTCAGTGACCATGTGGTGTGTCAAGAAGAGCGTTTAATAGAGCATGCTAAGCCTAAATGGTGAGACACATAACCCTCCAGGTCACAACATGATAGCCCAAGAGACAGGGAAGAGGGAGTGAGAAGTGTGGAGGAAAAGTTATCTTGGACTATCCTGCCTCGGGACCAGAAAAAGTTGAATGACTTTAGTGACTAAAGAGAAGACTGGCAGCAATTACAGATGAATTTTAAATGCTAAGAAGTTTTCTAGCTACATTGAGCTACCAGCTTTTTGAATTTCAGCCACCTTTAGGAAAAGACTGGGATATGGCTAGAACATATAACTGCAGGAGTCTCCTTTCACACAGAAGATGTGAACTCTGATACGGTGTGAGGTGCCATGATAATATACACCTGCGAGAGGTGGAGTCAGAACTTCCTGAAAAGTTACTTCAAGTAATTAATGGTTAATCTGATCCATGAATGCTGCCATTCTTGAGGAAATTTCCCCCCCCACCACCTTTCTGTGTCAAATGTCTCCCTGATCAACGCCTTCCGAAACTCCTAGTTCCCCCCCTACTTTGTTACTGTCAGTTAAGTATAAGCTGTGGATGCTGCAGCCATCTAACCCACACACGATCCAGCCCACTACTCTCATCAGCACTTTTGTCATGCCAGAAACTACAACAACTTGAGCAGTCTTTAGAGAAAAAAACATCTCCAACAAAACCACACAGATCCCATTCCTGTGGCAGGCAAATTGGTTACCCTTTGAATGACTTTTTAAATGACTTCATAGATCTGCTCTGGTAGCAATGCTACGCTACAACTGGGGTGGGATCCTAGCTGGGGCACCCAAGTTGTGATCATTTTCACAAATGCAGGCAACGTGAGGTTAATGCAGGTAACGTGAGGTTAGGAGGCCCTGCTACCACAGCAAGGACTGCTCAGGAGCAGCTCAGGGCATGAGCTGCACCTGAGAGTTACAGGAATGCCACTGACATCAGGCAGGAAAGCCAGCTGAGTCTGCCCCAGTTGTCCCAGTTTTGCGTGGGCACCTCTCTTCTCCTCAGCTGTGCCGATGTGCCTTTTATTGGTGGGCGAGGAGGGATAAAAGATGATTAAAATTCAGTTACTGAAATGACAAAAATCCCCTTTCTGACTGCCTTCACTGATTCAGGTTACAACACGGTATCACAATTTCTCACACTGGCACAACACAACCAAAGTGGTAAACAGCTGCAAGTGGGTAAGGATGACTCGCTGCGGGGGGCTGAACTTCTTCAAGCATCCTTGCTGCTGGCGAAGGTGCCTGTGACAGCTGCGTTCCTGCTGAACTGACTAGCGGAGAGTAAGGGTCACTTGGGAAGAATGAAAATCACACCTCCTCACAAAGCCAGCAAACTCTCCATGGTGCGGCTTTGCCTGTAAACTGCGGAGAGGAGTCTCCATGTGGGAGTGTCTAGGAGTTGATTATTTTCGATGCCTGGGAAGGTGGTCCAGTCCTCTCTGCGCTAGGAGGCGCACCCTTGGCATTGGAAATACCCTTCTTTTCACAGGCCAGACTGACGTTGTGATAGCGGCAATACCTAGGCATTACTGTAGTTGGAGGAGCAGGAAGCAGCAGCCTGGCTGGGCAATCATGTTCTGCCTTCTGTCCAGGGAATAAGAAATAGGAAACGATGCGTTTTGCTGATTGAACCTGGCCTTGGGGGCACAAATCCACCTGAATTTAGTCTGTACCTTCCCTACCTTGAACCAGGTCCAGTCTCCTAGGCTTCAAACCAGGAATTATACAGTAGCCTTGGCAGTGCTACTTCATTAGCCTGTAGTGCTGGTGATCAAAAAAACAAAACAAACCAAAAAAGCCCTGACCGCTACCATCTTTTTTTTTTTTTTTTTCTTTACACATCCTGGGCTCTCCATGCTGGCCAGTCCGTGTGGTAGGAAGCAGGGAGGGAGGAGGTGCTAGCAGTATCCCAGCAGAACACTGCAGGCAGGCAGGCCTGGAAGGAACGCATCCTTTTTGCAGCTGATGCATGCTGAGAGGCCTGCGGTTGTCTGGCAGCAGCCGAGGAAGGAAGGTCCACACTTCAAACACCGTTTCAGACAGAAAGTGGTTAAATGCAGCCTGAGAAGCTGTCATGCTTCATGTATAAGTGGTCATAGATCCAAAAATGTACATTTTTTTGCCAAGCAGGTGAATAGTGATGGAAGAGAAGATATCTTTCTGGAAGTTTTAGCTAAACATAGACAGGCATTAGACTCAATATGGAAGTAACTGCATGAAATTACACAGCCTTTCTTATGCAGATGTAATGATCCGATTTTTTCCCTCCTGGGTCTTAGAAAAGATGTGAACTTCTTAATTCTCTTTTTATTTCCTGCCGAAAGATGCTCGTGTTCCTCAGTGGAAGTCAGCTTGCGTGTATACAGCAAACAAGAAATGCCGTCTGCTGCTGAGCTGTGAGGAAAGATTGGCAGGAAGGAAAGGAAGAGGTCAGCAGGGATTCTGCATAGACCAGAAAAGGATGCAGATACAGTGAGGAAAAGAGAGCAGAGGTCTGTCAATGGAAAATGAATACAGTGCGTTCTCTCTCTCTCTATATATATATATACAGACATACATATCCAGATAAGATTTGATTGACATTGCTGTATATTAGAAGCACACAGTTTCTTTACTATATTCTTTTACGAATATATTCACTTTCTTTTTATTTTCTTTAAAGGATGTCTTTATTCATTACATGTAAACAACAAACTGGAAAGAGTGCAAATTGCAGCCATTTCTTTAGTAATCCTGTCTGTATTGGTACATCTCTGACATTATTTAGAGAGCTGGCTGGTGCCATGGGGAATCACAATAAAAATGTTTGACAAGTCACAACAATTTCAAACTGCTAGTCATGTTTCTTCTGAAGACCAGGGTATGCGGTAGTCCCTGAGACACAGAGGGCAACAGTATGACATTGTGCCAGCAAAATAACTTCTTGGATTTACACTGTTGCTCTCACTGAATACATTTCAGGTTTCTTAATTAGACAGAAATGACTTTGATCTCCCAGATCCATCACTCACTTGTAGAGTGACTGAAATATGAGGTTTATGCAGTAATCCACCCCTTTAGGATGGAGGGCGACCAATCACAGTCCTGCTGCAGTGAAAATGATCCTTTCGTCGAAACTAGGCATCGCTACCAGGAGCAAGCCGAAGGATTTCCAGAGCTGCCGAGCCTCTTCCTTCGCTCTCATCCAATAAGAATCTTTCTGGCCTTATGTTTATAGGCGCAATTAGGCAGCTCGCGTGCCGCGTTTCTATAATGTGGCTGTTAACGCACGACAAGAATTCTCAGCAGTAAAGCGCAACAAGCAAAACGCTGGCGTTTGTGGATTTTTCTTTGGTCCTGGGAAAGGCGGCAATGTTCGGCTCCCTTCCACCTGGCACAAGCTCAGAGACTCGCCTTCCCCTGCACACTCAGTTCGCCAGGCGATCTCTAGCGAGGGCGTTCTCTCAGAACAGGTGCTGAAGCGGCTGCCGTCCCTATGGAGATAAGGTGGGGGAATGAGGGAGAGGCAGATGAGTTCTGGATCAAAGGTTACTCTCTTCCAGGGCTTGAAGTGATCCAGCCTGGGCAATCCCCTTTCCCAGGTGGCGAGGACTGGCTTGAGGATGACAACCACCCCCTTCGTGCCGCCCACCTTTTTTTAAGGACATGAGCCCAGGGGAGAATTCCCGCGGTGCAAAGCCTGAAGGTGCACCTGCGAAAGGAAGGCAGACTGCCTGTGGAGAAGGGCCGGTACTGCCACCACAGACCTCGGTGGCGGCCGGGACCCCCAGCTGCAGCGGGGGTGAGGGGGCCGGGCCCGGCCGGTTGAGCGGCGCCACTCGCGGCCGCCGGCAGATGGCCCCCGCCGCCGCCGCCCTCCCGGGCCCGCCGCAGCGCCGGGGGCTGCTCGGGCGCAGGAGGGGCCGGCCTCTCCGCGCTGAATTTCCCAGCCCGCTGCCCTCCTCCCTCTCCGCGGCGGGGCGGGCGCGATGGCTCCCTGAGGGCGATGCTCCCGGCCGCCGCCACCTCCTCCTCCGCTGCCGCGGGGTGCTCGGTGGGCGCCGGCGGGCGGCTCCCGGCGGCTCTCGCGAGGTGAGGAGGCCGGGCCGGCGTGAGGGCGCCAGCCCTCCCGGGGCGGGGGCAGCCGCCGCCACCGCCTCCTCCTCCTCCCGCCCGCGCCTCAGTCGCCGGTGCCGGGCGGGGGGGAGCCGGGCGGCGCGGAGGGGCCGGCCGTGTGAGGGGGAAGGAGGGAGCCGGCGCTGGGGCCGCCGCGCCTGACGGCTCCCTGCGGGCCGTTCCTCCCTGGGAAATGCCCCTCCTGGCCGCGCCGGCAGGCGGGGGCGTCATGTAGCGCGGAGGGAGCGGGCTCCGCGGGGCGGGAGAAGCCCCTTCCTTCCCTCCCTCCGTCCGCCCTCCCTCCCTCACCGCACACAGGCAGCACAGAGAGGCGCACGGCCGGCCCTCCTCCCCCGCCCCGCTGCGTGCATGCCCGCCTCGCCTGGCGGAGGGACGGCGCGCCGCTGAAGCAGCCCCGCCGCCGGGCACCCCCGGGCGCCGGGCAGCGTCACCATGGCCGAGGAGACCTCCGACGTCCCCAAAGAGTTGATCGGTAAGGGATGGGGCACGGCGGTGGGGACGGGGAGGGGAGTCCTGGGGGAAGGTGTTG
>VFFE01004642.1:0-168765 GCA_008921705.1 Burhinus oedicnemus | reverse complement strand
GTGTGAAGCCGGGGGAAGCTCCGCTAGGGCTGGCTGGGGGAGCCGAGGGGTGTCTTGCGGGTGCCGGAGGAGGGTCGGGGGAACTCTGAGGAGCCGCCGGGGGGCGGCGAGGCCGCGCCGCCGGCCCTTGGCCCCGCTGCTGCGTGCGGGGAATGGGCGGGCGGGGGCTGCGGGCCTGCGGCGGGGAGGCGGCGGTGGGCAGGGGCTATACCCGTGCAACCGGCCGTGGGCAGCGTGGGGTTCCCCCCCTCGGCGGGCGGTGACAGGCGACCCGGCGTGCCCGCCTTCTGGAGGAGTCTGCCGGCGGGCAGGGCCGGGGGGTCGCCGGGGGCTTGGCGGAGGCGCGGTGACGGTGCCCCGACCCGGCCGTGCCTCCCGCGCCGGGACAGCCGCACCGCCAGGCGGCCGGGGCAGGTCCGCCGAGCGCCTTACCCTGGCGGCACGGGCTGAGGCTCCGAGCTGAGGCTCCCGTCGTTGTGGGGTTTTTTTGGGTTGTTTTTTTTTTTTTTAATCCCCCTCCCCCCCCGGGATTTGCGTAGTTTAAGGCTCATTTCCCTATGTAGGTATGAGAGAGCGAGGGTATTTGTAATTAAAGTTTTATGGCCACTTGCACACAAACCCCCATGTTCCGTGGTAGCGCTTAGGAAATCCTCGGTGATGGTGAGGTCCCTGAACGTGCTGGCGTCGCCACGGGGGAGCTTCCGATAAACGTGTCGTTAACACCGTACGCTGGTAACCAGCGTCATTTGGGGTGACGGGTCTGATGCTTCAGGCCTGGTTCTCGGGCACCTTGCTCAGGCCAAACTTCTTTTGGTTTTGGTTGCAGTTTTGCCTATTGAAGAGCGGTCTAAGGGTGGTTTATTTTAAAATGTTGCCTTAATGACAGATGGGAACAGAAATTTGTCGAGCAACAAGGTACACATTGCATTGAATACAGTCCTTGCAAATCTCTCCTCGTTCATTTACACTGTTGCATTTCCTTCAGTTTCGTCAGCCAGCACTATTGGTGGGAACTGTTTCTAACATTTATAAAATATTGGTAAGAATCTGGATGGAAGGTTGCAGCTGTTGCAGAATTCTTTTCTGTGTAGACAAAATAGCTCTATTTTGCAGTCCTCTTAGTGTGCAAACTGTGAGGTTTGCTTTAGTCTATAGCTGACTACTAAGAAGTGACGAGCTGGGAAGTGTGCTAGGAGTAGCTGTGGTCGAAACCACGACCTTTTTCTTTTTCAAAATGGCCAGGCATGTTGAGGTGCTGATATGTGGTACTTACTGTGGATCTGCCCTGTACTCTAGCATGCCACGGGTGGGGTGTGGTGCATCTTACAAGGAAGAGCAAAGTGAGCATCTTCACACATCCCATCCTCTGGTGGCTTTGGACAATTTTAAGAATTATCCCTCAGTCCTGGGGCCCTGCACCCACCCAGCTTGCTTTGTCAAGGGCTCTTCTGGGGTGTGGGGATCTGTTCATGTAAATTAGTTTGATTTCTAGCAGTACTTTGGTGTCTGCATGTTAAAATTTAACCTTTTAAGTAGGCTTTTTGTAGTAACCCTATGTTTTGAGAACAGCATGAAAGGATGTGCCTTAGCACTTAAGTGATTGGAACGTGGAGATTAAACTGGGGGTAGGAGTGTTTGAGCTGCAGTTTTTATTCTGTTACTCACTTCCCGTGTGACCTTTGTCGGGTTTCGTAGGTCATAGTCTTCAAAAAACCCTTTCTTACTGTTGGCTTACCTGGATCCGCTTCCTCAGAGGTGCGAGTGTCTGAAGGCAGGCACTCATAGTCTCTGGTGTTAAAAATGAGTGAGCGCTTGAAAATATGAGCCTTAATGTTGTGTTTCCATCTCTCAGTCTGAAAAACTGCTTTGCAAGTCCACTTGCCGACGATGTGTAGAGAAGTGTCCTCAGTCACATGGGGAATATATATAAAATCTATATCCTTAACTCTTTGAAGAAGCATTTCTAGTCCTTCCTGCCAGAGTCTCGGAGGGAGCTGACATCCCGATGCTCTGTGGAGGAGTCTCGGGTTCCGGGCCCTTTCTCTGCCTATCGCTTGTTGAAGTGCGAGTGCTGGAGCTGAGGGCCTGCAGTTGTTCCCACTGCTGTTGTGTGGGACCTGTGGAATAGCAAAAAGAAGCTGGTCTCCCCAGAGACCTCAAGAGAAAGTCCCTTGCTAGACGTAGGCGCTTGGAGCTGTTTGTGGGAGAGGAGAAACCAAAAGGCAGAGGCTGGGGATGGAGGTAAAGTAGCAGAGACAGCAGCAGTACCTTTCCTTCTGCAAGGTGGCAGGAGTTTATGAAAGAGACTGTGTGGTCAGCTTGCTTCTGGGCTCCCAAGCAGGGACAGAAAGACCGCAATTGGGCATTGCCCATGGGAGAGGAAGCCTCAGGAAAACAGTTCGTGTGGGGAGGACGGGGCTGGACTTTCCCCCGGCCTTTGCTTACCTGGCTGCTCTGGGAGCTTGCAGCCTGGCTCCTGACCAAGTGGTTGCCCGGGGAGCCGGCCGCGCTGGCCGCCTGCCACGGGGCTGCCGCAGCTTGGGGCAGGCTTCTCGACGGGCAATCCGCTGCTACCGAGGAGCTTTTGTTTCCTGATAGGAAAATTAAAATTCCTGGGGAAAACATGCCGATTCTGCAGAAAGAGCTCTTTCTGGTGGAGAGCGGCTGTGACCAGGCGCATTTCTGACTTGCACACCCTCCTGCCCTGCAGGCAGAACACTGTGGCCTGGGCTAAATGTCCAGACTTAATAAATGGTGTGTTGTTTGCGCTAACGCATTCTGGCTACCGGATGAAAATTGCAGAAAAGTGCTATACAGAGCACTATAATTAAAAGCCTTGGGAAGAGCCCATTATCTTCAATTTTAGCCTTTAAACTTTAGCGTGCACGAGGGCAAAGTGTGTGTCTGTTGGGGGGTGGAGACTTGCCTTTTACAGATGCCAGTTATAGTGCTAGAAATAGGTTAATGTGTTTAAAAGATTTCTTTCTCATTCCTCTTCTGTGGGGGCTGGGGAGTGAGATCTACGGAAGGTGCCAAATTGGCTCTTCAAGGTGAACTGCTCCGTTTATCTCTCAATTACATCAGTGTCAGTAGTTGTACAAGCTTTCTGACACAGTTCCCTGTGTACGCTTTCCTTTCAGGCCAGGGTGCAGACCTTTAGGGGAGAGGCTGGTTCATTTGGTACTTGGCAGAGACTGTGTGTACATGTGTGTGCCTCTAAGTATTAAAACATTAAGGCAATTGATGTAACTTTGGTGTTGGCACCATGAGGTGGCTACGTTATCGTTGAGACTTGGACCCAGACCAGCCTTCCATAGCATCCGCTGCGTAGCTGTTCGGCGTTAGTATCTGGAAGTCTGCTTGATTTGCTTTGCAACGTAAACGTGGAGAGTGCAAAATGTGCGAACACTGGCTTTTCTGTTATCTGACCCATTTAGCCTCCCTGATATTAATAACAACGGGCTAAAACTTTTGCAATGCAAGAAGCTAATTGGCTTTAGGAAGCTTTCAGGTACAAATAATAGCAGGTGAGGAATTTGTTGTATTTTCACAGAGGAGAGCTAAGGAGTGCTGGGGTTTGTCTTGGGAATGTTTTTGATGTATAAGTAGTGCTGGAAAGAAATATAAAATTATGTTTAGAATCCTGGTCTATGAAATCAATAATCCTATCATAGTAGACATAAATTATTGTGTAGATGACATACTTACAAAAATTGTACTTGTGTTAGGTTGTGTTTAGTACCGGTGCATGTGTGTGAGACTTCCATGAGTGCAAGCGGTTGAACAACACAGCTCTGAGTCTTCCTGAAAAACTGACAGTGATGTCTGTTCCCTTCTCATGTTGACACTGAACGAATTTAATTAAGGTATTTTCTTTTATTTCAGAAAGCGTCAGGGATGTTATTGGGAGGAAAATAAAAATTTCGGTCAAGAAGAAAGTAAAGCTGGAAACCAAGGGAGATAAAGTGGATAACAAAATATTGGTAAGTACGATAGAATGACTCTGATTACATATGTGAAGGAAAAGCCAGTATCTTTTCAGAAGGCATTAATTCTCCTCTGGAAGGGTTCTTTGAACTTTGTATGTGCCATAAGGTACACATATCACTTATTTTCCTACTTTCTTGCTAGCCTGCACAGCAAGTTGATGCGCAGGTGTGTACATGTACATACATGTTTATCACTGAGTTGTTCTTCAGAGTTTAGGGTATTGTGTTGTGGACTGATGCAAAAGCAAGCTGTTATTAAAACCTGTTTTAAAATAATTTGCTGCCTTTGCTGCTTACGTTTCCCTTTTACATATGTAAGACAAGAAACACAAAATGAAGCATGTAGAATTACTTATCTTTTGAGAATCTTCTGAAGCTGTTATAAGTGAAGAGTAACAGTAAAACTTGTGCTTTTTGAACTCAAATGACTATTTGTACTTTTTAGTATTCTCTGTTAAGTCATACATCTGCATTTTAAAAGAAATGCTTAATGTGTGGGATCCTCTATTGTCATTCCTAAAACTGTAGTGGAGGAAAGTGTCAAATTAATCTTATTTAAGTATGCTTTCCTGTTTTCTCGAATAGTTTTGCTGGCCTCTCTTGATAAGAAAAAAGCTGTGGTAATGAGCTGGTATGCTTGCATACTATCTTGAATACCTAGATATGCAAAAAGAGATGGAACTTTATTTCTTCATTCTTTTGATACCTCTCTATCAGGACAACTAGAATAACAAATACAAATAACTACAGTGCTGCTATAATGTTTTGCAAGATATTTGAGATTTGGTGCTTTGTGTCAGTAAAAATGCTATTGCATAGTTGAAAGTTTCATTGCCAAAACTGTTGTTACAGATTTTAGGTACATTCACCATGCAGTTACTCTATTTTGTCTTTAAAAAGCGCAGCTTATTAATCAGCTCTGAATTATCTTCATAAAGTACATGTTGCTTATCCCTGGGCCGTAAAGCTGATGATAATAGTCTACTTTTCAGTGAGGGCAGCTACTTAAGGAATTTGAAATATTTTCTGCATAATATCTATGCATGTTATATGAAGATCCTCCATTTACAGTTCCTGTTTCTCTACTGGAAATAAGTTGAGTATGTCAATGTTGATTGATTGTCTCTATTTATTTGAACGCCATGTTTATAGGGAAGGCTGACAGTTTCACTGAAGGAGTAACACTTGATTGACCTATTGACTTACACAGAATCATTACTGTTATCAAAAGTAAAATATATTGTGGAAATACTGTTCTGATCTGACGGGACCAAGAGCGTTTCAGGCTTTGAAGTCAGTGAATTTTCTGAGGGAGGTACTACTTGGCAGTAAAATGCCTAAATGTGATGACTTGGATTTTTTTTCTCTCTTTAATCTCCTAAACTCTCAGGTGGGGGACTTTAACCTTTTATGACTAGAGAGGTACTGAAAGGGAGGGAACCTCCTTAGGGGGTTCACAAGTTAGTGAGAACTTCTTGTGTTGCTTGCACGTTGTCTTCAGTGTGCAGCTCAAGGCTTTCAAGGGGATGAATTACTGATGGCGGTATTGTCTGGTAGAACCATTTGTTCTTTGATGCAGACATACAGAGGATTTATATGGCAAAAAAAAAAAAAAAGGATGTTTTCATGGTTAGAGAAATTGACTGTTGACTGCTGGGGTTGGATTTTGTGTTTTCTTCTGCCAAAAAAGAAAACTACCCTGTGTGAAGCTGTACAAGTCACTAATGACAAGTTTTTACGATGTTTCTCCAATTACATGTATGTATCTTTATGTGTTTTTTTTGCAAAGTGTGGAGTGTTGTCTGCTGTGGCAGAGGCCAGTGGAGGCTGTCGTTCCTTTTAAGGGTGCAGAGTTCTCTGAAATGCAGAGTGCTCTGAAAAAAATTACACCACCTTAAGCCGAGTACCTCAAATTAGTGGAGACTTTTTGGCCTTACTGTGTCTACGCAGTCTTGCTTCTTGCCTGTGAAGTAGAGGAGATACACGCTCCTCTTATCAAAAGAGTGATGCTGAAAATAAATAACCTTGGTTCAGAAATATGCAGGTGCTTAATGCTAAATGCCACAGGAAAGCTGCCAACAAAATTAAAAATTTTTATACTCCAAGATGGGACTTAACAGTATTCAGTAAATAATGCATCTGGCCGCATTCTGACCAGGGCAAGTAAAACTGAATACTGAATTGCTGTGCCTTGGGTGAACATGTCAAACTGAATGCTGAATGAAGTGTTGGCGCAAAAGCAATTCAGTAATTAAAGACAATATCCTTAAGTGCACGCACCAGAGGGCTCAAATGTGATTGCATGGGCAACCTTCATGCCAGCGCTCCTCAATTCCTGAGAGCTTAGTTTTGAAATGTTAATCTTCTGAGCATGGTCTCTTGAGTGCACGTGTGGCAATGAATTATTTTGAGAGTTTGGTTTAAATTTTATTAGTTGTTGGGTGTTCACAAGCAAATTAGGTAGCATGCATCGGGTCCAGCACTTAATAAGTAGAAAATACCAGTTGCTCTCAGTCTAGCTAACCCCAGAGCCGTGGTGGAATGTGCTCAAGGTTTTAGAAGAGATTGATCGCAGAGGTTGGCACTGAGCCCTGGCACCCAAATCTGTGCTTTAGTTAAATGATCTCTCATCCTTCCTTCCTAGGAAAATCCAGCAAAATCAGTACCACTTTGAGAAAGGGAGATTATTTAAAAATGACTGCACTTTGCAGGTAACTATAAAAACACTTGACCCTGGCCCTGTTGTTCACAGCGTATTGAAGGTGCAGAGTCCTAGACTGTGGATATAACCATCTACTTAAGTCACTCTAATATGTATATATTCCTCTGATAATTTCCTTCATGAAATTTATATATTCCTCTGATAATTAAGATGGAAATTGGAATCTGAGACTAAAGAAAAAAAACCAGTGCAAAAGAAAAAAAAAAATTGTTGCTTGAATTAAAGTCCTTATGTTAAAGTGGTGAAATTGGTGGGTAAAGTTCATGCATGCCACAAGGTGCTTTAGGATCTGGGTGCCAGAGTTTGGAAATTATGACTGGGTTCTGATGTAAGACTATTTTTTTTTTATATTTTTCAGTCTGCACAACAAGCTTGCTGCCTTGGTAATCTCAATTTGCAATTACTTAGTTTTTCAATTAGTTGTAATGATGCAAACCAGTAAACATGACAAGGTACTCGACTGCCTCTGGTCTGCTGGTACCCAGGACTCAGGTGTGCAGGCAGCAAACTGGTATCCAACCCTAAAAAGCCAGTAACCAGCTTGAATGGGCAGAAGATCAGTCCTTGAGCAATTAGGGTAAAACCCCAGCCCTACCCAAGTCTTCTTTATGCTGTAGCACAGCAAAGCTGCCATTAGGGAGGGTGAGGAAACCTTGAATGGCAACAAGCCCCCAAGGAGGAGCTGCCCCATGGGGCAAGAGGGGCAGGCATCGCCAGGCTCCCTGATGGGTTGCAGGCCCGCCATGTGCCAGCAACGTGAGCAGAGCAGAACTTGGGGTGGTAGCCAGGGGCAGCTGTGCTCTCGTGATCACCGTCCGGGCTGTATTGAGACCCAAGTTCAAGCCAGGGAGTTGGGTTGGTGGGACAGACTCAGCTGGGAAAACAGATGAGCGCAGGCAAAGCTGTGGTATTGCTCCGGCTGCGGCTGAGTGCTGGAGCTCCGGAGCAGCATGGGGAGCCCCAGTCAAGGCTTCTCCCAGCTTTTTGGGTCATACAGCTGCACTATGCCAGAGCTGGCCTCAGGTGCAGGCAGCCAAACTTCTGCAGAGCCCTTGGGCCAGCTGCCCTAGTTGGCTCCAGGTGGCCTTCAGCCAGAGGCAGAGTACCGCCGCAGGAGCGGACCCCTCTATGTTTGGTTTCAGTGTGGTTCTCGCAACAGTAGTCTTATTGGCTTAAAATAGATAAGGATGTCACTATTTTGTAATCCAGTTGAGGATTGCTTTGGGTTTGTGGAATTGTTTTGTTTAAACCTGGTTTCTTATGAGGGCATGCTGAGTGGCTGCTGTGTTCCTCCTCACGCTGACAACTTCTGACCTTCCCTCTAGTTTCAGCATAAGCTGATGGGTATGTGAGGTTCTCAGCTGTTACCATAATAATGTCGGTTTTGCATGTGTGTGTGCGGGAAGCAGTCAGAAAAAGAAGAGGAACTTTACACCTACTCCCTCCCCTCAGGGCCCCACCTTCTGGCATCATAAGGGATCAGGCAGAATGCCCTGTCCATAAGAGAGATTTTGGTGTTTTGCGTTGTCTTTTAACCCAGAGGTCTCAGTGATTATCAGATTATCACCTACAGACAAACCCCGGCAGGAAACTGGGCTTCTTAATTTCGGTGTTTGTGGTGCTGGTTTTTTCCCCCCAAAATGCCTAAGGTATCTGTACAGTGTTTTTCTGAAGATTCCCCATTGCAGTTTCTTCCAATCAGATTTGTTGTAATTGGTAGCAATCATTGAGAAGTTGAAATTGTAAGATAAAGGCAGTATGTTAAATACATCTGACCAGCTTGTGATGAAATACTGATGTTTTCAGGAGTGGTTCATGACAGGCCGGAATTCAGGATTCCTCTTATTTTTTGTTTCCTTACCATTAATAAAAGAGAATACTCTAGTCTAGTTGCCTTTGAGATTAGTTTTCCTTTCCCAGATAATATTTTAAGTATCAAAGGTGAGGAAATATTGCCATCGCATACTTGCTGCAAATGACTGTGCTCTCTATGTGGCTGGTCTGGGTTTTTTTGCTTTGTTGAGAGGTTTTTTTGGTTGCTTTTTTTTGTTTGTTTGCTTAATGTTTTCCTAACCTTGAGGTCATAGAACAGTGTGATGTGATGTAGTGACTGCGAGCACTTTATTAAGAAATCCCATCAAGGAATTTCTGTTACGCTGCTCCTCCAGGTCATTTATGTTCTCTTTGTTAAAATATCACAGTGCCACATCTGGAACCTGGACAATTGCTTTGGTAGGTAGGCTCTCCTCGGAATGTACTGTATGCCCAGTCTGGATTCACTGGGAGTAATTTGTATGTCCTTGTCACTTTCTTTGGGACGTATGTTTCCATGGGCTTTTAAAACAAAATTACTGGACTCTTGTCAAATATGTTTGTATTTGTTCTGTGCGTATGATCTGAGATTTCATGTTCTAATTCTAAAGACTCGTTTATAAAGGCTCAAATTCTATTTAAAAAAAATCTAGCTGTATTTACTTTTAAAGGAGCAGTTATGGCTGCCGTCTTGTGCACTGTGTGGCCCCTGAATACTGCTTGTGTGCTGGCTGACTGTATGGAAGCACTTGAGAAAAGCGTGTGTGAGCTGCTGTGCCTGTTCAGCTATAAGGATGGCAGTCTCTGGGTAGAAGCAGTAAGACGTTGCACTACCAAAACTATTTTGGGATTAAAAGCTCTGGCACTTGTTTTCCATCGCTCAATCTTTTGTCTTGATCCATCCGTGATATTCTGTTCAAATAGAGAGGAATTTCTCTATCTAGGTGCAAATGTCTTGCCTTAAAAATATGCACTTATATTAAATCACTAAGAGCATGATGCTCACAGGGTTGTCCAAGGTTAGTTTTATATAAAATGTGTGCAATCTCGCATGTTATATCATGACAGCTGGTGTGTGATAATGATGTTAAATATGGACATTCTTTTAAAATAATGGTGTTTCCTCTTCTCTGCCCAGAACACTGAGTGTTATGACATGTATCTTACGCATGTGTTTATGAAGATGAAAGGAAGTAGGTGTTGGTACGTCCCTCATGTCAGGAAATCTAAATGAATTAAGGTAGAGTAATCAAAAATACTTGTATGTGAAAATGTATTTTAATACATTTACAAGGCACCTCTTAGACAGTTGAACTGTGGCCAATAGATTGCTGTAGAAAACTGAAATAATAAGAGTACTGCTGGAAAGAGAATTTATAATCCAGTTATGCAGTTGTATACAGTCCCAAAATAGGTACTATTTTTAAAAAAAATACTAATTTATGTGCAAGTTTTACTGAAATCTATGTTTATGTTATACACTCCTCTATAATGTTACTTCTTAACCAGTGGGAGGATTTACAGATTTAATATTCTGATGCTGTGATGGTGCATGCAAATATTGAAATCCTCTTTGTTGAGGTGTTTCCACTTCCAGGAGGGGAAACTGGCCATCAGTGGAATTAACCAAGTTGAGAGGCATGCTTCCCTTTTCTTTGGGAAACACACTTTTTTCTATAAGTAGTACACTATAAATAAATACACTTTTTTCTATATTTTATTTTTTGCATGCTTTGGAAGGGATGGTATTACCATTACATCAGAAGAGCAGCTTGCTTGCTCTCCCTTTCTTTAGTTTTGGGCAACTGGTACATGCAGGGAAAGGTAAGAAAAGGTAACTCATCTTTTGGTGCCCTGAAAGTACCTGCCTTTGCTCTGTCTCATGTACTTTGCGTGTGCACACCCACCCACGGGTGTATATGGTCTTATCTGTGTTCTGGAAGGAGGAAATGTAAACATTATCTCACTCTTAGCGGCTTCTGGTTTTCTGTTCACAGCTCTAACAGCTATCAGGAAAAAGGGAGTGGTGGGAGGCAGGAATCCACTATGTCTCTGAATTGTTCATGGGATCTTTCCTTCTGTCAATTTTTCATAACCCAATTAAACCATTTTTTTAAACTGTCACACTCTTTCTACTTCTTTTGCTGAATATATAATGTACCAAAGTGGTTTGCTAATGTACTTTTGTTTCTAGAGGGCCTGACTCCCTGCCACCATTATTTGTGAAATGGAGCCTTCCTAAGTAAAGATTTGCATTGAAATCTGTGCATAAGAGTGGTGGAAGACTGACTATTACATATAATTTCCCAAGAGCTGGAAATAAAAAATAGAAAATGAACATTAGGGTCAACTTCTTGTCTCAGTCACTTTTCTCCACTGATAGCTTTTTTTTCCCTAAGAAAGAGAAGGCTCGGAAGGGAGCAGAATATGTATTATTTGGTAGACCAATATAAATGCAAAAACCTTGTCCATATTTATTGTTTTTTGTTTTATTTTTTCTTCTTTTCTCTCATGGCTTGTTTTGTCTGCCTGAAGTTACTCATTCTAAGAAAAGACTTCTCATGCAGGGAATGTGGTTCACTTTACTGTAAGTGGTGTGGAGGATGCAGTATGCTTGAGAAAGGCCACAAAGGCTGCTAATTGAGAAGTTAGCGCAGCATACTGTGAAAAATGTTTCTTGTTGAAGAGAGGGGCTCTGAGCAACCATTGTTGTGGTGGAAAAATTGGTGAACGTCACTGATTTGTCTGATTATTAAAATACTTACTTCGGATCACCTACAATTCTGCTTCCTTTTTTTCTCATAGTGGTGGTAATTTAATTCTGTGTAAAGTAATTACAGACCCAGGATGTAAAATTATTCTTTAAATATGACTGCTGCTAACTGTGGTTCGTACTGCTACCATAGTCCCCAAGCTGATTTCTGCCCTTGTTACTGTCTAATCTCTGCCTGTGTCCAGAATATGCACTCTGTGGCAACTCAGGAGTATCTTTTTGTTAATGATAGCTTCCCTAATTTGAACATTTAAGATAACAAACTATTATGATGAAAATTTAATTATAAGAGCCAGAGTCTGATAACCCAACACTCCTGAAACAGACCTAACCAAGTTAATTGGCCTGCTGAGTGAGGGAAGAGCTACCCTGGCCTGGGGAGTCAGGGTTGCAGAATAAAGTCCAAATAGCTGCGGGCTGTGATTTTAACATTAGCAAACTGAAACAAGTTTCTGCTGGCTGGTACAAAGTTTGGCGAAGAAGTCACATTGCTGGTGGTGAGTGTGGGAGAGGTGGTTGCCTGGCCCTGTGGCAACCAGGGCAGTGGCTTCTGGGAGTAAGATGGATAGGTGGGGTACTTATCCAAAGGGGAAGACTTCCCCCCTTCAGCTGAACAGTATTTGCTGATTGTTATACTACTGTCACTCTTCAGGGGGATTTGCAAAGGAATCTTGACAGCACTCTCCCCTTTAAACAAATACAAATTAAACGGGTCCATGTGTCCCGTGTGGATAATGCAAAGGTGCCTGCAGGATAGAAACTGTGAGCAAGCAAGGAGCAGCTCTTACTCGGACAGGTTATGTTTCTGGATCTTCTTGGCAAAAAAAAAAAAAAAATATTGTGGGCTGGGCTTGTGGGTGCTGGATGTTGTACAGCTTATTCCTTTGGCTGCCATTTGTGTCCCTGCATACAGTAGAAGGCCCGTGTGACAGGAGGATGGGCTTCAGAAAGTGTATATGTGGGGATGGAAAATGGAAGGGGAGAGGCTGGGACTATTTTCCCCTTAGGATTTCTGTCCTGCATGGCTTTTTCAAGTGGTAGTTGTTTCTGTGCTGTTTACATAGGTCAATAACTGGATTTAAATTCCCCCCCCCCCCCCCCCCGCCTTTCTGCAATTACAGTGGTGGTTAGCAGTGTGCTGCCTGCAAGGTGGGCAGCGGTGTGGTTAGGATGTCTGGAAGCACTCTAATAACCAGGGCTTAGGAGGCTGAGGTCACTCGGAGCAAGCTATTTCCATTTCATGCTCCTGAGTGCTTGAAAGATGCTTGCCAGAGGCATGTCTTTACGGAATAAGCACTTCAGGTACATGTCTCTTTCCCTGAAAGCATCCTCAGCTCTCTGATTGAACAGCATCCGCCCCTTGTACCTGAAACTTTGACAAGCCATTGCTTTTGTAGAGCTTTGAAGTTTTGGGGATTTGAGATAAGTTACAAATACCTATTTATTCTTGGGACATGGGAGGAAAACAAGAAGGTGATGTAGGTGCTGCCAAGCAGTTTCTATTCAGATCTGATTAGAGGAAGTGAATGGCTGTTGACCCTGATCTGAATTGTGAGACGGGGCACTGCTGTGTTTGTTCAGGGTCGACCTTTGAATGAAGGCTTCTCCCTTTCTGCCTTCGAGGCCATTAGCAAGACCGACACTATTCATACAAAACTATTGATAAAGGGGAAACCTTCACAGGCTCATCTCTTAACAAACACTTGAGCCTGGTGCTTAAGAATGATACCAGTTTACAGCCTTGCATGTGAGCTTCTACTCCGAAGCAGAGCTCGAGGAGCCTTAGGTGTGGTGGGACAGTGAAGGTAGGTCAATACAGATGCCTGGATTTTTAGTGCAGCCAACTTCAGCTGAAGATCTTCTCTTTAGGTGTTTATGATGTCGCCAGTAAGTATTTGAAGAGATGCTAGCTTTGTTAGGTTCTGATGTGTTGTTGAGTAATAATGTCTTCAGTCTTGGTAAGCTTATGCATATTCCAAATCTAAAATATGTATTTTGTATTATTATTACTTTAAAAAGTGTAACATGAAAAATGTATTTTAAATATAAAAAACATTTTTCTTGACTGTGTCACTGTTCATATTTGTACCTTGCAAGTGTCAGGAGAGCACAGTGTTTGGGCTTTCTGTTCTCTCATCTCAAGGTGCTGGAACGCCTGCATTTTTTGTGAAGCCTGTCAGCATATGCTGTGTACACTTGTTACATACGTTATGGATATCTTTATGGTCCCTTTCCATCTGCCTCTTTGCTCTCTTGACACCTTCTGTGGTTCAGCAAGTCCTCAGAAACTTTTCTATGTGTAATTACTGTCAGGACTTTGGTTTGATTTTTAGTCTATCCTTTCTTACACTAGTATGCACATTTTCCCAAGAGTGTATTCCTCCACTAATGTTTCCTTTCCTTACAGAGATAATACAAACATCCCCAAAGACTTTAGTATCCCCACAAATATGGGGATGATGGACAGAGCATAACGTTGCTATGCTAAAAAATATTAACGGCTGCCATAAATTTCTTCTTTGTTCTGTATGTGATTGTACCTGATCCTGCTAGGCAAGTTCTCTGCTTCCTTGTTCTCTGATTTAATCAAAATCTGTGCTAGATCTATGTTTGTGTCATGGAAGCAGTTTGGTTAATAGTGGGGCTGTTAGTATAATTGGGCTTTAGGTTCTTTCCACCTTTGCCGAGGCGACTTTCTTAGGTTTAAAAAAAAAAAAAAAAAGCTACCAGCATCTCGAGAGTAGTGCACAAATTATGGCTGCCCTGAAGGGAAGCAAGGTAGTGTGCTGGGCACAACTTATCTCTGACATTGCTGTCTCCATCTCTCTAGATAGATGAGCTGTTGGGTTGAAAAAGGGGAAAAAAGTGAAAACAAAACAAGTGAAGAACTCTAGTATAACATGGCAATTTAAATGCAATTACCTGATGTGGATAGTTCCAGAGCAGTCTAAACCACTGTAAAATAGTTTTAAAAGTTAGTCTGTGAATACAGCACTGAGTTGCCCAATTTTTATAGTTTTTGCTTCGGGAATTTAACTGTTATTTTAGGCAATCTGTACTATTTGCCTCACAAAAGATTTCACAGCCACTCTTCTACCATTTACTTGCTTAGCTACAGCATGTAAGCAAACTGCAGGAGAAGCTGAATGCTGACTCTTCTTAGACTTCTATGTAGGTGAGTCAACTAAAGCTTGGAAAAGCAGGTTACCTAGAGGAGAGCGTGTTTTCAGTCTTTAGCCAAATGCAAAGAAAAGTCTTCAGGAGAGGCTTAATACAACAGCAATGTATGTTTTGTTTCAGTTGTAAACTGTTACTGTTTTTTTGCCTTCACTGAATGATACTAAAAATGGTAAGATGTGCAGGTCTTAACTCTTAAAAGTTGCGTATTCAAGTTAGAAACATTTTAGGTGGTTGCAGGATTAATGCTGACACTGAAAACGCATTGCCTTTTTGCCCTCTCTTTGTTAAATTGTGATCTTTGTCAGCTGGCGAAGATTTAGTAAACTTGGTAAATGCTTATTGTAAGCCTTAGAAATATATTTTTCCCTGTTAAATATTTTGAAAACATTTGGCAAAAAATACAAAACCTAAAGATGAGTTAGTTTCATGTGATATTTCCAGTGTAATGCTATCCTTTTAAAGTATTTCCTGTAACGCTGTTAGATGGATCTGGTGTTGTTTATATATGCGTGAAATTGTGTGAAATTAAAATCCCACAGGTTTTTGTATGGTATTAATTTATCACAATGTAGCCTTAATACAATTTTGGTAGGTCTTTGTTCAGCTTGAGTGGTTAAGTCCGCCCAAAATAGATTATTCTTCTATTTTATTTTTTCAAATTTTTCTGTGTTTTATTTTTTCTATCTTTATCTTCCATTGTTTACTTTAGAATATTCCTTACGTTGTTTTTCCTTTTTGGAGGGTCTGTTTACTTTCACCATAAAGAAGATTATTGCAGACAATTATTTGAAATCAAGACTGGCCTTAAGGCGTATGCATAATTGAAGGAAACATTGGCAAGTCAGCTTCTCAGCCTCCCCTTCCACCTCTGTAACTGCTCCAGCCTTCTACTGCTCTCTGGGACATGATTCGTGTGGTGCTGATGGTGCCTCTCCCTTCAGCCAGGAGCAGCATTAAGCTGGTTTGGATAAAGGCGTAATGGCTTTAAACTGAAAGAGGGAAGATTTAGATTAGATACAATGAAGAAATTTTTTACAGTGAGGGTGGTGAGACACTGAAACAGGTTGTCCGGAGAGGTGGTAGATGCCCCATCCGTGGAACCATTCAAGGTCAGGTTGGACGGGGCTGTGAGCGACCTGATGTAGTTGAAGATGTCCCTGCTCATTGCAGGGGAGGTTGGACTAGATGACCTTTAAAGATCTCTTCCAACCTAAACAATTCTACTAATTCTGCTTGACAGAGAGCACTAGGGACCTCCTTTCCTCTGCCTTCCCAGGTGCTGCCTGCTCAGGAGCCAGAGCTGCCTGCTGCTATTGCTTTCTGGCTCTGAGTAAATGCAGTGTAGCGTCAGGGTAGCTTGGATCCTAATGAGAGGAGGAATACTATCGTGCTAGTACCTTGAGAGGTGCTGCAAAGAAAGCTTTGCTGTGGAGTAGCCTGTGCATAGCAAGTTCACAGCGTGGCTGTTCTTTGTGTTACCATGTTCATGTGCCAGAGCCCCCGAGGAGCTGGAAGAGGCTGGGGCTGCGCTGAAGGAGGAGGTGTCTCTGCTTGCACAATTCCTTCTGTAATGCTAGACCGCTCTCTTGCCAGATGCACAAATCTGCATGGCGCTGCTCGACTGCAGAACATGGTGGGAGGAAGGGATTCACTAGCTGTACTGCTTCTTTCTGTGCGCTGAAGAAAGAGCAAGGGAGTAGTATCAGGGGGACTGCTTGCTCTCACCAGCCGTTTCACTGCACACATTCTGTGAGCGGCCAGCCTCAGAAATGTTTTCCCAAGTAATCTTCACCTGCTAATTTTTAACTTTTATTGATAATACTTCTAAAAAAACAAACAAACAAAAAACCCCCCAAACCAAACCACCCTCAGCTTATGCAAAAGGGGGATATACAGCCTGACAACTGGCAAAAAGAAGAGGAATAACTTTCTCCACCTCCCTGTGTCACTGTTTCTGAAGTGGTAATAGCAGCTTTTCCTGGAACATAAAGAGGAAGAGCTGGCAGAGACATAAGACTCTCAGTCAGAAGCCTGGCAGGAATTAAGCAAGCTGCCTTAGTTGTGTTTTTGTGTTCTCTTGAAGTGTATTTTCCATGGACCAGGCAAAGGAACTGGTTATAAATAATACTGCACCAGTTTCACTGGGCTTTAGCTCTTGGTGATGTAATTATGAGATCTTTTGGTAAAAGGTGTTATTTTCCTACACTGATTTTATTTACGCCATTGCAAAAGAAATGTTGTTTTATCAAAAATTGCATAGGTTTTCTTTCTGTAGGTATACCCTTGTGGTAAATGCAGCAAATTGACAGAGGATTGCAGAAGTGTTTTAAAATACATGAGACTTGCTACAATGAGTTGCTCCGCTCTCCCCCGAAACTGTTTCAAGCTGTGCATTAGCCTTGAGGTCCAGTTCCCTAAATTAAGATTTAATATAATAAAACATGCTGAGAAAATCCTTAAACATGTAGGGTCCAGATGCATCTTTGGGAAGCCGTCTGAGTTGTTTCTTACCACCTAGTATCTTGAAGGACACTGAGTAAATCAGGTAATCAACTTTACATTCATGGGTATCGGATGACCCTCCCTTGGGGAGCAGAGAGGTTTTCATAATTGACTATTGGATAATCTGATGGCATTGTCTAAGAGAACAAAAAAAAAAAAAGAATGCGTTCAGGTAGAATTTGTCTCGCCATGCCATGTAAACTTGGGTGGTGGAAATCCATTAAACACTGATCTGTTAAATTTTTAGGCTTTCCAAATAACCCATCTGTTCAGTTATGTTCAACCATATCTACTTAAGATGTCACCAAAACCTCATTTTGTTTCCTTAGCTGTAATCTCTCATGGTTTTAAGTATAGAGCACTCCCAGGTGGCTTTTGGACCTCACACTTGCAGGGTGAGCAGTGGATTGGATTGCCCTGGTCAGTTTCTTGCACAGCCTGAGGATTAGTGGATCTGTTGGTGCGCTGTTGGTGCATGGTGGAGACAGGCCAGTTGGACTAGGCATTAGGTTGATGCTTAGGGCGTTGTGGATGTATTGACATGAGGAAATGTAGTATCTGGGTTACAGTAGCCTCTGGCAGTAGTGTTAAGCTGCTACTGTAAGAAAACTTCTCCTTTTCTAATTTTTTTTTTTTTTAAATTTCCCTGTAATGGAAAATCTGTCCTGAGCTGATTTTAGCATTACATGGAGGTAAAAACTCCTAGTGGTTTGCAGTTATCACTATACCACTTGCTGTGTGGTAAGGTTGCTTTCAAGCATCTGTAATAGGGATATTGATGTTTTTCCTCTCCTGTAGGCAGACTTCATGCGTAAAATTAACGTTGAGCTTTTAAGTGTGTATAATGATCACCCCTCCCATGAATGTATACCAATGCATATAATGTTGCACATGCTGATGCTTTAGATAGGTCTGTGGCTGAAAGAGCCAATTTATTGTATAATGCCTAATATATTACACATATATTATATACATTTCAAAGATTATTATGTTATACTGGTATTTTAAGGTCAGTAGAGTAACTGAAACAAGAGGCAATAAAATCAAATCTTCTGAGCCCAGCATGCTGCCTCTTGATTCAAGATGATGTTCAGTTGCTAAATATGTTTTTTCCAGACAGAGAGTGCATCTGCAGATTCTGCAATGCCCATTTGTTTCAGCCTGAGCACGCTCCTCTGTTGACACTTACTGCGAAATACCATAGCCTGGTTCACCTTCTGTGCTGCTGAGTTCTTGTAGCTTTATCTGCTTCGTTTATTCATTATTAAACACATGCTTTCTGCTTGACAAGTGCTATAAAATCCGTTTCGCTGTGGCTGAACCCAAGAACCTCCACAGAGAGCCTAGAAGGGTTATTAATTTTTTTTCAATGTAAATACTATGCATTTCTACTTTCCACTGAAGTGCTCTTCAGACCAGACTACTTAACAGGCTGGTAGATTCTCTCCATCCTGTTCTATAAGCTGTGTAGTTGTGTAAAAAATGAAGCACTAGATTTTTCCAGGTTTCTACTGAAAACAGAAACAAGAATATCTCATGGAAACATTTCTAGAAGTCTGGTAATGTCTACGTAAAAATGAATGTTCATACTATGTAGTATGTGTATTATTATATGTTCTTCTATGTTAATATAGCTGGTATGCAGTCCCCATTAAGAACAAGCACACAGCATAAAACCGAAATATATGCTTTTCTGACATGAGCTACAAAGGTTCAAGCTTTCTGAAGCTTTAATTTTAAAGGAACTCAGTTCAGACATCCCGTGTTAAAGTGTTTCTTTTTTTTTTATTTTATGATCATTTGAGAACAACAAACAAATCAAGGCTTTGCATTTCCTTCCTGAGCTCTATCTTGTGTAAGCACTGGCTTGTCTTTCAATTCTTATTAAGCATGTTCTGACTCGTTTTTATTACATTATATTTTGTTATCCTTTCTTAGATAAGCATTCCAGTATTTGGGAGCTATAAACATACCTGATACTAATCCAGGACACCAGCTTTTCCTCCAAAGGGACAACAGAATTAACCACTAGGTCGTGGTTTGATAAGGAGGTACCTTTCTAAATACAGGCTTTTTAGTTCAGATTCTTCTTAGAAAATATAGCCATGGTAGATTGTAGCTCAGTCTTCAACTGTGTGGATCTATTTGTTTGCTTTGAAAATAACCAATTTGGGACTGTAAGGCTCTCTTTCTGTAAGATTCACCTCTTGGGTCAAGAGAGGTAGCCTCAGGGACTTCTCATGCAGTAGGATGTAACACCAGCAGTGACCTGGGACAGCAGTTTTGCTGTCAAGATAGCTAACAGTGGAAGAGCTGACTCTTCCCCTAGAAAAGAACAAAGCAGCAGATGGGAGGCTGTCTGAAGAATATTTCAAAGAAAGGCCAGGAAGAGTGAGATCAAGGCCAGAGGAATTACTCACTGTTGAGTGAGCCTCCCTCTTGCTTTCTGTACTTGACAGACTGCGGCTGTGAACCTTCTCCTCCTCCACACAGCAGAAGGCCTGGACAGAAGGGCATAATTTTTTCTCAGAGTAGAGATCAACTAGTGTTTTTCTAATTGGGTGAACAGAAGCTGAAAAGAAAGCGATGGAGCTCAAGTGGCTTTGGGGAACTTGGATCAGTCTACATGCTAAATGTCTTTATGGTCATTATGAGTAAAGAAATCCAAGGAATTGAGCCTTCCTTGCCTCAAACTCGTGGATTTTATCTGGTCTCAACTGTGATCATCTTAGCTGTTCCATAGCTTCACCACCTGGCCAAGGGGCTGTGGTATATCTGTCTCAAGTCCTGTACCTGGCGAAACAGCCATCGGGTAGGCCATGAGCATGGCAGATGGTGTGCAGGTCTCATCAAAATGCTGTAAACCAAGCTGGGCACCTGCTGACTGGTAGGCTCTTGGTCCCCCACCCAGTGTTGAAATGGGAGGATAATTCCTTCTGGCTCATAGTGTCTCCTCAGAGGAGAGATGCTGGATTCCAGGATAAGTGTGCAGCTGAGGACCCTGGTAGATGTATACTCGGTGCTGGTTTAGCACCAAATGTACCACTACCTCTTTCTACTAAGGAAAGCTGTTTCAATGCTGTAAGTGCAATTAACAGGTGCAAACTCTTCCTTCTCTGTAATACTGGATCTGCTGAAATGCTTGATTTCCAAGGCGTAGGATCAAACTTTCCTTTTTGTTTTAGTGCCGCCAAAGGCATGGAAGTTGTGGGAGTGATAACTGGAACCATGTGTGTCATCTGCAATGAATAAATAATTGGATAAATTTGTATCCTTACCTCCTCTGTCTGGTTATGTGTTTACAAAAGTGCCATGGTGTTTGTTTTCTGGGTGGATTTAACACCATTCCTTGGAAATCTTAGACAGATGTGCAGAGCTCGCTGTTCGGAGGCTTGAGTCTGGCTTATTGGGTATTTGTTTGAATGTTGTTTCCACACCCAAACTTGCGGATGCTGGAAGCATTTCTGGTGTGAATATTAATGTTTGTCTCCTGTGAAGACTCAGAGTGGTGAAGCCCCGCTATCATTTCTGTGGGTGCTTTTTCAGCAAACTTTGTTTCTCCAACATTTGTGGAAGGAGTGAGTGCTTGTGTGAGAACTCTAGCCTATGGCTATTGGTGCTTGCTGGAACGGTGTGTGGTTGTTGGCTTAGCCTTGCTGTCTAAAATCAGTGCTTTACTGAGGTTTCTACTGCTTTTTTTTTTTCCTGTTCTTTCTGCCTTTTGTTGTTTTTTGGTAATGGTTGTGAACAAATCTAAAATTTAAAATAAAACCTTTGGGGTTTTTTTTGTTGTTGTTTTGTTTTTGGTGCTTCTGATGTCTGACCAGTTAACATTATATCAGAGTACACAAGGATAGCATTAACTCTGAATTACGTTGCATTTTACCTGTTGCATTTATGGGTGAAGAGTTAGAAAGTTGGGGACCTGTCGTGCAAGCATTTATAAGGGCACTTTCTAGCGACAGAAAGCCAGAAGGATAATCTGTTACCTCAGGTCATATTGACAGTGGTGTCTGCTGTCACACTCATTTCTTTGGGTTTAATGGTACTAAAAATGCCTGAACATAAGCTCTAAGCAATATATTGATAACTGACTGAATGGTAAGTATGATTATTTAGTAGCATTAAATATTTAGGTGCATATGTATAAAAACCTCTAGCCAGCAGCATCCAATAATCAAGTGGGGTTGTCAATTTACTGTAGCCATCACATAAATCATTTTACACCCATTTGTGCTGAGTGTGTACCTTGAGTCTTCCCCCACATCCCCAAACCAACACAAATCAAATCAATGTTTGGGTTTTTTCCCCCACTGGATTCAAAAGGTGATTACTTGCATGGAGTGCGTGGAATGGTTTAATGACAGGAGGATAAGATCTTGAATCTGGAGTCATAAACGATATTGGGAGCTTTCAGCAGCTGTCTGTTTTCATAAGAAGGCAGACCCTTTTGGAAAGACTCCACTTTGCAGCTGGGAAAACACGTACCAAGCAAAATAAATTTGAGTTGGGTTTGACAAACCAACCTTTTTTAAAAAAAAAAAAAAATTTCTTCCAAAATTATCTCTGTACTCTGATAATGTAAGTGACTTCTGTGTAGTTCAGTGCTTCCCAGTTTGTGCTTCCCCAGTGAAGTCCGTGTGATAAGCTCTCCTGGACAAGTGTTGTCTCCCTGCAACGTGAAGTGTCCTTGAACTGTATGATGAGCTGTGATATCCTGGGAAGCTCAGGGCAGACATACCCACTGACTTGGACAAATAAATAACAATCTATAGTTAAATAATTTTCTTTCTTACACTAATGTAGGCTGTTCCTCTGTTTTGAAAATGCTATTTTTAATGAGATCTGTATAATTTACTTGCACATTATAGCAAACTAAGTATATTGCAGTGTATTTGTTATTAAAGGGAAAACCAACCAGAAGGGAATTGTCTCAGAGTCTCTGACTCTAGGGAGTATCACCTGTAACTGAGATGTAAAGCTCTTCCCTGAAGTGAAACTCCATGCAGGCAGATTTATTGTTAGTAAGTAGGGAAAAACATATTGCAAGGCAACACAAGCATTTAACAGATTTTAATAAATACACAGTATGTGAGAACAAGAAAAAATATTTATAGTATTACAGGTCTACTGATTTTTCAAATGACCTTCAAAATATGCAAGTGCAGCTGTTCTTGTTAATTTAGTGTGAAAGGATGCTTCTTAGGAAAAACCTAAATCTGGTGGGGGCTGGGTCAGATCCTTGCAAGTAAAATTCTTGAAGATAGTGACTAGTGAGATTGGCATCTGATTTGACTCAGTTAGAAAGATGTACACATTTGAGCCAGACTTCAGGAAGGTGTGTTAATATTTGGGAACCATCCCTGAGTATTTATCTGGTTTTGACTGATCAGACTGGGAAAGGGAGATCTTTGCCAAGAAACTAGCTTGAAAGCAATGCTGCAGCTTTTAAAGAAGAGGTATGGCTCTTTCATAGTTAAGTGGTGGATATCAGCTACTTAGAAAACCTCTAGTTTGTCCAGCAATTTAACTTCTTAGGCCCAGTTTGGTTTTGGGATTGATTCCTGAAGTGCAAGAGGTCTAGGATAGAGACTACAAACTTGATTTGTGTAATTCAGTAGAAAGAAAAGACTATTTACAAGGCCAGGATGGCCTTTGCTATAGGGTGAGAATGGAGAACGGCCATGTTCAATGCTCTTCAAGTGTTTAGTTTCTTTGCACTTCTCAGTTGTCTCTGTGTGTGCTGAATAAACTGACTGTTCTTGAATCTTCATGATCTTGCAAGAGAAGATTGTTTAGTTAGCACCTGTTGAATGCTGGATGGGATTAAAGTTTGACTTAGATTGGAAACTCTTCCCTTATACAGAGGAATATGTAGTATAATCCTTTCTCTGGAAATTAAATAGTTTCCATTTAAAAGGTCATTAGTGTTTAAAAATGTATTTGGAAAGTTGTTTGCTACTAACTTTGAGAAGTCATATGCTGTCAGAATTTTTCTGCTGAGCTACGCGACTGATTAAACCAAATTCCCTGGGCTCTGTGACAGTGAACAAGGCGCTTCACTCGATTTGTTTTCCTCTGTAGAGAAGTCTATTGATCCCTTGAAAACTTGGCCTAACAGTTGTTGTGTTTCTTTCTGTGAAGAACTATTCCCTTTCTGGTTTTCATTTTCTGAATGCTCCATCCCTTCAAGCAAGGTATCGCACTCAGGTTTATAATTCACAGATGCTTTATCAAGGGAAAGATGCTGATGGAATTGGTGGTGATGTGGATGGTTGTATGACTGCAAAGGAGCGAACTAATGTCAAAGCCACACTTAGCTTTTGTGGCTTTTCTCTTAGCTGTGTTTAAAAACAAACAAACAAAAAACAACAAAAAAACAAAACAAAACCCAAACAAACCAATTTCTTTGTAAGCTGCCCTGCCCCTAATGAGAGAAAAAGCAGCAACAACCTATGGATGTTTTGAAAGAATAAACCCACAGCAATAACTTTGATCCCTCTCCCTACCCTGGAATTTCCTTTGTTATTTGTTATGCTAGCCACAGGTGAGACACCAGGCTTTTTGTGGTGGGTTTTCATGTTTCATTGGAGGCTGGAGGAGAGCAGGGGAACAGGCTTTCCAGCTGGAGAGCAACTGCCCATTACTGTGATCTGCTGTGTTTTCCTGAGCGAGCTGCTGTGATGAGCAGAGTGACAGACAGTGAGTGAGCTGAGCGGAGTCAGGCTGCTGCAGGGCAGTTTTACCTGTTAGTGTAGGCTGAAGCCAGGTATCGAGTCAGAGTGCGGTGGAATAGCTCTTGCGAGATGTAGCTAGCGGGCTTCACAGCACTGAGAAGGAAAAAGCAGATGGAAGCATTCAAATGCATTTCCTCCCTCCCCTTCCCTGTCTCTTGGATCTTTTATTTCAGTCAGTAATGGAAATCTGTGCTCTGAGTTTTGAATGAACGGCTTACACTGTGCTAGTGTGAAGTACTTAATGAGCCTCATTTCTCAAAGATCTTGCAGTCTGCCTCAGTTAACCCAGCTGCTTTTTTTAGGAGTACTTGTTTTGGCAGAGGCTTTTCTATGTGTATGAAGAATGCACAAATAAACCGTTGTGCAATTTGCAATTAAAAATGAGGTTGTAGGGAATGGGAGGTTTTTAAACTAGGAGATCAGAGGCTTGAGAGCCAAGTAAAACAATTGCTCAGCTTCACTTTGTAGACCCCTGTCTCAACAAGACCTGTGTGTCTGCGTTGCCTGCTGAAGAGAATAGAAATGTGAGTCCATGCTGGGGGAGTTCTGCAATGCCTGTCGGGATCAGGCCCCAGCAAAGGGATGTGGAAGTAACCTGGGAGGGCCAGGAACTGGACCGGTTTGGTTTTTCTCTCTCCGCTCCAAGGGATAATTGCAGTGTGGCAAAATTCTGCAGAGCATGTGCAACAATAGTGGTCAGGATTATCATGGTTAAAATGAGTGAAACTAGCAACTTGGGAAGCGTGTACTTTCAAGGAGTGTTTGAAAGGATACAAATACATAAATCTAGAGCTCATCCACAGCTGTGGAGTTGTTTCAATTCATAGACATCAGCAGTTAGCTGTAAGAGTAGCTGTGCTAAGGTTTATCCTTATGCTAAACTCAGATTTCTGCACTGATTAGGTTGGCTTTAAGCAGAAGTAGCTTGGTCTGATGTAAATTTTATTTGGGATGGAAAGGGAGGAGGGCTGTTGCCTGGGTAATTGCATCACATCAGCAGTTCCAGTGACAGCTTGCTGTTGGTTAAAATTCCAATTATAAATGAGATTTTAAAGATGGACCTGTGTTTCTCTTCTTCCTTTCATATAGGGGTCTTGAACAGCTGTCTCCTGCGTGTGCTGCCTTAAAAATCTTTTACCTTTTAGAAGTATCTGGAATATGAAAGCAGTTGTAACTACACACGTTAAAAATGTCAGTGGTGGGTTACACAAACAATTGCCTGAATGGATGGAGTTCAGATGTCTAGCATATTTGCTACGGCTGGTGCTTGCCTGTGTGCCTGCTCTTACTCTGTGAGAAGTCCTGGTAACCTACCTGCTCGTGTGTGGTGGTCAGCTTTCCATGCATACTCCCATTCTGCTGAGATATGCTGCTGAGTAAGGAGCATGCTCTGCATCCGGGTTTTTGTGATGGTGTTTTAACCTTACGTCTCCATCTTACTTAAGAGACCACAGCTCAATTCTTTGCTAGTCATCCAGGCAAGAAAGACCCTGCTGTATGTTTAGCTGGCTAAAAGCAAAAGGTTTGTTTGAGCTACTTAAATCATCGGAGAACAACTTTGAAACAGGTGGGGTGAATTGCCCTCTGTGAGAGGAACCAAAGGGGGCACCCAGATTTCAGCTTAGGCTAAATGTCTGTCTTTTAGATGGCTCAAGTTAAACAAAATTTTTTGCCTTGCTCCTCCATGCTTTGCTTTCATGTTTGTGAAATGGAAGAGTGGCTTGGTGCTGCCTCATGGAATAACCAACCTTCTGCCTGAATGGTATATCCTGCTCATATGCAGGGTATCTTTACTGTGACGAGTTTCCACGAATGTGTGGTACTTGGTCGTGCTCTTGATCTCCCCATTTGTATTGCTGTGGCATACTATAATTGTGGTTTTTGGTCTTCTGCTGAAGGCTGTAATGACACCTTCTGTGGGCTGTGGTGATGCATTTAGCAGATGTTTTGTGGAGTCTGCTAGACACCCTTTCTACCTCCTTGTGCTCTTTAAAGTGTGGCCAGTGCTGCTTTCCTCTCTCCATTGCTTAGAGCCAAACAGGACTGGAACATGTTAGTCACACAGAAGTTAAACGTGTTCAGAAGTGTAGTATAGTACCAGAGTACTATCATACAAACAGTGTCCTGGATAAAACTAATGATGTGTCACATTCTGGTTGCGAGGAAAAGAAGCTGTTGTGAAGTATGTTCAGAGATGTGGTAGAGCAACCCTGAACAACTGTGGATTTGATCAAGAACAGTTTGCTTGAGTTGCAGCTGAGGAGGCTCTCCTTCACCGTCTTGATGGAGACCTTTGATACCATCATGCCCTGGTATATGTGGGAAATGCAGTGAGTGCTTGGCAGTCCCCTTCCTGTGGCCAGGGTGGGTGCCTCTTCTGCAGTCCAGGCATGGCTGGTGTCCCACCAGGTGCTGGAGAAGGGAGGTGTGCCTTTTGCTTTGAGACAAGTGCCTCTCATCAGGTGTCTGAAATTGCCTTTGCTCTAACCATGATACCAGAAGTTTTCCCTTTGACTCTTTGAGAAAGATTTCTTCACAGAAACAAAGATCAGGATTACTTTAAATAAAACCAAATTACTTAGAAGAGCTAAGGTAAATGCTTTTAAATCAAAGATGAACAGAATAAAGTGTTGTCTAATCCATCACCAAAAACCAATTTAGCTAGGAAGCAACAGTCTTGAGGGGACAATCTTGCAGGAGCAGTGAAGTCAGTTCAGGGAATAATGTTAAGTCTTCCTCTCCTCACGCAGGAGTTTCTTGTTACAGTGCTGGTAACAGGCCTCTCAAAATGCAGCCTCTGAACTGGTGACTTGCTTTACTCTGATTTAATATTATCTTGGCAGTTTTTGAAAGTCCAGCTGTGAGTCTCCTTTATTATATTAGCCATGGGATCCTATTTTGTATGCAGAGAATGTTTGCTTAAACGCAATATCCTGGGAAGGGTAATAATCCATTGTAAATATGATATAGCCACTGAATGCCTTATTTCATGGAGCTCCTAGTCTTTCTCCCTTCCCCCAAGAACTCTTAATTATTTTTTTAGGCTCTTCATGCAGTTACTCTCTGTAAACATGTGGATTTACTTCTGTCTTCCCTCCCTCCTTTCCTCCTGCTGTTTGTTGCACTGTAATGTCTGGTCTTAAATGTTGAAAGCTATGGGGGATGATGTCTGTATTCAAGCAGGACAGTGGACTCGGTTCTAAAACGGTTTGTAGGTGCTGCTTGAGTGGAGATAATGAAATGTGAAGTGTTTGTGGTGAGATGTTTAGCTTGGGATTTAAAAAAAGAGAAGTTTAATGACTAGCTATTAAAAAGTCCCAACCTGCTCTTGCAAGACCTCAAAATGTCTGGAAACCAGAGCATTTTTTCTTGTATGCAACACTTCTGGCTTACATTTCATCAGCACCAAAAAATGGGCATTGCGCTTTGCTGTTGTCTGAAGTGATTGGTGGATGTGACTGTAACAACCAGAGTGTCACAGTCCTCTGGTGGTCGTTCCTCAGATGATCAGCAAGTCTGGGCGACCTGAGTGACTGGATGCCTCTGCTAAGCTAAGTGAGCCAGGCTGTTATGAATATGCATGGTGCCAGGATGCTTAGAGTCATCAAGGTGATAGGGAAGAAATGGAGAGGCTGTGGTGTCTAGGGTTCTGCTTACCAGGTGTGAGAAGCACCTGAACAAAGAGGCTTCTCTTCATGGACAGATGTGATCAGCAAAGGTGCCACATCTGTAGACCATTTATATAGCTGTTGATTGTCCCTTGTGAGTGCTTCAAATAGGTGTCTGTTCCTATGGAAGTACTAATAAGCAGCTTGCAAAAGTTTTCTTGTATCTATGCCCTGATCACAGAAAAAATTATTAGTGTATTAATAGACTGCTAAGACTTTTTTGTTTGCTTTTTCTTCACACCAAAGGGAGAGATGTCGTCTTCTTTCTCAGCAATTTTACTTATGTCTCAAATATGACATCTCAGCAAATGACGTTCCAGTACTTTATCTCATTTTCCAGAGGATTTGGGTTAGAATCATCAGGTATAAAAAAAAAAAACAAAACCAAAAAAAACCCCACCAAGCAACCAAAAAAACCCCAAATCCTACAAAATGCCTTGAGCCCTCTAACCCTTGCAGAAAAAAAGAGCACACAGCAGCTTGCGTGAAGGATTCTTGGCTGCTTCTGCCTGGCCTCTGCCCCAACAGGACTGCAGTCCAATGGAGAAGCTGTTGCTTGTTTGCCTTCTTTTCTTTTGGAGAATTACTTCCCAAGGGTAGGTTTGTAATGGCTTGTATTCCCCTCTCTTGAAGCTGCCTAGGGTGATTTGATCTGTAGATGCCACTCTTACTACGAGAAGAAAGCATTTTTCTTCTTTCTCAGTATTTCTTGTTTGTCTTGCATCATTTTGAACAGCTGCAAGTGGTGCTTGATGCAGTTTAGTAGAAGTTGTAGCCAGTTCCAAACTGAAATAATGACAAACTTCATACTTGGAGGATGAAAAAAAGAAGTGTAGACATACCTGAGATAATTAACTCCACAGGAATGAGCCCTGAGGTATGTCCCTTCAGTGTGACTGCAAGTGTACCTGCCTCTTTCCTGGGTATGGCGGGAATGATGATTTCTAATCCAGTGTTTGTGCTCCTGTTATATGTTAACCTAGTCCTAACAGGGCTGGTGTCGAGTAAGTGTGTGGGCATGGCGCTGTGAGAGACAGTGGCTTTTATTTTAACCTCTTTGATTCCATGAATGACAATGGAAGGTAAAAATGAAATCAGGAAGTTTGCTCCTTCTGTCCTCGAGTCTTCCTGCCTGGCTCCTGTCTTCTGTCCCTGCTCTGCAGTGACGCTCTCTGAATGGCCTTGCTGGAGCTACCAGGTGAGTCACAACACATAAGTGGAACTGGGGTGAGCTTCACTAAGCCTGCCTTGTGCTGTCGCAAATTGATATGGGGGCAAGAGGCCAACCTGGGGGGCGTGTGGGAAACGGAAGTGTTGCTCACTGTAGCAAACTGGGATGACAACAGGGGGGTTGCTAAAAATTCCACCAGAAACATTTAGTGTCCAGCGGCTCTGTTACAGCTAGGTGTAATGTGGCCTGAGCGAGCTGGGATTTATTGGCACAGGAGCAGAATTGAGAACAAGGATTGAGGCTGTTGCACAATGCTAAGTTTAAAAAAAAAAAAAAAAGTATGTATGCAGTGCTATTATGCCTCATGTCTGTTCAGTGTGTGGTGCCATGTAGTCCCACTAAAATTAGTGGGCACCTCCTATTGGTTTCTGTGATGGAAAATCTCATCTTTCAAAGTTGTATACAAAGGTGCTGTTTTTAAACCTGAGTTAGAAACATAGTACACATCTCCCATTTTGTTTTAACTATGGAGTATCTCAAAGGAAGAAAATTGTCAGGAAGAGAATGCATCTGTGTCCTCAAAAAGGCATAGTGAGGAATAAATAGTAGACAAATTGTTTAATGCCCCATCTCCCATTACTTTCTCAATATTCAGCCCATGGGAGGACCTTAAAGTGTTTTCTTGTTTGTCACCTTACCTCTCTGAGTGCTGGTTAAATTCTAGTTTTCTAATTTATTGACATATTATTTTCAAGAGGTAGATATATTAGATTTACTGTGTACCCTAGTGGTGCAAACAAAGAGGATCGCTTTTCTGTAGAAGTGTTTCCTGTAAAAAAACAAAGGGCTACTAACTAAGCAGTGATATTAACTAGGTGTGGCAACATTTGTGGATAGGACTTTGATAACAATTCCACATGTTTCTTGCTGCTTTAATTATTGAATATAAGGGTAGAATTTTCAGACTTCTAAAGTAAATGGCATTCTGGACCTAATTTGTCTAGACCTTCTGAAAATCCAGTTTGTTTCATGGCTGCATTTATAAACCTCTGAATCCCTTTGAAATCCTGCTCGATAGCTGGTAACTACTAGAAAACTAGAGAAGAAATTTCATTAATTTATATTCTTTGTGAGGGTCAACAAAGTGAAAGATTTTGGGGTGAAACAGCACTTTCTGAATTATTTTTACTATATGGAGTATTGTAGGGAAGTATAATGAAAGGATGTTTGTAGCGGTGGTTTTGTAGCCAGTACAGTGGAATCAAGTCTTGCAAAGCAACACTTTTTATTACCAGTTACTTCTTTATTGTTTCTTTGACTTCTGAGATGTTTTAGAAATGTTGTGCATCTTTCTGAAATATTCATATGATTGTGATAATCAAAAATCAGGGAAGAAAATGAACGTGTGTGTGATAGAAGGCTAGAGCAGGATGGGTAAATGAAGCTGCTCAACTTCAGTCTGGTGAAGCTCACTCTGTTATCAGCATATAGATGTAGGAGCTTCTCCAGACAGTGATTGGGAGAATCTAGATTAAGTTCTTCTTCTGAACCTCTTTGTGGAGGCTGTATCTTTCTGTTGATTACAGTTTACGTCTGAATTGAGATATTTAGACATCCGGCTGCACCTAAGCAATATGAACATCCTCTGTTGCCATGAACCTGAAGAACATAATCTGGAAGTGGTGAGGTTGTTTGGGAGGGAATAAAAAAGGGAGCATTACTCTACCACTACACAAATTCAGAATTTCAGTATACAATAAGTGTGAGGAATAAGTGTTTAAAAAAAAAAAATAACAGAAAAAAAAGAAAAAAAAAACCAAACCAAACTTCGTATGATGTCAAGTGCAGGGGCTTTAAACTTTCCTTGGAATGTTTTGCCTTGACAGTTCATTAGTTTTATTGCTCCAGTTTTGGCAGAAACCCAGACACAGCAGTATTATGTCTGCATGGATAACGAAGACTCCATTTATAAGTGTTAGAATAAAAAGCTATCGGTGTAATTTAAATGGGCTGTATTGGTAAGTGCAGTTCTTTATCTCTGAAACTGCTTGGTGGATCTATGTTAAGCCACCCATCAAGTATTTTTAGAAGTATGTCTTGCATATCACTCTATGTTGGTTGCAGAAGGTATCTATACTTCTAAATTTGTGCTACAGTATAGGTCCTCTGTAGAAAATGTTGTGAGGGGCAATGCATGTTTGGTTTTGGCACTCATTGCTCTCACAGTGGACGCAACAGTCACTTGTCGGTATATTGCTGGATGACCACATCGGAGAGGAATGCCACCGCAGGGGTGGGGGAAGGATGTTCACTAACCAGCAGTGGCAGAAGTGTGGGAATTTCAGAACTGAAGAGAAATAGGCTAGTCCAATGTCCCCTTTTCATGTTTATTGTATTAAGAATTGAAGTACTACTCCCCAAACACTGTAGAGTATATGAAATATCTTTCCAGCTTATTAAATATTGTTTATTCCCCTCCTCCTTTCTTCTTTTTTTATTTTTTAACAATTAAAAAAAATTGCATTGACTGGCTCAGTGGATTTATAATGAAAAAAATTAATAGCTAGATAGGCTCTTGTTTAATATTCATAGTACGGTGTTTTCTAGGAAATGAGATTAAGCTGTTAAAGCATCCAAAGAGGCACTATTTTTTTTTTTTCTTGGGACTTGCGCTTACATTTAATTATGTATTTTTATCCTTACTGCTAAGTATGTCATGCATCTCTGGCCTCAAACTGTATCACATGAAAGATTAGTTATTATTTCATGGCTGATGAAATCAGCAGAGGCAGATTCTCTCTGGCTGTTGAAAACTGGTGATGCTCCCTGCTCTGAGTAAGCTAAGGAGACTGACCTAATGATGACCCATCAAGCCGTACAATGATAAGGTGTTCTGTATCGCAAAATCTGAAGTTTGCCGCTGGACTGGGCGACTCATGGAAGGCACTGTGGGGATGCTCTCCTTTCCCAGGCCTTGCCCAGCAAAGCATCACGCTGAGTTGCTGCAGTGGATGTGGTGGAGAAATGTTGTCTTGTTTTGCAGCCGAGATACTGTTTTTTTTATATCTGATAAAGACTGTCTGGAATTGAAGGGTTGTTGAGGGTGATGCTTCTGGTTACTTTTTCTTTCCACATTTAATTAAAGGTAGGTCTTGAAACAGTCCACACTTCTAGAGTAAAAACTTAAAAAAGATGGGGGGAGAAATACATAGTAAAAGTGAACAACAAAAGAATTTGCTTTTAGAAGGTGGAGCAGGTTCTCTGTGATGGCTGGGAGATAGCAGTGGGTTACTGCCTGCTAGGTATGGCTGAAAACAGGAAGAATGATTGCAGTTATCCAGAAGGATGAGGTGTCAGCAAATGCCCAGGAATCCTCTCATTGGGTCCCAGGAAGGGACAGCAGAGTGCTAGGAAGGGGACCAAGTGTGCCACATAAAAACAGACAAAACAGAGTTTTGCAGGACAACACCTTGTGCAGTCTATGCCCACGGCTGTTTTATCTGCACAGGGAAAAGAAACACAGTGCTTGTTTAAATTTTTTTTTTTACCATTGAGGTGTATGTTTATCCAACTGGAGAAAGGTTGAATAATGCTCTTCAAAAGGAATGTGATGCAGCTGCCACTGATTCCCAAGGCTTTGTCTTTTCTAATTCACACAAATATCTGTTTAACCAGCCAACTTCCTGGCAGACCTTCAGTTCTGTATCTCTTGCTTTTAATAGCACATTTCCCAGTTTACTGCAGTGAAAAAATAAAGATTTTAAGGCTTTGTTTACCACAGGTTTGCAAAAAAGTTTAATGCTACAAGGGCAATTTCTTATCCTGATGATTAGTTATAAGACTAAGCTGTACTATCCAGGAATTGTGTGGGTTTTCACTGGATTTCAAGGCCAACACTGATGCTGAATACTGAAGGCTTGCGCATGACTGCCATCCCACGAAATGCGAGTGTTTCATGTGACTCTTCTCTTCCAAGACTGTGACTTGCATTTTGTAGGATTACTGCCCTGTATTTGGCGGGGGTTTGTTTTTGCACTATATCGGTGCTCTAAAACTTGTGGATAAAGATGTTTGTTCAGAAGCTTGTGTAGGCTGTGTCGGTACCTGTGAGTTTGGGTCCCAGAGGCCAGCTGGCGTCAGGTACCTTATGGTATGCAAACATGTAAGGGGGGGGGGGGGCAAGTCTCCCAAAACATATCTGCTCCTCTGTTGTTCCACCTTTCCCGGCAGCCTGGTGCAGAAACGCTGCCCACGCTGCTGCAGCCGGTGATCGACCAGGAAGTGACGCATGCCAATGATTAACACCGGGCGGCCAGAACAGGACGTTCAGATCGTGAAGGAACATGAACTTTCCTACTTTTTGTTTTGGGTTTTTTTTTTCACCTGCTATTGTTTAAAACTGATCTGTCGCTTTCTTAGCCGGTGTCATTTTTCTAGAGGAATGTGAATTCTGTGATTGTAATGTCACAGCAAAGAAACAAGTAATTATAACAATTTCGTAATGGTGAGGAATCAAAATGCATTTGTCAAGATGAGGAATTTTGCCCCAACGTGGGGGCAAAATGTGTCAGTAAGGTGAACAGTAATAACGTATACACTGTCAGGTAGCTGAGCTGAAAGCAAGTCTCTGTTTATGCTTTGTTTTCATATTGCTCGACTGGCTTCTGATTTTCTGCCTTTCACTCATTAGCATGTTAAGCCAGGTGTGTATACTCCTTGGTAGTTAACTCCCCATTTTCTGTCACTTTGGAATATGGATGTTCATAGTGCTCATAGAAAAAGCCTATTTCAAGGAATATTTCCCCATTCTTAATTAACTTTGTAGTGAAAATCGCTACTTCTTTATTTGCAACTCCTGTTCATCAGTATGCACTACTTTCCTCTTAGAAAAGAATGCATATTTGTATGGCTTTTCACTTTGTACCTTTGCAGGTGCCTCACTGTTAAATGTTTCTGTTGGAATGCGTGTAAAAATTGGCGAGTGAAAAGAAACTTGTACTTGTTTTATAATGATCTCTGGCTTCACATTTAAAATGTGGCTTACACTGAGCAGTTCATTTTTTACTTCATTTTGTCAGTAACTGGACCATTTTTATGTAACATTAATACACCAGGACTAAAGTGATAGCATTGCTGTAGTTCCAAGATGCTGTAGTTATTGGACAATAAATTTGTGAAGTGAAAGTCATGTGTTCATGAACTTTGTAGTTTCAGCTCTAAGTTGTGATTCAATGGCATTATCTAAAGTAGTGTGACCCGCCCCTTCATAGTTTTACATGGTGGGTGACTTCCCCACCCCATTTTTGCCGGGGAATCTCACCCCTGCAGTGATATGGGTGCTGCTACTTCGTTATCAAATCAGTCAGTGCAGTGTATGGTTGGGAGGTAAACAAAGACCGGGAACCGGGAAGGTTGAGTGACTTGCCCAAGAATGTGCTGGCAGGGGAGAATTCGAGCGTTGAGGCCTGATCGACAGTAGAAGATGGGACTGGAAGATATCAGTTCTGCCCTGGGACAGGATAAACTGTTGTGAGCTGAGGAAGGGTGGGTGTCCATCCAGCGATGAGACTTGTGGCACAGACTGAAGTGACTTGTCTGGAGTTACAAAGGGGGAGGTCTGAGACAGTTCCAGATTTTGAACTACTGCCTTAATCCCTAGTGTCTGGGACTCCTGACCTGGATCCATAAAATATGCGGTATTTTACCAGATTGTTTTTGTTTGGTAAGATATTTCCTCTCTGTTTTCCTCTGGCAGAATATTATTTCCTGGCAAGTATTGCAGGCATGCAAACCGGTGTTGTAACTGCTTGTCAGCAGTGGCTACTGTTGCAGGAAGAGAGTGGTACCTGTACTTATCAGAGGAAAGAAAGCATGCATAGTAGCAACCAGCGTCTGAGATGGGCTGACTGAAGGCTCTCCCGGTTCCGTGGATCTGGGGAGAGTGGCTTGCCAGAGCAAGGCACTCTCAGCTGTTGACAGCCAGCGTTACCTCCGTCAGCTTTGCACGCTGGGTGTTAGTGAAGAGAGTCTGCTCTACACCCCTGTGCCTGTGCTGAGGAGGGGGCTCAGCCAGCCTCTGCTGCTGGGGTCTGGGTTGCTGCTCCCCCGACTGCCTCAAGTGACAGTCCCGGTCTCTTTGTGCCCGGGTTGGGCTGCTCCTGCAGGAGACTGCAGCCACCTTCCTGTGGGAATCCTGCCGCCTCCTAGCCGTGCGTTCTCCAGCAGTCCGTGCTCAGCCAAAGCTCACCTCATAACCTTGCAGGAACTCTTCAGGGTAAAGGCTTCTCAAGGAGGACAGTGCTTTCTCATTATTAATGTAATCAACTCGTATTTATTCAGCTGAGAGGCTGGATTGTAATGAACACTTAGACTTCAGCAGAAATGCTGTCAACTCAAAAGCAGTAGGAAGAGCTGATTGCTTATGGGCAATAACTATCTATGGCATAAATTATTTACAGCATGCTTAAATTGTCAGAGCTCTTGAAAGAGAATGGAAAGTTAGTTGTGTCCTACAGCAGGGCTGGCTTGTTCAGCTTTGCAGGGAGAGTGGTAGGGACAAACACAGCAAACACGATCCATTTGAACAAAATTAGCTACTCAGTCCTAATACATACGGAGTTTCTGCTGTCACACTCTGGCTGTTCATGGCCATCCTGACTACACAAGTTGGTCGGTAGTTTTTGCTGGAGCAGCAGTGCTTGCTTCCCATCCTTAAGTCTGGTGGGGAGCTGCTGTGAGAAGTGCTGTGTTTTCAGAGCAGACTGCATGTCCGTGATAAAGCACAATTTTACATATTTGGGTCCCAAATGTGTGCACACATGACTGCTTGGACTAATAATATATTGAGCTCAGTGGGGCTGTGTGTGCATGGGGTCTTTATGTGTACATGCTATATGTAAAATAAAGCCTGCACTTAAAGGTCTTCTAGAATTTGGTCCATAAGTAGTTAATCAGTTTGCTTTGTACATTTACTAAGTACTTTACATTATGGTTTGCAGAACACTGATGTGACTATACAAGGTGTTTAGCATCCTGCCCATGTGCTTTGTTACTGATAGGGGTGGAGAGCTTAGAAAACTGTTTATAGGTCTGTGAGATGGTTTGAGAAACTACATCATTGGAGAGTCTTAAATCTGTACAGAAATCACTTTTATGAACACGCTTCAAATGGTTCTTGAGGTATTTGGGTAAAATACAGTGATTTCTACTACCCCACCCCACCCCCATTGAACAAGATATAGCTATATAAAAATGTTTTCAAGTTGTTTTTTAGGTGCTGGTATACTGTAGTGTCCAGAAAGCATAGCCAAGCAGTTACATCATATTTTCTGACATGACTAGTACTGTACTAGTAACCACAACATCCTATTAACTGTTTAGCTAACCTAGAGTATTTCCTAGAGAGGAAAGGGTTACATGCATAAATATTTTCCTTAACTCTGCAGAACAGAGGCATCTATAAGAAAACAAATGCCATGAATGCATAGCCAAAAATTGAAAGTGCATGCAAGTTGCTTGAAGCTTAAGGCAGCCAAGTGCTGTCCAGGAATGGGGCTCACATGAGAATTTTACAAAGCACCTCCTGCTTGAGTGCTTCAGCCTCCGAGTGCTGCTGCCTCTCTCTGCAGGGTCTGGAAACCTGCCACCTTTCCTCTCCTTTTAGAGAACATAACACCTTCTGGATTAAATAATGAGACACACTCTTTGGATGCCCATTCAGTAAAGGTTTGGAGATTTGATCCAGAGCACAGAAGGCTGTATACTATGGGAGCAAGGGCAGCATCAAGGGATCCAGGGTTTTGGTGGATTACGTGACTGGTAGTATTGCTCACTGAAACTTTAATCTCCTGTTTTGAAGCTGGAATAAAGCAATGGAACAAAAAGCTTACACTAATGACTTATTTCTATTTCACTTTTATTTTTGGCATTGGGAGGGTGCTGTGCAAAATTACATGCAGCACTACAGTTTGGGTGTTTTTGAACAGAAGAATACATACACCAAGGTTAAACAAAGCTTGTTATTGAAACAATTGACAGCTGTCGTATTAGAACTTTGGGGAAGAATTTGTGCTGTGATGAGGTACAACAGAAATGTTTTTTGTTCCTTACATTAATCTTTGACTTATGTGACAAAACCAAACATACTTCTTAAAACAATGTCTGAGGCATTACTGCTTTTGCCTCAGACAAGGCAATAGGAGGTGAAGTATTGCTACAGAAGGCAATGATGTAAGAGGGAGCATCCCAAAAGCCAAGAAGAATGGTTATAGGACATAATAGCTGCACGTGCTTAATAGAAACTAAAACATAGATTGGGGAAGTCTTCTCAGTTCCATTCTTACACTAATGAGCCCGATGCCTCAGTCTTGCTTTCTCTTTATCAACTGAGTGTCTGAAGATTGGCTGGAATAAATGAGCACAGCCTAGGAGGCTAGCTCTAGGAGCCTGGGCTAAGAAGGACAAAAGAGAGGAAAAACTGAGCCCACACGCTGCAGCTGACATGGAGAAATTGGCTCAGTCAGGAGTTTCTACCGAGTTTACTGTTTCAGCTTGCGTCTTCTGTATATGGCGGTGCCCATTCAGCAAACTTGGATGCCTGCCTGAGAAAGTCCACTCAACTGCTGCGGAAGTGTGTTGGGACTGACGGTGAGGGGCAGGGTGCGGGTGCTGACTTTTGCTGTCCCTCTGGATCAGAGGCGACTGGGCAGCAAGGACCATGCCTTGCAGGCAAGCACATGCAGGCCTGCCGGACTTGCTTGTCGGTTTGTCCCTTGCCCTTTCCCTGGTGTGCTGCCTGGGAGCTGGTCATTTCCTTTCACCCAGTTTAAATGCATTCCCCTTTCTGTTTAGCTGAGCTGTCGTGCATCACCTGAACAAACACCCTCATGCAGCTCAGGGGGGAAAGTCTGGCTTCTGAGGTGGCAATTAGGCATTTTACTGGCTTCAGCAAAGTCTTTGAATACCTCTTTGAACAAACCCAAGATAAGCATTCTCATAATAAAGTGAGCTGAAATTCACTTTGGTACCTCCTCCGCTCATGTTTTCTGAAAGTGTAAAATAAACCTTGTAAAGATGTGCAATGTAATAAACCCCAAACCATTATTGCCCCGTATCTCTCCAGCAAATTCTCTGGTGTCTGTAATACTCGATGGCGTGTGCTGAAGGCCAGGAATAGCAGGGAAATGAGCTTTTGATGGTTTGCTCTGGGTGTTCCTCATCATGAGGTTTACGAGTCGCAGTTAATACTATTCACCATTGACTTTTCTTTAACAGTTCATTCACAAATCTGATATCAAGTTGTTAGTTTTGAGAACCAGCCTCCTCTAGTTGGTACATAATACATCCAGTGATACTTAGCATTGCTTAAAAAGCCGAACTTAAATATTTCAGTGAAGTATTTCTAAGCTATGTGGGAAAGACAGCAATGTAACTCATCATTTAAAAACTGTTTTAATCTTGTGCTTGGTGTTATGTGCTCTACTGACCTTTTCATAGTTATTGCTACATTATTAGCCATTGCTAGAAAGTCTTTTAAATACCACAGTAATATTTTTTTCATAATAGAAAGCTTTTCTCAAAGTTTCAATTAATTTATGCCTTATAGAGGACATAGAATGAGATTAGCAAACTTTGTAGAGCATTAGTGTAGCGTAAAAGATTTAAAGTTTTAGTTGCAGTAAAGAATTAGTTTCTATAAAGCACAATTGAAGAATTTCTTAAAATTCAGATTAGGATTCACATCAATTTGACAAAATTCAAATAAAATAGACATGTCAGCAAAAAAAAAAGAGAAGACCATGATCAGATGATTTGTCAGATACTAAAGAAGACATTATTCCAAATTCATCTACTACTCAGTGACTTTGAAAGTTGTCCTATAAAATGTTGATTGATATATTAGGGGCTCAACAAGTAATGCTGCATTAAATACTGGGGGGGGGGGGTTTGTTGTGGGTTTGTGTGTGTGGTTTTTTGTTTGTTTTAGGTTTGTTTGTTTTGGTTTTTGTTGGTTTTCTTTTTTTTTCTGAAACAAACAGAATGCTGAGGAAAAAGTCATTTTGTTGCTTAAGTTTTCCGAGTCTATCCAAGGTTTTTCTTGACAGGCAAGTTTTCTAGGAAGTGTCAGGCCTGATTGAGGTCCATCTGTGGTAGATAATTTTTGTCCCTTGGCTGCGAAATACCATTCATTCCTGCTCTGTGTCTGCCCTGGAGGCCTTTCTTCATTTTGTAGTTGACTATACTGGTACTGTTTTCTCCTGCCCCTTGGGATTAAGGTATAAACCATTCTATTAATTTCCATTGTATGGGAAGTTCCTCATAAACATTACTTGATCCTCTTCACTGCAAAGAAAGAATATTTTGTAAATGGGCAAGTCACTTCTACAGCAAAGAACAAGGCTTCTCTTAAACCCAGCAAGTTGGTCACGCTACCATCCAGCCTTCCCTAGCAAACATTCTCTATCGTGATCATTATAATGTTTAGTAATTAAAATAATTTAAATTCAATTAATTACTATCAGTAATTTAAAAGAGAGAAAAAAATCCACAATAATTCTGGGTGTTCTCCCTTCTTCTCTCTTCTTTTTAAATAGAGCCTTTATGATGTAGCTATGCTGAACGTGTTTAATCCACAATAGAGGTTTCTAAGCAAAGTTGTCCGAGCTACACAGTTTATATGTGTCAATCTGCAGTAGAGCCCAGACTTGGGCTGCCCTCCAGCAGTCTTGCCTTCCACCTAAAGCTGATGTGTCAGCAGTGGTATGCTTGATTTCTGAATTAATTAGGTGTTCTGCTACTGGGCTTGTGAGGTTAGTTGAATTCATGAATTAATAATTTCGTGATTTCTGTGGAGGAGAGAAGGTGATATGTTGGCTGTCCAGCAGGTTTTTTATTTTTATTTCCTGCAAGATTAAATTACTGAATAGATGGTGATAAAAGCACTGTTGTTGGGTTACTATTGTATAACTACAATTTGTTGGTGAATTTTTCTGAATTAAGTTTTTCCTTCCAGGTCTTTTCCCTTTCTATATTAGTATTTATTTTAGAGAGGTTTTTAGTGGCTGTTTTAGCGGAGATTTGATTTACATGGTTTAGTGCAGTTGGAAAAACTTCAATACTAAGAAAAAATGTGGACTTTTGGGGGTTGGGGGTTTTTTTTTGGTCTTTCTGTTGTTGTTTTTTATACTCTTTACACTAGCACCCAGTGTCTGCTTTTTGAAAGCAGCAAGAACAGAGTGAAACACGTAGGGCTTTGGGCATTTCCACCCTGGCAGGAGAAAAATGGAGAAGGGGCAGGAGAGAGATGGGGGGTTGGCAGGGAAGGATGGGGCTCTTGGGACAGCAGGTTTCTCATTGCTGTGGCTTGAGGGTGTTGCACTGAAGAGGCTGGACATGACCATGGGCCTTCTACTCTGGGACCCATTTTCATGTTGTTTTCAGAATGGAGAAATGGGTGCAGGCATAGGATAACAAAGATTAAACCACTACTGCACATCTGAAGACCTGTTTAGTATATGTGTATGCCTGTATGGAATACATAGTACAAAGCTAAGGAAATAGGGAGCAACTGTGAGGTGCTATGATGTACAATTATTAAAGTTTTTTTTGGAAAGTGTACATCTCTTGCAAGTTCCTGTACAGCCATCCCAGACTCTTAAAGTTTTTTTTAAGCTGTTACACATGCGATACTGTTTAGATCTTTCATTTTCACGACCAAGTGGCAGGACTGCTGTAAGAAACATACCAAATAGGCTTTCAGTTAAGTTCATCTCACTGTAAATTTCTTCCATAACTTACAGTTCCTAGCAGGTTGCCCGCTCTTAGAATAAGAGCAGATATTCCACATTTGAATCCCTCAGACTAAAATCAGCCCTTTTAAGTGCATCTAGACGGCAGCTTCATTTGCTGGGGATGGCCGTACCTCCAGTAAGGCTGCATGTTGAATCCCAAAGAGTAAATGATGATTGATCTTAATTTGTTCAAGTTTCAATAGTGTCTCTTTTTTTCCTGCCACCCAGCTGAACTGGAGTGAACTGTCTGACTTTGCATGGATGTATTTTGTGGAGAGACCGTAGTCTTTGCTTCTAGATTGAACCTTTACTACAAGAGGTTTTACAGGGAGGAGTAAGAACAGGAAGAAGCCCTGGAGGGCTCAGTGAAAGAGAGGAGGATCAAGAATGAAGTTTCTTCTGAAAGAAGAAGATGGCAGGTAGCAAGAAATGCGTAATCCCCCTGACTGGGCAGGACTGGGATGGAAATCACCTTGCTTGTCTTTCCATATTACAATTTTGTACATTGAGTGGCAAGCTGTTGGGAGCTTGTGAAGTAACTATACCGGAAGATTAAAAATAGTCAGGAAATATGTCACTAGTTATATCAAGAATTTATTGAAATGGTGGTTTATTTAAATAGAAATAATTCATGAAATCAGCAATTCTTAAATTTGTTTTGCCGCTTTTCAGGTGCGTTTTTTGAGTCAGGAGTCCTGGTTTTTCAGGCTCAGCATTCAAAGCATAAGTCTAAAACATTGCATTTCTGTGAAGGGAATTTCTTTTCTTTTGCGTTTTTTTTCTTGGGAATGGTGGCATTGGATTGAAATGTTTTTTTCTGCGGATTTATGGTACATTTTTCCATATGGCCTAGGTTATCTTTCCATTTCTGTTTTCTGAGCAAGCAATAACGTTGAGGCATGATTTAGGGAAGCTGAAAACCAGGTGAAGTGGCCGAATGGAAAATTGGTCTGGACCTTTAAGGTATTTCTTTGGTTTTCATGCTTGGTGCCTGTTATTGCCAGCAATGGTTAAATGGCCTTTAGTTGACCTCCTTCATTTCTTTGAAGGTTGTTTTTGACTGTTTTCTGTACTGATATAAGAGGAAGTTCCTGAACGAGTTTACATGATTTACATTGTGCTACATATCCCTCCTTGTTTCTTTTCCCTAAAGCTCCGACTAAAAGTATGTGACCTCATGGGGTGCAAATAACTTGCAGACCCTGTAGATCAGTGGCAAGTTAAATGTATGGTAACATTTCTTAAATAGATGCAGAAATCTCTTTTAGGTCTAGACATAGGAAGCTTGGGTGTATAATGAAGTACATTACTTTTATGCCAGACAGTTGTTTATATAATACAGTATAAAAGTTTTATAAGTTATTTGGGCACCATTTCAGCAAAGTAGGTTAGCACATGCTGAAATCCAGCTATTCAAGTAGTACCTATACTTAAGCATAGGGTTAGGTAGGTGTTAAGTGACTTTTCAATCAAGACCTAAAGAATTTTGAGCCTTTTTTTTTTTTTTTTAAATTTGAAAAGAATCTGTGTGACTAGAGACTTAGCTGTGCTGTATGAATTGTTTTAGGTCTTACTAAGTAATGTTTGTTTGTGGTCATTTTTTTCCCCTGTGCAGTTATTATCTGAACATTGCCAGTCTTATGTCCTAGTTAATAACTGATATTTTGTCATTGAGCAAACTTGTTCTGGACAGTTGGAAAGAAGCCATTTGTTCTCTGAAGTGACTGAAGCTATTTGGACTTGCCTGTTTAATTACTTTCGGATGGACAGGAAAAGTATGTCGGGTGATCCTTCAGTGGAGTTCCTCTATGAGTTGCTTGACACTAGGAAACATCAAATACTGCCTAAAGTCTGCTGAAGTGTGTTTCCACCTGCTCTGGACTTTTGATGGTGTATATAACTAGAGGTTTTCTTTTTGGCTCTGTATCAGAGAGTATCGGTAGTGTGTGTGCTCTAAGCTGCTTTGTCTCAGCGAAACAGTTTCTGAGGCACAACATAAACCCAGAGAAAAGTGGGCGTGCTGGGGTTTCCCCAGATAACTTCTAAAGAGACGAACTCCAGAGGATTTTGCCTGGTAGCGTTACAGTCTGGCAGGGGTCAGACAGCTCTGGGTGACTTTTGGCAAGTCTGGAAAAGAAACTCTCAGGAAGAGAAAAACTGTCCCAGCCTGGGGTATACTGATCGATGTTTTGTAGTCCAATGGTTTCTTTTGAACATTTGTGTCTGGAGTAGTTTCACAGGGGCACTGAAGCTGTTCACAGACTTACAGTATCTGTGGCATTCATTCTAGTCCCATTTGTTGGATGTCTGCAACATTAGGTCTGATAGAGCTGTGTTGCACTCTAAATGCCTGTGGGTCACATAGCTGCGTCAACAGCATGAAGTTTTTCTTGTTTGCAGTATGTGTGTAGCCATTGCCTTTGCACCTTTTTCCCCCGATACGTTAATATCTCATTGTGTAAACAAGCTGTATGAAGAAGGAAAGTTGTGTTCTGCTGTCAGAAACCTCGATGGAAGCTACTGTCTTAAGGGGACATGAGCAGCAGGAATGACAGCTTGCTGGAGAAGTACTACAGGAAAGGAAAGGTAACGGTAGTTCTAATGGCTTTATCCTGACCATGGCACATGCTGTGTGGCACAGGATCTTGCATCCTTCAGTAGAGCAACCGTTCAAGAGGTACGTGGCCATGTTCACCCAAATCTTAATCAACCAACGATGAAAGCTGTTAATAGCAGTTTTATTAACCACCTCACATTCAAAACCAGTTGCCTTTAACTCTTAGTGAATTGGCTAGGTTCTCTTGCATAGATGTGTCTCTCCCTTCCGTGTCTTCTCCGGTGGCCAAGCCTGTTGAAGTGTTATGTTGAATTCTGATAAGAAAAGTCATAGTCCTTTCTGTTTGCAAACATGTGAGGTACCGGGTATGATTTTAGTATTGTCTGGTTTCTTCTCTGTGCTGTTAGTTTTTCAGCAAACAGAAGACCTGCAAGATTTATTAAATAAGCCTTAACAAAGATTCATGTTTGCAATTGTATTTTGAGTATTTCAGATTGAATTCTCATATCTGTACATGAAAGTACTCTTTTTATATGATAGAAGAATCTTGTCTTATCTCCTGCTTGTTCACATTCTCATGGAAACAATCACTGTGATAAAATATGAAGCAAATGACTGTTACAAGAAGAAAGCAAAACTAAGTAGCAAGATCTATATCGAGAACTTTCTGAGATAAAATTTTGGATGTTAACTTTGTCTTTGGGGAAAGTTTCTTTTAAAGACTTTAGTAAAATCCTCTTCTTTGTAAGAAATTTAAATGGTAAACGCTTGCAGGAAGCCACGCTGTCACACCTCAAATGTATCGCAAAGTGATCAAATAACAGGTGAAGAGGCTTTAAGTTCTATCTCTGTCTTAGCTATGCTGAAGTTTATAGGAGTATGGAGAAAAGCCATCAGAGGATAAAATGAATAATATCTACCATAAATAATAATTTTAATTTTGCTTCATCAAAACAAAGCACTAATTAGATACAATCTAAAAAAGTCACGATTCTGTTATTCTCATGGTAGCTTTTTGTTTCTTTTAACGCCAACAATGTACTTGAGTTGATTACTGTAGAGCAAGAACAGCTATGGTAATGCTTATCGTATTTTACTACTTTTAAACCCAGTAGTACTCACGTGACAGAAATCCTGCATTTATTCAGTCTGCTTCCTGAAGATTTAATTCACATAACAATTTGTAATATGTTTACCCAGTGAAGTATGACAACTTGAAATACACAGTTCCAAAACAAAATTATCTGCCCCCCCCAATCTCGTTCTGGTTATTCTGTGCCTATTTACTGATTCGCTATTACAAAATTTAACAGGAAAGAAATTGTTTCAAACACCTGTCTTGCAAAATCTCAGTGAATGGAGGGGAGAGAGAAGTGGGCTCACTATAGATTGTGTAAAATTAATCACATCTGTAATCTGTGGATTTAGAAGGTTGTAGGTTCAAGACATTCTGATAATGTAAGTGAGATGGAAAAAATAATGTACAAAACCAAAAACTGAAAAAGTAATTGTTTTGTATTAAAAAACATGAATAAAAGATACTTTTAACTTTATTCCTAGTTCTTACTGCAGGAAAACTTTGCTGATGCATCCAGAGAAACTTAGTGACTGCGTCATCCTAAATAGAAGAAGTTTTTCTCTACCATCTTGTCTTTCCAGAAAGTAAACAATATTGTTAAAGTTGTAAAGTCATTGCTTTAGTGAGGAAAAGGGAAGACTCAGTTGGACGTACAGTTTTAAAATACATTAGAAGATGGAGTTTTTGAAAAGGAAGGAAGGGTGGGTTGACAGTTTTGAACTTTCTTTAATCCTTTGATTGGAGGTTACTTTGATGTTTAAAGTTGGCAATAGTGTCTGCGGGATGAGCAGACTGGTTTTAAAGGGATTAATTTATGTGACAAGTGCTAATATTGAAGATTGATTCTGTGCTGGATTTATTCATTTGTTGATGTATTAATTCTGACAAGTCTTAAACAAAACCACTAAGCAACTAAAAGGCTTTTCATCCTTATTTAAACTCCCAGAGACTTTGAAGTGGCTTTCTCAGTGAGTGGCTATACAACATGCAAAGGGAAAAACAGTGTGCTAAGAAAGGAGGTATTTTTAATGCTAACAGAAGAGTCAAATTAAAAAAAAACATAAACCCAAACTACGCAGCATTATTAAATTGCCCAAATGTAGGCCTGGCCACCCACAACCACAGCCAAGTTTTCAATTTCTTAAGTTAAAAAAATGTTTATGACGAGAGTGCTGATGTACAACAAACTCAACAGCTCTTCTGTAGCTAGCGATAGATGGTAAAGCCAGCGCTATAGGGCTTTCTTTGAGATAGAGCTGAATATTGCCTCCCTCTTTTGCAGGATAGGACTGCACAGATCCTGCTCTCTTACGTTTTTCAAACTGTGCTATTTTAATTTCTACATGCATGCTGATATTCAGCTGGTTACAAGTGTCTAATTATTGTGATTATATGCATGCCGACTTCATCACTTTTTTTTCTAATGGAGCTGGCAGTGCAAGAGAAGCTTGGCATTTTATCTACTGTGTAATTTGCTTGGTTTTATGCTTAGTGTAACAGCTTGCTGAATGTGTTGGATATAGACGTAGATAAAAAACAAGGGGAAGGTGAGCACACAGGCACAAGTCCCAAGTAGTCATTGTATGTATCCAAGAGGACCTATCAAGCAGGTGTTGGGAAGGCCAAAAAAATGCGAGGAAATTCAGAAGTAACTTCTGCTGCTTGCGCCGATACACCTATTGACACCTGCATGTTCAGATTTTTCCCGTGGGAGGTAATTTCTCTGTGGGTGAATGGTATCCGCTCTTTGAAGAGGCCCCTGCGGTGGCCGGCTGTGTGCTCAGCTGTGGGTGTTTCCTAACAGGTACAGCAGTTCCTGGTGGTGGCTCATCAGGATGTGTAGGGGTGCATAGGGGGTACATCCATTACTAGAGCTCACGTGCCGCCATCCATCATTTCTGGGGTGGAGGCAGCCAGGGACAGTGGTGCTACTCCATAAGCAGGACCTGGCCGCTAGCCTGCCACCAGGAATTTATTGGAGGTCACCGCCATGTTCATTTTAACAGCTTTCTTCTCCCACAGGTACCGGATGACAGGTAAACACTAGATGCCAAAGACTCTGATTTTGATTCCTAGCCCTACAAACAGCTTGTGCCTGTCAGCATTGGTAGATGGGGATGTGCTAGAAGCAACTCAGGTCAGATCAGGTGTTAATCCCAGCCAGTGTCTCAAATAGGTGTGAAGGCTCTCCATGGCCATGCTTGCTGCTGCAACCTTTGCTTGTGCTTCAGGGAGCCTCCCTGCTGCTTCTCCATCAATTGGACTCCTCGTCCACCTTCTCCTGCATACAGCAAGGCTGCGGAATGATGCAGTGAGATCTAGGTTGTCTCAAGACTTGGCTGTTTCCAGCCTGAATCGTGACAGGGAAGAATTCTGTGTGGATGAACTTACTCCTCGAGAAGCTGGCTTAGTCATCTGGCATGCAGTCTGCGGCAGGACAGGAGACAACTTCCATGACCTGTGCTAAATGCTTTTGTACACTGCTTGGGTAGTGCTGCTTGGGTGTTTCTGTAGTGGACCACACTCTAAAACAGCCTGCCAAGGGCTGTTACAATCAAGTGACAGTATAGGATATTACAAGAACAGCACATTTTGCCTGCTCGTTTGGGCATGTCCCTTGGCAGAGTAGATGAAGCTGTGCTAGGAGCCTTCTTTCTCTCACCAAAGATTTCAAACCTGTGCAGCAGGACCTCCTGAATTCTGTTTTTCCACTTGACCTTTTTCTGGATTTTGAGTTGAAAAGTTTGTGATGTTTGTGGTTGTTCTTAAAGCCATGACTTGGTCTTATTTGTGTTCTGATTTTGTAGCTTTTAGAGTGAACTTTGGTAGCATATCCAGGTTTTTCTTTGCAAGTCTGAGGTCCGTGCTCAGGTGGTTTTGGAGAATAAAATGGGCTCTGATATTACTCTGATATTGACATCAGGATGTGGGATTTACAAAAAACACTAACTTTTATGAGACTTGGCAGTAAAACCGTGAAAGGTAGGTTAACATGCCTTCACAATTCTGCCTGAAGTGAGCTCATGGAAATTCTCAGTTACCTCGAAAAGGTCACTAGGTTGCAGTAGGAACCATTGGCTTGTGATAATATTGCGGTTTATTCATACTTTGTTCTTTGGGAAATTCTAGCATTGCAACAGGAAATTAATGTTTTCTTATCTGAAACTGAAAAAAAAAACCCCAACCCCCCGACATTTTGGGAAGCATTCTTAAAATGAGAATTCTGAAATGCTGTTCAGGGCGCATTGAAATGCTGAATTTCAGTAATAGTGTGAAAGTTTTTTTTAATGAATAGTTTAAGGTACTAAATAGAACTAGGGCACATGTCTACTCTGGTGAATAAAGAGATAGAGGGCAAAACAGTTGACATAGAAATGTCAATGTCATTTTAGTTTAAAATGCCTATATGCTTCTACATGTTTCCATGAAATGCTGAGCTCATGACAAAATGTTTTGGTGTGGGCTTTTTTTTTTTTTTTTTTTTTTTTTTAATCTGCCATATGCTCCATGTCTTCTTGCAAGATCACTAGGGATAGATGATATCTAAATATACTTTTCTCAGTTTTAGCACAATGTGGCTCTGATCCTGATTGGAACTTGAATGTTCTTCAGGATAAAAATGTTAAGGAGTATGATACCATTTGTGAAATGGAGCCTTTATGAATATGGGAGGTGCTTTGAGCCTTCCGCAGAATCAGCATTTTTCCAAAATATCCTGATATTTCAGCTGAACAAGGTATCAGCCAAAACCATGAGATATTTCATATATATGGTATATTCTCATGTTCTGCTACGAGTTGTATGTCATTTGAATAAGGATCTCAAGGCAGACAGATACAGGTTTGGACTGCATTTAAAAATCTGAAGTTGAAATAAGGAAAAGAAAACTTAAAGAAATATAATAAACACATCTAAACTGCCTTTTAAACTTTCTTCCATACCAATAAAAGCGGTTCCTCACATTATGTGTGGTCTGTAAGTATCTCTGCCCTGTTTTAACGCTGGTACGTTGAAGGAGCCGTGTCTGCGGGAAGTGTTTGGTTTAATGGAGACTGTCCCACGTGTTTGCGCTGTGCTGTGTTTTTATCTCAAGTGGGACCTGTGGCTGCTGTGTGTCCCTGAAAGCAGGTGAGCAGGAGTCATAAACTGAGGCAGCAGTCAGCATTGCTGGGTGAAATCAGAGCAGCGCACGTACGCTGCCTGGGTATTTCCTGGGTAGATAAGAGTAGAGCAGGACGTTTGACTGAGCTCTCTTCTGTCCTGGTCTGAAAAACCCAAGATTTTTTCAATGTGATCTGGTCTACTGTTATTTTTAATTATAATGGAGTCTAGAAATCCAAAAGCAATTACCCACAGTATTCAATGTAATGGGTAGGGATTCTTGGGTAAGCCTAGACCATGCTAGCTTGGATGCTGGAAGCTGTAGAGTACAGAAAGCAGGAGGTGATAACAGCAAATAATGACTTCATAGTACCATAGCTGGGCTGCTTCCTGAGCTAGTTCGGGTTTTTCTATGTGCTGTGGTTCGTGCCATCTAGACGTAACTACATATTGCCCAAGGCACTGTCCCTTTCAAAAGCTTTACAATAGGCAAAGTAAGGAAAGATTATGAGAAGATACTCTGAAGTAAGACTTGATTGGGTTTACCGGCAAGGTCCTGAATAGACTGAGGTCTTGTACGTCTCCGTCAGGCTCCTATCTGTTAGACGATACAGCCCCTTTGTAGCTTGTTCCCTAATGAATCAGTAGATGAAGGACATGGGGGTAAATAAAGTAATGCAGAAAACAGTAAGCCTCTTGACAGAGTGGTTTGAATAGTAGTTTGGGGAATGGCAAGCAAGTTTCCTTTGTCCTTTTGTTTTTTGGGGTGTGCTGCAAATCCTGCGCTATGGAAAGGAGAGCTTTCACTGTGAGAACCCAAATGCAACCAAAAATGGTTTAAAGTCTAGACTACGCTTATTGCAGCAGGATGGAGGGAAATGCAGTATGTATCTAGCCTTATGGCTAATTTTGTACTATTTCTATGTATGCAGAAGCACTTGCATCTGGCAATTGTGTGCTGTTTGCACAGTAACCTTTCTGTAGCAGGACTAACAAGAAACAGAAATTTACTTGCGCTTACTAGATGAGCATGATTTTCCCCTTTACCATCTTGCCTTTTTACTTCCTCTCTTAGTGAATGTAAACTATTTTGGATTCGTAGGTGTTCATTTCATTACAGTTTCCTGACAGCAGTTTGTTCTGCAGCAAAGGAATCTAGAAGTGTAGCAGGGTTTTGTTTTAAATATTAGTAATGAATAAATAAATAAAAATTATTCATTTCTCTTAAAGTACACATTATTTCAATGTAGAGTTCTGGACTTAGTATTTATATAAAGTAAACAATAACTTCCAGTTTGGGAATGTTATTGTTCATGTTACAGCAACTTACTGGAAGAAATAAGATCCGACTTACTGACTCATGTTAAGGATATTTTGATTCTCTTTTCTAAGTTGAGCAACTGTTGAGGGGTTTTTTTGTTGTTGTTGATTATCTTCTATTACTGCTCACATCTTACTTGGCAGCTAATTCTGTGTCCCTTACGTACCATGCTGTTCTGGATCCGTTGCTTGTGGGTGGGTGTTTTTTGCTAGCCATTTTTTCATGGCTCATACTAAATCTTTTTCCCGTTGTTATGTCTACCTTTCTCCATCTTCCCAGTGAGATACATTAGTGGGAACACTCTTGTATAACTGAATTGGTATATAGAAGTTTGCTTTTTATGTGTATCTGACATGAATTCTGTAGATTCAGAAGGTAGTCTGTGAGACTGAATGCACTGCTGGACCTACTTGCATCGAGCTGGGGCCGGTTACACCTACAGAGCTGCAGAGTCCCAGGTGTCTAGTAGGACTGCACAAGAATTTAACAACCTAAATTCCACCTGACTTCATCTGGCTAGTTGTAACAAAGACAGCCAGATAGCAGTAGGAAAGGCCAGTCAGTGGGGAGTGAAGAACTCTGGGCACGTATGTAGAAATTAGGTGTCTGGGTTTTGTCTTGCAAGAAAATCCAGACCTTAGAGTGGCATTATTAAAATTCACTTTTACTAATTCTTACTAAACCTCACTTTTTCTTACTGAAGTCTGTGATTGTTGCATTTCAGCTGTATAATGTATTAACTGTACTTGTGCTACGTACCCTTTTTGCCTTGCCACTTTGAGGAGAAGGATGCCGCTGCCCTGAACCCAGTCCCAGAACTTGTTTCTGCAGAGATTCTCGGTGCCTTCGAGGCATGAAGTTCCCGCTGCAGAAATATAACCCCCATTTTCAAAAGGGAAAAAAGGAAGACCCAGCAAACTACAGGCTGGTCAGTCTCACCTCTGTGGCCAGCAAGATCATGGAGCACACCCTCCTGGAAACTCTGCTAAGGCACATGGAAAATAAGGTGATCAGTGACAGCCAACATGGCTTCACCAAGGGCAAGTCATGCGTGACAAATCTGGTGACCTTCTATGACAGGGTTACAGCGTTGGTGGATAAGGGGAGAGCAACAGACTTCATCTACCTGAACATATTATGCAAAGCGTTTGGCACTGTCTCACGTGACATCCTGGTCTCTAAATTGGAGAGACATGGATTTGATGCATGGACCACTCAGTGGATAAGAAACTGGGTGGATGGCCGCACTCAAAGAGTTGTGGTCAACGGCTCGATGTCCAAGTGGAAACCAGTGATGAGTGGCATTCCTCAGGGGTCGGTACTGAGACCGATGCTGTTCAACATCTTTGTCAGTGACATGGACACTGGGATTGAGTGCACCCTCAGCAAGTTTGCCGATGACACCAAGCTGTGTGGCGCGGTCGACACGGTGGAGGGGAGGGATGCCATCCAGAGGGACCTGGACAGGCTTGAGAGGTGGGCCCCTGCCAACCTCCTGAAGTTCAACAAGGCCAAGTGCACCTGGGTCATGACAACCCCAAGCCCAAATACAGTCTGGGCAGAGAACGGATTGAGAGCAACCCTGAGGAGAGGGACTTGGGGATGTTGGTGGCTGAGAAGCTCAACATGAGCCGGCAATGCACGCTTGCAGCCGAGAAGGCCAGCCATGTCCTGGGCTGCATCAAAAGCAGCGTGGCCAGCAGGTCGAGGGAGCTGATTCTGCCCCTCTACTCTGCTGGAATACTGTGTGCAGCTCTGGAGCCCCCAGCATAAGAAGGACATGGACCTGTTGGAGCGGGTCCAGAGGAGAACCACAAAGATGATCAAAGGGTTAGAGCACCTCTGCTATGAGGACAGGCCGAGAGAGATGGGGTTGTTCAGCCTGGGGAAGAGAAGGCTGCAGGGAGACCTTAGAGCAGCCTTCCAGTATCTGAAAGGACTCTGCAAGAAAGCTGGAGAGGGATCTTTTACAAGGGCATGTAGTGATAGGATGAGGGGTAATGACTTCAAACTGGAAGAGGGTAGATTTAGATTAGATATCAGGAATCAATTCTTTACTGTGAGGGCAGTGAGGCACTGGAACAGGTTGCCCAGGGAAGCTGTGGATGCCCCATCCCTGGAAGTGTTCAAGGCCAGGTTGGCTGGGGCTTTGAGCAACCAGGTGTAGTGGGAGGTGTCCCTGCCCATGGCAGGGGGGTTGGAACTAGATGATCTTTAAGGTCCCTTCCAACCTAAACCATTCTATGATTCTATGATTCTTTTTCATGTACATCACTCACAAAAATAATCGGTTGTTTTCACAGCGTCGGTTACGTCTACCCTACTTGTTTAGCATGAGATGGGGAGTTGTTTTGCAGTGCATTGCAGGCTCGTTTTGTTCATCTTTGTACCTGCAGCTGTTACTGTTCCGCACATGCAATTTTTTTCAACATTGCTGGAAGTAAATTTTTTTTTTATTCTTAAACGAAGTATGTCCACAATTAAAAAAAAGTCCTTGGTAAGCTAGGTTCCTGTTGGCTACGGGGTTGCTGGAGGATGGCCAGTGGGGCTCGCTGACTGAAGATAAGAATTGGAAAGCAGCAGTGTGTAAGTCTAGAAATGGGAAATACTGGTACTTGGCTACACTCAGCCAGAACCACTTTGTGAGCAGAGTCTGAGCACCATGTAACAGCTGGTGACACGTCTCTATTTGAAAGATGCTTTTGGCTTACAATCCACAGCCATGCTCTATGAGTTACAGAGCAAACTTCAGTTAATGTTTGCATTGTTTTTGGTAGGTGGCTTCTTTTTTAATGCTGCTCAGGAGAATTTGTGGTTTTCCCTTTTTCCTGTCTTCCTTCCCTCTTACAGTATGTGGTGCAGTTATTTCTGTGCAGTCTTACTGTTTTCTGTCGGCTTTCTTCTTGCTGCTTAGGGCCATAGGGAAGGGGATTCAGCTCCTCCACCTGTATGCTGTGTCAGTAACAGGAGCTGCTTCTTCAGAGCAGAGCGAGGGAGGGAGATGCTGGTATCCATAATGGCATCTGTAAACTCAGAAATCAGCAAGGTCCCATTCTGCATCAGTGTGATGTTTCCACTGTTAAGAGGGGTTTCCCAAAGTGGGGAGGAGCCCTGTTGGAGTCAGGTTTAGAAGCAGAAAAGGCTGTGTAAAATCACAGGCGAGTTCTTAGCAATCAATACCTGTTTGTTAATGGTTCCACCTTTATGACAAGTTAGATTTGTGGAGAGAGAAATGACTATAGAAATCAACTGAGAATTACTTTTAAGTGCAAACACCCACAATCATTAATGAATTTTCAGTGTAATATGTCTTTATTGAAGAAAGCATCCTCCTTTTTTTTTTTTCCCCCTAAGAGGCAATAATAATGAGCAGCAGTACTTGGATAAAGAGTTTAAACAAAGGCAAAACCCATGTCCAGCAGTAAAATTACTGCTTTGTTTTTATTTTTTTGGGTTTTGTTTGTTTTTTGGGTTTTTTTGTTGGTTTTTTTTTTTTTAGTGACATCCCTGATCCTGTTTGATATTGCAAATCTCCATTGCTGTTTAAATGTCTTCCCATAGAACTGAGAGAGAAATCATAACAGTTCATCAAAAATGAATGCATGAAAAAATCAAAATGTGTAAGCCAATGTAAGACCATTGGAAGACCATTTAATATAAGACCATTGGAAGCAGATCCAGGTAGAGAGATGGTGCTGCCTGGAGTACTGGTGTTCTCTTTGTGAGAAGGAGATTTTATTGCTGCCCTATTGAGGAGTGAGTTTTTCTAGAAGTCATCAAGTTTTTGAGGTAAGTGTTGCATTCCATAATGCACAGTGGCAAAAAACAAAGACCCGAAACATGTGATGATAACATTTTATAGTTCATAGAGGCACTTTATTTAATATCCTTGCTTAGCGAATGTAATTGTTGCTTATGAAAATTGAGAAGTTAATACTTACATGACCCAAGGCAAACAACTTTGAAACAAGTCCGTTCCTGAAGTTTTCAGTTTTAGCAGATGCCTTGTTTCAGACAAAACATCAAATACCCATGACTCACGGCCACCAACTAGAAGTGTTCTGTTGTTTCTAAGGGTGCAAAACAATTTCTTTTGTATTTTGGGCAGTGAGTCATGGCTGAAAAGCATGTCAGTAGTGCTTCTAAAGGTAAACTGGATACAGTGATTCTATGGGCAACATCTGGAGTTCGGGCACCGTTAGTTATTTGTTGGGATGGACTCTGGTTTGCTGTCATGGATTTACTCCTAAAAGATGACAGAGTGGTTCATAAGGTTTATTCTGCTGGTGTCTTTGACCTCCTCCGGAGTCATTGGTGACAAAGAACTGTGAGCTTCCACAGTTTGATACTGGTTACCGATAGATAAGACTGGTGATGGTTACGATTTAATGAGGCATGGGATTGTGCAATGAGCTGATAAGGCCTGGCCTGATTCGGCATGCTCTCCTGTTGCACACGTAGCAGGATTTGCAAAACATGCAGACCACTGTTGCCTCCACAGTGCTCTGTTGTACGGTCTTGTGGGGTGAGTGGGGTGTCCAACATCTCCAGCAGGCTAGCTCAGGATCCATCCCAGCAGTTACTGTCCTAGTGCTTTCTGACTTCTCGTTGCATTTAAGGTAAAATGAAAGTGCATTGCCTTCACTGTGAGCTAAGCTGAGAACAGCTCAGCCTCATGAAATGACAGATGTTTTTAAAAATAAAAAGACCTATTTCCCTGGCAGTAAGGAGGAAGATGGCAGTGCTTCCTTTAGCGTGGTAGCTGTGGCTGTGGGAGGGAAGCATTATTCTCACCTGCTCTTCCAGGTGAAAGACTTCTGCCTGTGCGTAGTTGGCAGCAGCCGTCATTGATTTGAGCTGCTTTGCCTGCCTGCAGGTCTGAAGTTGTTTCTTCCTGTGTTGGACTGAGTTTTATGCTCAGGGTTAGGTATTCTGGCTGCACCTGTGTGACTGCCTCTCAGTGCTACCCTCAAGACCAGAGGTGAGTAGGGCATTTCAGCTTCCTGAGCTGCCGCACACGGGATTTCTCTGATTTTAGTAGCATCTAGGTGCAAAGGTGTGGGGATTCCCACAGCTGATTCCAAGTCAGGGGTGCAAGATTAGCTGATAGCTGGCATGTCTTTATCGCTTCTCCCTCCTCCATGGGCAGCTCTTCTTTGTTCAGGGCAGCAGGTATCAAACAAGCAAAAGGATGGAAATTACCTGGCCTCACGTGTTCAAGTATTTCACTGTTCGTGGGGCAGCTGGGCAAATGACTAAGTTCCCTGGTATCTCCTTCCTCAGAGGCATGGGTTCGATATTGTGAATGGTGTGGACCGCAGCTGACTTCCCCAGTGACTCCGCTTGTCTGCTGACAGTGTTGTAGGTGAAAGATAAATTGCTCATCATTGCAGTCTGACAGCTGCCTAGAGAGCAGAGTAGGATTAATTCCTGAAGTTCTTCCTTAACTATTTCATTTACCTGGGTGGATGTTCACTACCGAGTTTCTAACTCCTTTACAGTGATGAATAGTAATATAATTATGTCTTGTTTGTTTTGTGTACACTTAGCATCCTAGATAATACAGCTAGTATATTGTTACTTATATCTCTTAGGAAAAAATCTGGATTGTTAAAATAAGCTGGTGATGTAGCCTTACTGTGTTTGGTAGTGGCTATTGCCTTGGGGTATGACTTATCTCATTAACCAGCCATGAAAACCTTGCAGTTTTCCATCTTTGCTCTTCATCAGGTATGTTACCATTCACATTATGTAGCTACAGTTTGTTCAGGGCAGTAGTGAGTAGCGTATTTGTGTATTTCTGGTGTATTTACACAAGGCTGCTCTCCGATGATTGCAGACTCTGGAGCTGCTCTGTAATTAAGTAAGAAAATGCTCTATTCATTGGGCAGGGAGGTTTTCTTACCTTGTATTGTGCCATTCGGTTTACCTATTGAGGTATCACCCTGTGAATGTGCTGTAATAACAACGGGCTGTTGGAAAAGCAGGTAGCAAAACAATAGCCTGAAATAAGATACTTTCTGAAGGCCTCTCAAAGGCGGTTAATAGACAATTCCTGAGCTTTTAGCTGTTAAAAAGTCTGCTCTGAGCTCCAGCGAGGTTACAACGCATGTTTTGTCTAGCAGTAGTATGGATCAGTGACCCAAAGGGTTACGCACAGTTAAAAAAATCCTTTCTGACAGAGTTCGGGCCCTTGTTTTGGGAAAGCTGTTGAGAGAGTAGGAAGCAGGTGGGGTTTCTCCTGGGTCTCCAGCGCAGGAGTTTGATAGTTGCTTAGGGAAGCGGGGTTTGCAGTGTGTACTTCTTGTTTCAAACCCATCTTCCTCTAGTTCTTTTTTCTACTGATAAGATTCAATATTGGTTGGAGAAGGCTGCTTAGCCAATCGATTTAGTATGATCACAGCCTTCCAGGAGGGAGAAGACGGGTCCGGGGAGAGGGTCTGGGGAGCAGACGAGGACCCAGGAATAAGCCTGGGAGCTCAGAGAGGTGCGCTGGCAGGGGCTGGAGTGCAACCTAAATGTGCAGGCTCCGAACAGTGACACTGGCCACCTTTGCTATTTTTATTAAAATCCTAAGTGGTGCTTTGTGAATGTATAAAACAGAGACCCTGGAAAACGTTAAGTATTAAAATGTCTAGTTTCAGGTTGTCATTTAGTAGAATGTTTTTCTGAAGTCAGTTGTTTTTTTGGGTGTCTTTAGTTTATTTGGGACCTTGAAAGGGAAAATTCTTTTATAAAATGAAACCTTATTAATGCGTACAGTTCTGGGACAGATGCTGTTATGTTGTCATGTTGCTTTCATTGGAAAGCAAACATAAATACAGCTACAGTAGTGTTAAATGCTGTAACTAACCTATGATACTCTAGTACATACTGTTTAAGATTTTATGCTGCCAAGCATGTTATTTTCCGCTGAAAGAACATTTGCTACAATTTTATTTTAGTAATCTGCAAGGGGTTGCTAAGTGTACATGACAAATGGTTTGCTACCTGCAGTATTGTGAAGCATATTGCAGGAAAATCTTGATAATGTTTTCTCTTCCTTTAGTACTAAAGAAGTCCTGCGGAAAACTGTCTGTGTACCCTTTTTGCGTATTTTCTCCCTCCACGGTATACCTGTATGCACGTATCTCTCTGAGGAAAAAAAAACCAAACCTCTGAAAAATATATGTATTTTGTTTTCCTCTATTTAATTGCCGATTACTTCAGAAGTAAGGGGACTATCAGGTCTTATGTTTTCGTGTTTTTCCATTTCTATTTCACCAGCTGAATAGCTAGTCTAGATAGATTAGATAGAGGTTTTTTCTTCTTTTACTCTAAGTAGATACACTGTCGTCTTCCATGGTGCTGTGGAGGTTACTGTGTAGGTGACCTCTGCTTTTTAATTTGCAAGCAAAACAAACTTTGTATGACTGTAGTCAAGCATAAATCTTTTCTGATTATGTTTTTTTTTTTTAAAAAAAAAACCAACAGCACGAACGTATTAGAAAACTGCCTTAAGTGTGAAGGTACTTATCCTGGCTGAAGTGATAGCTAAATAGAAACTGAAAGGGCTCTTGGGAAACCACTTCTGTATCTGTAGATAGCAGAAGTGCCAGAATTACAGCCAACTTGACCAAAATGGCATGCTTTATGTATGTTAGGGCATATGATCAAAGCATGCTGCCAGGTTAATTTGCCCAAACTGAGAGCTGACTTTACAGTCAACTCATTTCTTTGCTTCAGTCTTCTGCAGTTTGCTTTTTAATTCTGTGAATTAGCATTAATACACGTGGGAGGACATTTTCTTTGGATCCTGCACTAAATTATTCTGAACCGTGTAGAAGCCCTGACAGTGAGAGGAGTTGAATGTCTGTCTCCTCGTCTATCCTGTTAATGGGCTTTTTCACTGTGTATTTTTGCACCTATTTGAAGCAATGATATTAGTCTTCCAATTACTGTTCAAGCTATTTGACTGTGCTGATGAGCAGTTATGCAACATGTCTGAGTTCCTTCCTTTTTCCCTAGAGTGGGCAAGGACCAGCAGGACAAGTATTCACTTCTACGTGCAAGTTAACACTTGAACTGAAATTCAGAGCTCGGGCTACGGATACTCTGAACGGGTCCCTGATAAATGGGATGAGAGGCTGCTAGCTATTCAAGAATGGATGCTGTGCTGCTAGCACAGTGCCAGGAGAGCTGGATTTTGGTCTGATGCTTCTGAAATGCTGAGTGTAAATTCATGTAGCATTTTCATCTTTCATACACTGTAGGAAGTGGTGACTTTTTTTTTATTATTTATATAAGGTCAATCGGCCCAAATGGCACTGATTGTTCTAGTGTAGTGGTTAAACAAATATATGAACCCTTGTGTGTGGGCTTGTTACTCTGCTGCTCAGTGCCCCAGTGATCTGCCGTACCAGCTTCCAGCATCTGTTTCTCCTTCAGGGACCTCCACCATGCCTGTGCTGCTGCCCTTTGAATGTGGAGCAGCTTTGCCAGGTTTATCAGCAGAGACATCTCCAAATGAGATGCCTGTGTCTGGTAGGATGCTTGGGGGTGAACTGCCAGGTGGTAATTATTGGAGCGAAGGGCTGCCAGGGCTGGGTCCATATACCTAAATCACTGAATGACTCAAAGTCATCCAGCTGTGGTGCATCACTGGCTTGTTTAAGTGCTTAATTGCATTGCCCTCCCTCTTCTGCTCTTTCCTACAATAATAATACCCATCTTATGTCTGGTCCTTTCTAAAGAAAAGTTAGGCTAGGATTCATTTCTCTCTTTGGGGTTTGTCCTGTTGACAAAAAACAAAAGGGTGCCAATCCAAATCATGGAACTTATCCAGCTCTGAGGGAAGGTCCTCCTTCCAATGGGAGATGACCACTGAGTTCTGGCTGAGCCAATTGTGCCAATTTTAGGAAGTTTCCATTTCCATTGGCCAGCTGCCCCTCTGGCAGATGTTACCGCTTCCCTAGCCAGGTCGGTGCTGTGGACATGGGCATACACACCTGCATGCGGTGCTGGAGAACTGATTTGGTGTGCGTGAGTGACCCGAGCAGCTGTGTGGCATTGCAAGTGCCGCGTAGCAGGGTGGAATCAGGGAGAACGTGGGCTCAGCCTCTCGGGGATAGCCCTGTGGTTATGCTGGGTTAGCCATAGTACACAGCTGCATCGTAAGACTGCATTTTGGCACGTGCATGGAGGCTTTGCACTTCTAATTGATTTCCCTCACTTGCTTTCCTGCTTCATGTAAGTGTGACCTAGAACATGGGGTGCTGAGGCTGATTCGGTGTTCCTTGCACTGCAAGCAGTGTGATGTATTATTACAGGGTATGAATTTAGTTCCCTTTTTTTAATTAGGAGATTTTTCATCTTGGGTTGAGTTATTTGGATTTTCTGCTGCTTATCAATGGGTTAGTGACATAGTCGGATCTTGGAAGAGAGCAGTTCGTACACATAAACAAGGAAGAAAGAGGAGGTGGATCCTGCTTCCAGTGCTGGTGCATCATCTTCAAATATTTCTGCATGACTATATGTTTAGAAAAAAGGCACCATGTATTTGTGTGACTGTTATAAAGCTTGCTGTCTTTTTCTTTAGTATCCCAATTTGTGTGTAGCTATTGCCCCCACCCCATCTGCTTTACTCAATAACTAGGGTAAGACAGAGATGACTGTTCAACTCCAGACTTTTTTTTTTTTTTTTTGTTACATAGATTTGCTGACTGTATTTTGATAAAAAAATTGACTTCTGAAGCTATGCCAGAAATGTACCAGTCCTATGGACTGGTGAGATAGCATTAACTGTCATTTTTATTTTTAATTTTTTTTTTATTTTTAAAAGACTTTAGCTTTTAAGTCTTATTCTTTCCTTCATAGTTTTCAGAGAGCCTCATTTGTTTTAGTTCCAAAAGACTTCTCTCTTCTCTAGGAATTAGCAAATTAAACACAAAAGAAAACAGTATGGTTTTGTTGTTTCTTTAAAATTGTTGGTTACTTTGTATTTGTAGTCTCTCTGCATTTATTTATTACAGTGAAACAGAAAATAATACTTGAATTAATGCTCCGTTACAAAAGCAGTACTAAGTTAGGCAGATAAATCACGGGAGTATTTGCATTGCAAGGGATGGTATTTTGAACTAATAATCTGGAATAGGACAGCACTGTCTTGTTTAGAGGAAGTGTGCTTCTACAGCTGTCTGTAAATTTGCTGCTGAAAAGGGGTTTGTTTATAACATCAAGAGAGTGGATTTAGAGAATCAAAACATGTTCCATGGTATAAGGAACTTGGAAAGAAACATTTTCTTACAGTTTTATGTTGTCACTGTTTTTCATTCATTACACACACAGATATCCCTGGCTGAGATGTTCTTTTGTCTTGTTTGTTGGTTTCAGAAGCTTCCTGGCTTTTCCATAAGAATTATTTAGTGTCCCAGATCTGCCAATTACGAGCTTCTCAAGCTATGGGCACAGGAGCAGAGGGGCGAACCTCCAGGCGGAAACCTGGTGCAAATAGCACTGAAGCAGCTGCAGACAAAAGGGCAGGCTGTGCATATGATAACAGAAGAATGGAGTGCACTGGGATTGAAATGTAGGCATATGAAAGGTGACAAATATAGCCCAGGGTAAACTTGCCTTTGGGAGAAAGCTCAGTCCCTAGTAAGTGTCAGGTGTTCACAGCTTTTAAATCAGGACAGCTTGACTTGGCACAGATTAACCCTTTTGTGAACCCCTATCCTCAGTGTCTCCAACCCATATACATTTGGGTTTCTCTGGTCATGTTATCTGTTTCTGTTTGGGGAAAAAACCCAACCCAAACTAGGTGAAATGTTGAAGGTATGGTGTGTTTTTCCTGGGTTTCCAGGCTTGTGGTGGTCCAGATGAAACCATGGCTCTGAAGAGGATGATAGGCATCAGGAGACCATTGTCACATCTGCTCTAGGTATACCTGAACTCAATAGCCAGAGTCAAACATGGCTTGCACGAGTTGCACGTCAGGAAGCATAGTGTTCTCAAGCATGCTGACTTACTGAGCATGAGCAGAGCAGCTATCGTCTGTAGGCAGTAGAGCAGCTCAGAAGCATTTGACTTGCTGTGTATAACTGCAGTCTTTTTTGTTTCTATGTAGAACAAATATTCCAGAGCCACAATTGAAGAGATTGGTCAGCCTCAGCCTAAGTCTTCATCTTCCAAGTTCTTCTTCAGTATCTGCATGTTGCCAACAAGTAGCAAATTCAGACAATATAAATAAAAACCACTTCCCTTACTGATGAAGGTTTGTGTGGGATGTTGTAGTCTTTGGACTGGTAATGCAGCCTTCCAGAAGCAAAAACATAGTAAAGACTGGAAATTGAGTGAAGAGGAAAAATTCACGTGTTAATCCTCGAAATTGGATTACCTTGACATTTGTCACTTCTGTAGTGTTTTTGCTTTGCATTAAAACCTTTCCAGTTTGAGTGGAGGGAAATATCCGTTTCACGTTCCCTTCCCCAGGAATGATACCCAGATTATGAGAGGCGAGGCTTAGCCCTATCTGGTTGTGTCTTACATCACATCTCCATTTGGTGACCTCACTTTTTCAAGGTTGCTAAGTTGTTTGTTTGTGGTGGCCCTGCTAGGCTGTTGCAGCCATGGCCCCATGCAGGGTTCCTGGAAGCTTGTGGTCTACAGGCTTTTGACCTCTTTGGAGGGAGCATTATTGAGTACCAATGTTTCCAGACAGCTGTGATTCACTCAGCATGTGTTTACAGTGACACGATCATTACAACCAGGGTCAGATCATAAATTGTGAACCTTGAGGAGGTTGTGTTTCCCTAGCTAATTTGCTGGGATTCAGAAACTTCATAGAATTAATTGATTTGTGCTATGAGTGGGTCAATGATGTACTTTGAAAGCTCTTATGGATTTTCATGTGGCTCCAGGAGAAGTAAAACTGCCCCCCCTACCACTGTTGCATATTTTAAAGCAAAATTCTTCAGACTTTTTATTAGCAACCACGACAGGCACTCAGCTTCTGAAACCGCTCTGAGGTGTCAGACTGAGGAGCTGAAGTTACAGACCCCATGCTGATGCTGTTGGATGAAGCGCTGTGGTCTTTGTCATGCAAAAAGTGGGCCTAAGGATATACTAATATTAATTTAAACCAGCGGTATTTGGCATCTTTTCTTGAAAGGGTTATACCTACTTGCTTCTGTCATCTGCATTTTTAAATTAGGGCCTTAATCATCGTGGCTGTGTGGTAATAGCTTTTAGGGTGGCAGTGGCCTCATTAAAAATGGACATTATAATCATGATAATGTGATTGTTTGAGGTGAAAAGCCAGTTTTTATTTTTTCTTTTAAATACACTGGGTAGTGAGTGCCATTGGTTTTTTAGCTTCAGCAAAGCAACGTCTCCTGGAGCTTCTTTACTCAGCCTGGAGTAGATGTCAATAGAGCGTCCCATTGTTTCCATCTCCCTTGATCGCTACTTTAGGAGAAATCTATACCTGAGGACAGAAGATCTCTTAATTTTTCATCTTATTTATGACCAAGAGGGAAGTAGTGGCCCTTTCAGAACTGGTCGGCAACGCAACTGAATTTGAAAAGTCAAAATTCCACATCAGACAAGTTGACGTGAGTGCTTTCTTCTCCTTGTCTTCATTTGTTGGTACACTTGCTGTGTGAAAAATGCTGGGATTTAGGAAAGGGAAAGAGGAGACATCTGTACCCAGTTTGCAAGAAAATAAAAAATGGTCCTGTAGACAAATTGAGTGATCACAGAACCCTGACATAGAAGAAACGGAAGATAAAACAATGCTGGGGGTGTTGTTTCAGTGTTGCAATTGTGGTGGGAGGTTTTCAGTTTTGATGGCTGTGCTTTACTGACATCATTAATAGTCTCATCTGAATAATGACGTTAATAGTCCAATAATACAAGTGTTTGTGTGTGGGCAGAGTTCAAATCTTCAATGTATCTGATGTTCTGTTGGGTGCAATTTTCTGCAAACCTGCTAACAAGACCGCGATCATTCATTTATGGTGTGTTTGGGAGCTTATCCATGTAATTCAAAAACATTACAGTGATTTTTTTTTTTTTAAAGTTCTAATTTTACGTGTACAAAATTTCTGTGTTGATGTAAGTATCAAAGCTCAACAAAAGGAAAAAGAACCCCATATTTAGAACTTTAAGCAACGAAAGATCTTGAGATGATAAACTCTAAGTGGGTTGAAAAGTTGCGATTACACACATTGATAAACCATTTATGCTGCATAAAGTGAATGATATTTTCCTTTATGACTTATGTGGGAAGACCAGCAAAATTGACTGAATCCAGGTGAGTTTATTTTAAGTAGCTGATGAATGATGTATAACTCCAGCAATAGTTAATCAATGTTATTGTGAACTTAATTAGGCTGAGGATGATAGTCACATTATAAGCAAATTTATCTAAACTGGTGTTTGTATGTTAATACCATACTTTATAACTGGCGCAGACTTAAAATTGCACTTCTAAGTATTGCTCTTAGAAATGAAACTCAGATGGACTGTCCTTTAACCAAACTCAAACTTCACTAGTGAGATCTTGCACTACCGACACTGAGTATTAAAATCCCACCTGAAGTTAATAGGTGACAAGGAAAGGCAACAGTAGCAACTGGATGGAATCCACCCTGGAAACTGAACATTTGCAGTAGTTTTTTGAAGGTTTAAGCACTAGTACATTATTGTGAAATACAGTTACCAACACTTGGTTTTGGTTTCGCAGTAAAAAAACCCCATTTACCAACATGAAGAATCTAAGAAACCACAGCTTAAAAACCCCAAGAAATAACAGCAATACTTCTTTGAGATGGTTCAAGATGATTTTAGCATGGGTTTTGTCTCACTTACGTTGGCTTTGAAGCCATGATGATAACATGTTGGGGTTAAAGTTGTGCTTAAGGGTCTCTCTGTAGTAGGCTGAAGGCCTCTGGAGTTTTTGGTTTTTTTAGGAACTGCCTACTTAAGAACATAATAAAGACACAAATTGTGTGTAAACACCCTGTGTCGGAGTCAAAAAGGTAAAGCATTGAAAAGATACAGCATGAAAAATTTTGTCTCCGATGTGTTGAATTTCAGCTGAAGGCTTCTCAGCTTTGTTAAAAGCAGTACATCTCTAGTAGTAGGAGAGCGAGTGGGTTTTCAGCCATGCTATTGAATAGGTTGAGATAATAGGCCTGGGGACTCTGTGCTTAAGGGCATCCTGGCTTCTTAAAGTTTTGTCTGTATTAATTTTTCTCTCTGTTTTCATCACCAGTGGAGCTGTGTTGATGGCAAGAGGATGGTGGTGCTTGGGAAAACAGAAGCCTAGAAAAGGATGTGCTATAAACTGCATCCATGCTGCAGTCAGGGTACCTTCTGACTTGTCTTGTCTTACTCAAGGAAGCCTTAAATTTCCTTAAAACCAGGATAACTTCAGTAGTGTGGAGCTCAGTCTAGTCTGAAAGGTCTGTCCGTGGGATGGGGAAGTTGTTAGGCAGTTAGCTCACCTACAGCACCATGTTCCTGTGCCTCTGCTGGTAGCCGGACCATATTGCTGCTAAGCTGACCTAGGTTTGTTTCGATCAGACATTTGCCTGCAAAGAGGCTGCCCTTGGCTGTGCTGGGCCCATCTGGTGGGTCAGTACTGGTGGCACATGGGGCTTAGGCCATGGGGGGAGCTGGTCTCACCGCAATGCAAGCTCTGCCACTGAGCTGCTGAGCCAGCTGGGTGCTCGCCTTCCATCTTATTTGTGGCCCTGTACCAGCTTTTCCTCTGTTAGAAATTCCTTTAAAAACAAAACACTGATGTCTCAATTACAGTTTTGGAATCTGTGTTCTGTCTTCCCAGGTTGATTTTTAGTGTGTGTGCAAGAGCGACCTCTTGAAATTGCAGCCTGGCTCACCAGAAGCTGATTTGACAGCTCCTGAGGTGGGGGAATTGTCCTGCTAGCTCCCATGGGCTGCTCCACCTGGCCAGGGCTACTGCTCCTCACGCTGCTCCACGAGCCCCCCATGCCTCACGTACCCCAGCAAAAACCTGTGGAGAGCAGCTTCGCTCTGTCGGCAGAAGAGCTTAAGCAGTTGCAGAAGCGATGGGGGAAAGGCTTGGCTAAGAGGAGCCAAAGGCTTGGCTAGCTGGGGAACGGGGCAGAGAGTTGCTTGCAAACCTGCCATCTAAAAAGAGCAGAGGCTGTTCTCACGTTTGTGTTCCTTTTTGGCAGACTGTACCTCCATAGAAAAAAGTAAAAGAATCTGCAAATTAAGAGCTCGTAAATCATGATTCTGTAGATAAAATGATAAAGTCCAGAAGAAGCTACTTAGCTGTATACTTTTGTAGCTTGCGCTGACAAGTCGAGTCCATTGTTCAAGTTTGCAGTAGTCAAGTAACCTTTAAAAGCTCTCTTCTTCTATGAGACTCTTGTGCCCCAGTTTTGAAATAAACAATGATTAAGCAGCATTAAGCATGTGGCTCACTGCTTACAAAGACCAAAATTCACCCACCAAGTTGTTCTGAGAAACAGTTTGACTTAGAAGACCTTTGCATCAGAATCGCGTGAAGGTTTTTTTTGGGAAGCAGGCTGATTTTTTTTTGTTTTTTTTCAGAGGCAAAGGTGGCTTACAAACTGTTGGGGTCTTCTGCATAGCTAGGAGCTGACTCTGTACTGAGTGTTGGGTAGCAACTGTAACAGTTGCACTTGACTTCCAAGTTTGAAGAGCAGAATTATTTGTTGCTTTTGCACTCAGTGGATTGTAATTTCTGGTTTTTAGCATGTTTTCTGCCATTTTTTGAAAGTTTCTTTTCCATTTGGCTGTTAGAAATTGATGTTCTTGTCATATAAGTAGGGATATTTTGTTACTGCATGCATTTTGTCACATTAATATACTGTATAAGTAGCTGTAAAACAGAGACAATGTTAGTGTGATACATTTAAATAAGGATCCTCGCAAAACCAGAAAGTATTAAATTAGCTTTTATATTGGACAGTAGCATATTCATTTTTAATAATGAACAGCATTAGATAACTGACATCATATGACTTGTAAAAAATGGCACAAAGAGTAATAATCCTCTATCAACAGTTACTTAGTGGGTTTTGCTCAGTGCACGCAACTTGTACGGCTTGGGCAGACAGGACAGAATGTGTGTTGGGAGTGGGGTAAAACTGCAAGTATTTTTTTGCAGGATGTTGGAGGCAAAATTGCTTTCCTGGAATGTGGCAATTCCTGAATTTCTATCTAAGGGGAAGCCAGACGCAATCAGCTGTGTCACTGCCCAAAGCCGGCCTCGCCTCTGGATTTCCTGCCTACAGCTCTGCCTGCGCTAGATACAGAGTGGGAGCAGGGGGAGGGACAGCGAGCTGGGATTTATCATCTGGTGCAGAATTTCATAGGAAAGAAATCCATCCAGCAACCTGCACCTGCGTGATGGGGAAATGGGGACATTGTTCACACCTTGGCTATTTGGCTGCCCTGGCTGTAAGAGTAAAGTGCCTGACAGAGAGGCTTTTGTGTGATTTCCCTAGGAGATGCTGGCTACTAATCAGCTAAGATGGTGGGTGGGTGGTTGGCACTGGGTAAGTCAACAAGAGGATGCCTCAGCCATCTTCAGCTCAAACCGCTTAAATAATAAAGTATGGGAGCTATGGGAAAGGAGTTGCATGCGGGGTTGGCAACGGGCAGTGAACGTGAGGTCCCTTCCAGCCCTGACTTCTTGTGCAGAAACAGGGGAGAAGTTTGTTCTCTTCTTCCTGTTTCTGGAAGTTGTTTTAAAGCTCTGGAAGAAAAGATTTCTTTAGCAGAGGGGAAATGTGATACCCTAGAAATAAAATAGCTGTAAAAGAGATCATCTTATAAAACATAAAACAATCTAACAGAAAATCCAAGTTCAGGGATTGGGATGATAGTGGTGGCTTTTAAGGATTTCAAATGACCAAGTGGCTGGTTCCAGCACTTAAGCGCTATTCCTCTCTTGAAAGATTGATGGTCTTAAGACATCAAAATATAAAAAGATGAAGACTTGCAGCATACCTATGATGATTAAGGATGGAGTGGCTATTACAGTCGTGTTAGTTCCAGTGTGTAGTTTATATTTTACAGATGATAGAGATGGAAAAAGGGTTCTGTGGGAAAGCAAAAGGAGAAAACAGAAATCAGAGTGCACCTGAGGACTGCAGGGAGGCTCCTGAAGTGATGTAGAGGAGCAGATCTTGAGTAATCCCCTCTGGTCCTAACGGGGAAGAGGGTTTTGTCTTGCACCTGTAACAGTGGTTTCTTTGGGAAACAGCTGCCTTGGCGTGGAGGTTCTCATAACTCTCCGCCCATTGATTTGGTTTTGTGTTTCAATTTGTATATGCCATGGAGAGGACAAAAAAGACTTAATTCTACAGGGTTATTAAGCTGATGTCTTTCTCTGGCCCTTAGCTTTCGGGGATGTCCAAGTTACTGAGACTGTGGTTTATGGCAAAGGGTATTGAGGAAAACTGTTTTTCAATGCTTATTTATTTTATTTTAATATTAAGTGGAGCTAAGTGCATTGCACTTTACTAATTGAATCTTCATTTAATTGTTGATAAGTAAAAGCAAATATGAATGGTTGTAGTTTCTTATAAAACACTTGCAGTATGAATCAAATTGCATTTCTTCTGTCCCTGAAGTTTTTGTTTTGTTTCCTGGTCTTTAAAAATTTGTGTTATGGTTGTGTGTGACATACTTACAAAGAGAGCAATCCCGTCACCAAGGAACATTGTGAAATGTTTAATCTGGCATTTCTAAGTGATTAAAGAAGATAAGAATAAAAGTACTGCAATAGCAAAATCTATTTCCAGCTGCTTCTGCACAGAAACAGCATCATATGCAGCACACCAAAATGCTTCCAGTCTTGCCTGCTGTCCGTAAACCCAGGAAGAGGCTCCTTCTAGGAACAGGGAAGGTGTATGGATGTTTGTTGCTGTTAACACTAGGGATAAGTAGCGGGAGGGCTACTGTGTAACGGCTCTCTACAGAGGAGAGCAAAAGTGGGAAAAAAATCTGAAATAAAGGTGTATTAGCACTAATGTGCTAGTGACCTGTTTATGTGTAATGGAGATGCAGAGAAGGAGAAACACCTTTGGGGTTATATGCCTCATTGATGAGTTACAAATGAATGTATGTGGTTCAGCCTGCTCCCCTCCTCTACCCCGCTGGGATCAGCCCAAGTTTGGTCCAGTACTATGGAGGGGACTTTGTATTGGTGAAATGCTGCTGCTCTCTGTTTCCTATTTTTATGGTTCAGAGGAGGGTTAAATAACACACTAGTTAGGTCTTCTGGTATTTAGTGCCTTACAGCACGAGGGGTTTTTGTTGTTGAGAATTGTGTGGCGGTGAGAGAAACAGAGAGGAAGTTTTGCAGTCTGTTGGGGGTTGCCTTGGCTTAAGCGCTCTGTGTTGGACATCTCTCACAATGCCATGAAAATCTGTTTCATGACTGACAAGTTGGAAGAACAAGGGAGCCCTATGTGCATACGCAATAGATGGCTGCCCCTCCACAAGCAGCTCCACCATTAATGGAGATGATGGGTTTCGATACAAAGCTGTTGAGTGTGAGTACGGTCTGTGAATCAAGGGAGTCCCAGTCTGCACCACTGGTGACCACATCACCAGGTACTTCAAGTGACAGCAGCTGGATGTTTGGGTGACCAAGGCTCCTGTCACTGCCATTGGTAGTATCTGGCTAAAGGTTAACCCCCGTCTTAGCACCTTCTGAAATCCCACCTTTACTGGAGTAGCTGGGCCATTTGCACATTGCAGACAGGGTTATAGCAAGTGTTTGTATTTATTTGTGCTTAAAGCAGCACAATTTGATTCATGCTTCCTTTACAAACAAAACAGTTCGCAGGGCTAGGACACTGCCTGAAGGTGATAGTAGTAGCTGTTGGAGGAGCTAATGAACATACTTGGTTTACGCAAGAGATTTTGTTTAAATTTGCCGATAAACCTCTAAGCCACATTGTTTCTTCTCTTACTCAAAAATAAGGAGCTATTAACTCCAAGCTTCTCTTTCAAGTCTTGCCACTTCATTTTACCCTTTTGTTTTATGCAAATCTCTTGGCCATGTCCATGCCTCGCTTTTTTGTCAGTTTTAAAATGAGGATACTTTTTCTTAAGTATCTTCCAGGGAGGACTTGCTCATTGTTGCCTCTGAAGGAGAAACTTCTCTGAATACTGGAAGAGCTCTCCAATAGCTAAATAAGTATTTCTATTAAAAGGGTCCTCTCCAACTTAGAAAAGGAAATTTGAATGAAGCACTCCATTGTGCCATCTTGTGGTGTCCCCTGTCTTGTTCACTAAATTAATTTGAAAGGTGGTTCTCTTCTCTTGAAACACAGCAGACATTGTAAGCAGTTCTGATATCTGACCCCAGTTTTTTGTAAATACCCATTTCAATTAAAAGCTATTCCCCATACCATCCTTTGCCATTCAGAAAATATGGAAAGGGGTGGCTCATAACAAATGAGTTTTTAGTGCGGTACAACAGTAGTAAGGACCAGTGAAAACCTGCACTCCACAGAGGCAGACAGGCTCTCTGTCTGGGGCTCCAGCGAGGGGACCTTGTTGAGGAAGATGTGGTTGACATTGGGAATGATCACAGATAAACATGCAGCACAGCAGTGCTTCGTGGGGATGGCCGAGGTCATTACTTGCACCGCAGAGCTTGCCCCCATCTTGGGCAGGAGAGAATTGTACTGATGCAAATAACAGCTTCCCTTGCTTCTCAGGATCTGCTCTGGGGTGTGTTTTGCATAGGTCTTTGGCTGGCCACACAGGCGCATCGGCGACTTAGGCAAACCTGGGAATGTGTTCAACTTGGCTAAGGTCAGCTCAGGCAGGGAGAAATTCTGTTTCTTGTGTGTGAATGCCGAGAACTGAATTGTACTAACCCTTTCCTGAAGGATCTTCCCCAGCTACAAAAGACTGCTTTCATGTTGGTGGATAAAAAAGTAGGCATTTGGAATGGGAGTGAATAAGATTTGTCAATGGTTTTATCCTAGTTGACAATTTAAAAGTAGCCGAGACCAAATGATCAGTCTCAAATTCAACCTCAGACAACGGGAGAGGGCTGTGGGTGAAGGTGGTGGTGCTGCGAGCCCTTAGGTCAGGGCTGAACTTGGCTGCTTTGCTGGCAGCAGCGCTCTGCAGAGAAACCCACCATACACCAAGTGATACCATCTCTTCAGAAGCAGCATACGTATTGGTGTTGTGCCTGAGCTAATTAGCCCTCCAAAAAGACCTCCAGGATGTCAGCTAGCCTCTTTGTGTAGGGAGGCTCAGCGCTTTTAACAGAGACCGCCTCGCTTGAAACCAGCTTTAATATCTCTAGCGTGGTGCTGAAAGGGGCCTTTTATCTAATCGAACTCCAGTCGCTTCAGGAAGGAGCATTTACAACATCAGGCATGCAACCCGGAAAATGAGCGGTCGATCCTATAGGGACGGAGAGAGACTGGATGCTCTAATGTATTGATTCATCTGTATTTTAACAAAACAAAACCTGTTATTAGTGCTGCTGCTTTACCTCACATTATTATGTGTACATTAGATATTGAATTGGTAGTAGTAATGGAAAGCTTATGATAGAAATAAGTGTGGAAACTTAAAAAATAATGATAGTATTTAGGATAATAATGGTAATGAATAATGATAAAAATAGGGATGGTATAACTAAGAGGTATATAAAAAAAAAAAAGCTACTGTCTTCTGGATCTCAAGCAATTCTCAAAATTGTGGATATCTAAATAAGAAAACCTGTCACAAATGCTTGTTTCCTCAAGTAAATTTTATCATGGAAGAGACCAAAGCAGTTTTGAGGCTGACAAAATGGCAAATGCTCAGGGAGGAAAGAAACTACAGTGAAAGGAAAGGATCAGAGTATATTTGAAGAAGTAAAACTGCAACAGTTGATCAAAAAATTACTAAGTTTTTTTTTTGACTTTTTTTTTTTAATATATATATATTTGTGTCAATCAGTTTCCCGCAAGAGAAAAACATTTGGCTAATCCATCATTTTTTTTAGGTTTTAGCAGAGAGAAGTTTCAAAGTATCTGTGCTAGTGAGTGGAGAGAGCATCGTGCAACTTCCTGGGGCCCATAAACTGCTGAGGTGGTTTCATTTTGTTTTCTATTTAATCATGAAGCTGTGTATGCTCCCTGTGTTTTCCAGAACTCTTTATTCCTGGGAATTTTAAAAAGGGTAGTAGTGATTTTTAAAAGATTTCATTCATTTGCTTGTGAATTTGAAACTGCTTTAAATACAGATAAGGTGGCAAAATACATGCAATTAGCACAGAGCTGCCTTGCTCTAATGATCTTCCCAAGACTGACTGTCAGGTGGGGTGGCTGGGTTAACCCAGTGCAGCCCTGTTAATTTAACTTACACTGCTAAAATGGTAATAAGGCTAGGATTTGACAATAAACCATTAAATGCATCGGTATGTTTATGTTTTGTTGATATACTTGCTGAGGATCTGTGTTCAAATTAATTTTATTTACTGAAACAAATTATTTATTCTGGTAAATAGAAGATGACCTTGTAGGCCATGAGTTTCTGGAGAAATAATTTGCAGGATATGTTTTTGGTGAATTAGTTTCCAAATTTTAACTTGCTTCATGTACATTGTTAGCAGCGTAGGGAGAATTACGGAATTTGGAATGATAAAAACATTAAGAAATCATCAACTTGGGTATCTGTGTGTGAGTAGGAGTCATTTAACATTCAAATGATAATCCTATTTTGTGCTTGAAAAAAGGCAGAGTAGGAAGACAGACCGAAGCTACTGTAAACTAGTTCTCTTTTATTGTTCCTTCCCTGGAGCAGCAGCCAGGTTATGTACCCTGTATCAAATTCGCCTGGATGTGCTTGCTGCCTTCACGTCAGTCACTTGCAAACCTTTTGGCTTACAGGTGTGTTAAAGTGTGAATCTGCTCCTGAGTCTCTTTCGTTACCTTTCACGTGTTTATCTTTTGATGGGATCTTTTAACTTTATTAATGATCGAATACTACTCGTGGCCAAACAAAATGGTTATGCAGGAATAGGGCTGCAACTTGTTGAGATGAACGAGTGATCATTTTCTTATCAGAAGATAAGGTAAGTTATACACGGTGCCCAGCTGACATTCCTGATGGGCTGTGAGCGAGGGAGCACTTTGTTCAGAGTTGTCCCTGGAATTAGGGGTCTGCTCCTCTGAGTCTCTGTTTTTCAAAGTGACTTTGACCATGGCACTCCTTCTCCTGTACTCAAGGTTCCCTGGGTGCAAAATAAGTATAACGGTGGCAGAATCTTCTCCATAATGTGCTTGAGAACTGCTAGAGGCTACTTTTGCTTTTTAGTTTCTTTGTGTGAAGAAATTAAAAACTCCAGGAAATCTAGAATCTGCCTATTCATAAAACCCAGCACTCCTGGATGCTTCTGAAAGCCCTAGACAATTGTGCAATTAAGCACATACTCGTTATTCATGTCAGAGGAATGCAACAGAGACCTGGGACTTCATTCACAAAAATAGCTCGGTGCTTAAAAGGGGACTTGAACTGTCAGTGTGAAAACACCTCCGGTGCCTCTGCCTTTGGCGCCAGCATCGTATTTCTCAAGGGAAGGAATAGAGGGATACGTTGTTTTAAGTAGTCTATAATGTATGTTCTGTTGCCCTTACAAGTACTAAAAACCATGCAGAATCCTATTGACAGAGAAATGGGTGAGCCGGTACCTTAATAGCCATTATTTGTTTATGCAGTGCAGCCTTATTGAGGAGAAGGTGATCACTGAAAACTGTTCATGTTTTGCAGCTTATCCAACAAGTCTCAAGCTGATGCGGGGTAGAGTCTACTGTGTTGCTAAACGTGAACAAAAATGGTTATGTTAAAATGCAGATGTTGCATAAAATTTTGAAAAGATTGAAAAAAAATAATCAGGAAGCACTACACTGAAGCTGATTCTGTGAAAGGTCACAATGCGTACTCAGGAATTTTAGCAGCTAAAATTGTGATAAAGGCCAAGCCTCCTCTTCGCCAATTCTGCTGTTGTAAAAAAAAAAAATTTAAAAAAAACTAGTACTGGTATTGTCAGGATGGGACATTAATTTTGCAGTAATAGTTGACTTTGTTTTCAATTGGCTTTTTGTAAAAATCAAACTCTTACTTGTTTGTGAAAGTCTCAACTATGAAAACTAGAAATCTCAGTGTTATTGTATCAGAGGGCTCAGGCTTTTTCATACCATCTTATTGCTCAAGAGTAGTTTCTTTAGCTGGCGAGTGGGGACTACCATCTTACAGCAGTCCTCTGCTTTGTATGTAAATGCATCTTATTAAGGCAAGTGGGTACTTCAGCTTTGTTGGTTTTAGCAAGATCACTTTCGGAGCCATGGTGCCTCTACCACCAAAGATACGCTGACATGTGCTCTGTTGGAACATCCTTTTCCAACATAATTATGTTACAGCCTTCTGGTTACCTGGTTTGCATGTAACTTTGTTATTTGGTCATGTGTACTGTAAACATGTTAAAGGGACCCTGGCAATGCTCATAAAGTAGCTTGAACCCATATATGGAGGCAAATGTTTTGTAACAGGACTGTGACATGATTTTCCTGTAACCAGCTGTCCCACTGTGGTGGCATACACACGAACACTGATCTCTCTAATGTTGTAAGCCACTGCCTACAAGGTAAATATGGAAAGTAACTCTTCAAAAGCTGTCTTGTCCCCTGACTGCACTGGTGCATCTGAGATGTGGTGACCAGAAGCAGATGAGGAGAAGCTGTTGCAGCTGCTCTGTCTACTGCTCTGGAGGCATTGTGCTGGTGGTGCTGGTGCAGGGAGGGTGCCTGATCACGTACCCCTCTTCAGAGCTGGGCAGCTTGTGTGTGGGTGGAATGATGGGTAAGATGGACTCTCTTCTCACTGGTAGTGAAGCTTTTCTTGGTGAGCACACGGGTGTGACTGCAGGTGTGATCCTCCACAATGGTTCCCAGGAGAGTGATGGTGCATCTACTGTGGGTGGCTGCCCTGAGGAGGTACGTGAGGAAGGGGAAAGAATCAAGGCTTTATTACTGTGAGAGAGAGCTGCTGTCGGGCAGGGGAAACTGGTTGTGCAGTGATTGAACTCCTCAGGTTGACCCTTCCCCTTTCTCTGCATGCTGGATTGCAGAAGGCGTACTTGTGATGGGCACGGCTGGGAGGAGAGCAGGAGAGACTGTTTCTCCCCCATGCGTCAGTGCAAGGGGACGAGGCAGGTCTGTCGGACAGGGCCTGGACATGCCAGCCAAGCGGCAGCAGTGGTGTGCAAGCCAGTGTAACGTGTCTTCAGTGAAGGGGTGAGCCTTACAGGAGACAATGGTTACTATTCCACAATGGTTTAGCTCTCCATCCATGATAACCAGAGCACTACGTCTGATCACATCAACCCTGAAACAGTCTGCTAATATCCAACACTAGTACAGCATTCGTGCTCTTAGGTTTTAGCAAGATGTGGTTCAGCTGAGATACTGAAGCTGAAATCCAATCTCCAAAGCGTTTGAATGGTGTTCAGAGCTTGATGCTGGGTTGCCTTCTTAGGCTGGTTCTCCCTCTCCGAGCAAGGAACACATTTTTTTGTCAACCTGCTGACCTGGAGATGGATACTTACTGAGCAGAACTGACTTCAGGAGGTTCCAGCTGTGTGAAAAGCTCTGCATGTGCTGTGGGATTTTGGTCCAGATGTTCAAATTAAGTTTGTTTCATTTTTTTGACTGGAAAAGGATGGAGCCAGCAGTAGCTAATTCCATAGGCAGGTAAATCAGAAAGCCATACTCTAGTTTTGCAAAGTGAGTCATCCCTTTTGCAAAGCTGAAAAATCTGTGAGTAGGATATGCTGCTGGAGATTGGAGTGGTACTTTTATATATCATTATATTTTGATTGGCAATAACTTCCGTCGTATTTTTTCCCCAGAGTCACTGGTCTCACTAATCTAATTGCATTCTTCTGTTGTCCTTGGTGGAGAAGACATGCAGGTGGTGTCAGTGAGGAATCTTTGCATTGTTACTCTAGAAATGCACTGAGTGTGTCCCAAAGAAAATGTTTGTCTACAGTTTCTTATGTTACTAATAATATCATGTTTATCTTGCGTATTTTTCTTATATTTAAGTACATCATATATTCCTGGTAGGACTTCTTATCCTTGCTTCTTTTTAAAATGTCACTAAGATTGCTATTAGATGTTCTTGAGAGACGGATTGAATACATGTCTTCAGTTCGATGCTGTACTGTCTAGCTTATAGCTGATCAGATTGCAGCAGTCCCTTCACTATGCTCTACTGGATCTCAGCCCAGTTTTGCTTCCTTCAGTGTATGACAGCAAAGGAGATTGACAGTCACTGTACTAGAGGCTTTTTCCCTCTGTTTTCAGGGTTTTCCTGGAAAAGAATCTTTAATAGCATTGCTGATAAATCAAATACTTCTTACAAATTCTGTTCTTTTTTTTTTTTTTTTTCAATAGGTGTTGGCATCATGTCGGGCATTTCTTTTAACATCTAGGATTCCCACCAAGGTAAAGTCACTGTGTTTCTATAAATATTCCGGGGTTTTAGATACAAATATAAGTTGCATAAACTAAGTTGCATAAACTTAGCATATTTTATACTTGTGCATCTGTTAAAAAAAGTATTTGAGGAATGGTATGTAGCACGGTGCTGAGTTAGAGTGGTGTTTCTGTTAGTGTCTGTCTTAAATTGATTTGTCAATTTATATATACTGTTTCAGAAGAATTTTAACTTCTAGAAATGCAGGTGGGTGAAGAATTATGTTGGAAACACCAACTTGAACAACTGTGAGATAAGCCTGATGACCTTTGTAGTAGGACAGTTTATGTCCAAACAAGCTGATGGTGTTATTCCCTCTAGTGTTTGTAGTGTCAAATAGGAATATATTTGATTTGGAGACAGAAATTATGTTGAGCTTTATTAAATTCTGCTGTTTTCTGATGATTTCTTTGGTTTTGAAAAGCATCTTGCCAACCTGCCTTGCCGATGCCAGTGAATTATTTTTTTCTATTCCAATGACAATTCGTAATGATTGTTACAGCAGAGAAAGATAATTTCCATGTGAATGAAAATGACTGATGTGGAAGAACATTTCTTGTCCAGCTTGGAATCAGTGAATGGGAATTTGGCACATGTTCTATTCTGCTGTGTTTTGCACATACATACGTGTGTGGGTGTGTAAGTATGTGTATGTGTGCATATATATATGCTTTATAGAAAAAACAGGATCAATAAATGGAATGATTGATATCAGATTTTCAGTTATGGTCACTGGTAAATGTGACCATCCCTTACCTATAATTTGAAGATGCGGACTGACAGGTAGGATCACTAGTTTGAATTTCTGCTGAAATTTATTTCCCTCAGTTGATCACCCTGTCCCTGCAGCACAGATATCTTTGGTTGGTTGTCTGTTGGCTTTTGGCTTTTGGATCACTGCAGTGTGCAGCCTGTTTTTTAAGACAGGGTTTGGTGACTGGTTGCATGGAAACATAGAGTCAGTTGATGAACAGCTCAGACATTGGTGCAATGGCAGTATGATGGACAGGTGGTGATGGTAATCTTGTTAAATAATAGCAAAGCCATTGTAATTCATCAAAAAGCTCTTAAAGGCTAGAGCTGGGTGTACTAAGGAATAGCTGCACTTCTAGTTTATTATTAGAGACACTTCTCAAAACTCCTTTTATTAAATGGATTTACTTAATTGAAAAACTTGTTTCTGTTTTCATGGAAGTCTAGAATATGTATGCTGTACTAACAAAATTCTTACTTTAGTGATAACAAATGTAAGAAAGGTGATCAGAATAAACTGCGTCTGCTCATGGTTTCTGTCAAAATTAAACTTGGTGTATCTGAACAATTATTAGGATGGTTGAAAATGCTTTTCTTTCCTAGCAGGATTAGTGAAACTTACTTAATTTTCTAAAGTCTGTACTATTTTCAAAAGCTGCTCAGAAGCTTCCTGAGCCCAAGAATTTCCATATAATCTGCACACAGTAACTGCTAGCAAGACAGCTGAGAACATGCAGCAAAGACATTTTATTGCTCCAGGGATCACTCACAAAATTGAGTATGCCGAGAGATGACCAGTTCTGAGTGACTGGTGTTATTACATCTGATTGCAAGCTTCGCTTTTCCTTAAACAATGCAGTTGAGATGTTGCTACTAAACAAGGATCAAAGTTAAAACAAATACAGGTTGATTAACTATAGTATCAACTCACACAATTATCCTTAGAGCAAGGATATTACAATGGCCACCTCCTAACTTTACACTCAGGTCCAATCAGTTCATTTCCACTAATCTAGGTGGATTGATAGGAAAGGAAGTGCTGTACTTAAAGCCCAGTCTATATAAAACGTAGTTGCAGTATTAGTAAATGTTGGATGTATCATCAAGCCTACAGATAAGTGTATGAAATATTTGTGGGAGTGTAATTCAGGTTTGTGAACATATTTCTAGTGCCAGCTTTCATTAAGTTTTGATTGAAAAAGTTGGAAACTGTGAAATTAGCTGTCTTGGTAACTGAAGGGTCCCTATATGAGAGGCACTCATAGCCTTTTAAGAGGATTTTTAAAAAAATATAATTTTAGGTAGTAAATGGGATTATGCTTTTTAAAACCTTGTAAAAATTGTTTCATAGTTTGAGGTAGATGATGTTTAGAATGTGTTCTGTATTTTTGCTGCAAAGCAAGGACTGTAAATCCATGTTTTTAAGTAGAAAAATGAACCAAAGATGAACTATAGAGATGCCACGTTTCCTGGTATTTGTTAATTCTAGTCAAGAGGATTTTTTGTAGATCGAATTCTTGAGTCTGGATCTGTGTAAACTTTTCTCAGGAGCAGAAAGATATTTTTGATCGTATGTACATATATATGTGTTTGCACGTACAAAGTACATTGGCAAAAGCAGAACCTTCAATCTGGTAGGTAAATAATTTGCAAAATAGGAAGGATTTCAATCACAGAAACTTTTCCCTAACATTTCATTATGATTTGAGTAAGCAGATGTTAGATGGCCTCATATGTTTGTTTAATTTGACTAGCACTGGAGAAGAAGAGCCTTTCACTTCTATACATGTAGGCTGGCTCACTCCAGTAGCCAACAACAAAGACTGCTATGGAATTTTTTTTTTTTTCCTCTCTCCTTTCTGGCCTGAATGACCTTCACGGGGCCGTGTCCTGTCATCACAAAAGATTGCCAGTCTTAGCTTAGAAATAAGGCGCTGAAGAGGCCTGAAGAGAAGTGAATGTCTTACCCCTTGGAAGAATGCAAGACACCCGTGTGGGCACTAAGGATGCTTGCACTGGTTCTGCCTTCCCTGCCTCCCTTCCCTGTGCACTCTCGCTTTGCAAACAGCTGGGACAGAACCCCTGTGCTCTGAAACTGTAGGATGCTGCCCCTGCAGCAGAATAAGAGAAATGAAGCACGTGAAGACTCCTCAAAAACTTCGGTCACTAAGCTAGGTCTTTGGTGGAAGGTGGACTTTGCACAGAAATGGCTGAGGAGTGCTTGTATCTTGTAATGCTGTCAAATCATGAGGGCAACTGAAGGGAAAAGGATTCAGAAAATAGGCAACAAAGAACAAATAGTAACAACATCTTCAGTCTCTGCAGCTGTGAGTGGATAATGTAGCTAAGTGCTTAAAAAAGGTGTTCTATTTCATTAAACCCCCTCTAAATTTCAGTGTATTTAAATCATAACTATTTTACCTGGAATTTTTGGGGCAGCTTCATCCTGCGGTAATGCTGTTCATGACTACTTATAGATTTGCCAGTGAGACCTTGGTGTTTAGGAGCACTCTTGCTGCTTTCTGGAAAACTTTTAGCTGGTTCTTATGGTTGGAAACTGGTACGCTCCTGACTTCAGTGCTGTTGCAGCCTTTATGGAGAGGGAGTCTTGAGAGCTACATCTGGGTTCTGAGCACCCCAGGCATCATTCAGGGTTGTCTTTTTAAAAGATTGCCACAAATGCAGAAAGAGAATAATACAGTGTTTGCCAGTTAGCCTGGGAGCACCCTGACTGTGAACCTAGGATAAGATAAAGTACAGGAAACTGTGCAATTCAAACAAACTGCTCAGTTACAATGGTTTTAATGATAAATAAAAGGAAATGACCATGCTAATGTCTTGCCCTGTAGTTATGATTCAGTCCAAGAGGTTTGCTTCTTTCTGCATATCTCAGCTGTCAAGATGTTTGTCTATATATGTGTGAATTCAGATCTTAGCACACTCCCTGTAGCCCTAGGTTTGTCCTTGGAGAAGAGGACTTCCCTGCCTTCTTCTGAGCTTCCATTTGAATTCAATATGTTCGTCCTTCTTCCCTGCCTATCCTGACTATTGTCCAGATAACCCCACTCAAAGTTAATGTATTATTTCCTCTTATACTTTTAGACATGCTAAAGCAGTACTGAGCATTTTTATATCTATATTTGTATCTATTTATCTATCTATGGTACTTTTATATATGTATATATATAAAAATTGTGTGTGCATGTCCCTCCAGCTTCTGTGCAGTAAGGTTTTTCACATCTGCGGTCAGTGTAACTAATGAAAGAGTAATATGTGATGCTGTAGGTATTGTAATTAATGATTGTTCAGTCACAAGAATACGCATCAGTAGGATATTGTATAAACAATGCTTTTTATAGTAAAATTTTGTGCTTATAGCTTACAGTAAAAGGTCCAATATGGTATTCCTATAACCTCTAATAACCATTTGAACCTGTAACTAGCAAATGTAAGTGTTCTTTTAGTGTAAAATGTGATCAGATATTAACAAATACTTAGTGTAAATTACAGAAACTGATGTGAAGTAACAGTAGCCTCGCTCAAGGTTTTCTTAACCTCATTGAAAGTGTAAGTGCTCTTTAAAATAAGATGTTTGCACTAATGTGACATTTTCTTTTTTAAATACAGTTAGAACTAACTTTCAGCTACTTGGAAATCCAAGGAGTAACTTCCAGTAAACCGGGTCAGGTGAGTGTATTCTAGATAAAAGATACTTATTTTTTCATTGCTAAACTGTTCCAGTCGAGGAGGTAATGCTCTCACATGCAGGTGTCCCCATCCAGTGCTTTAAAATTTAACAATAATGATAAGAAATTAAAGAGTCAATTTTAGGAGTGTGTTGTGTCGGTAGGATGATGATAAGAAATGATTTTTTTTCCCTAGTTCAATATGGTACAAATTTTCATTTGTCTTGTAAGTGAATATTTTTCTCAGAGATGATAGAACAATGGCAGCTGGTATATAATCATCACAAGACTGAATGGTTTCTGTGGCATATACCTTTACGGTGATGCCAAAAGCTACAGCTTACATTGCAGGCAGAAATGGTTTGCTTCCAACTATTCTTGGTGCCATTACCGTATACAACACAAAATATATTTGACAGGAAGTTATGTGCCCAAAACAGGGAATGTCAAAGAGAAGGTGCTGAGAAGAAGAATGCCTTTAATACGTTTTTCATTCATAAGATGAACATGTTGACAAGATTTGACGGTTCAATTGTATCAAAGTCTTCATGTGTTTCACGTCTGTTTGGCTTTTATAGAGCTTTTTAAAAATAGGAGCTTCTGACACTTTATTTGAACTCTGAAAAGCTCTCATTGTGTTTAACATGTCATCTTTTTAACCTGGCTTCTGAAGCTTTCCTTAAAGGTGGGAGGAAGGTCCAGATGTTTACTATTTTAATGGGGAGACATTTAGTAAATTCTGTGTATGTTTTTGTGGCTTTATTTATTTAAGGTACTAAAATGTCATGGTAGCTAATGCTAATTATTCCTGGAGGCATAGACAATCACTGTTGTAGCAGGGTTTACAAGGGATTTTCAGCAGCTTCACTTAGCATACCTTTTTCCTAAAATATATTTTAAGGTTTTGCATGTTTATATTCATTTGTGTTTTAAACGTGTAAGGCTTATAGCTGAAGGCAGGCAGAATCCCAGATTATTGCTTGTGGGACAAATGATATTGTTTTCCTGCAAACAGTGTGTCATATCCGTGATACCTGAAGGACGTAGACTTGTTCTAGGTGTCTCGCAGAAAGCCATGAAGAGCTTCCCACTGTAAGATAAGTGAACAAATGGACAGAGTAATATAGGGAAGTGTTGTGTTAATACTGGTAACAATGAAAAACAGTAGTAACTTGCCCACTCCTTTACCTTCAGGGAGTGACAGCAACAAGTTCAGAAAGGAGTTGAATTGGTAGGAAAAGGCATAAAGATTCTCGGTGTGGTTTTGGGATAATACAGCCTCTTTGAGGGTTATCCTGGTGATGACAGTAGACATGAACTGGGAACCAAAAGAACCGTTGGAACCAGTTTCAATAAAAAGCAGTCTTCTGTAGCATACTATACAGTGTCCCCCCTTGTATTGTCTATGTACACTTCCTATTTATTCCTAATTTTAGCTGCTTACTGTGTAGGCACAGCTCCTCATGTAAAAGAGTTTATAACTTGGGCTGTGTTAAATATTCACAGAAACATTACATTGCTTCCTGTGATGCTGCTGAAAGCAGCAGCAGACCTGAGGTGTCAGTCATACAGTAATTTGATTTGATTCTGAACACTTGATATATAACAGCGATGAGTTGCAAAAGGCTTTATTTTTTCCCCCTAACTGAAGCACATATCCCCCAGACAGCCGGACAGTTACGTTAGCTGAGTTACTGCTTCATCTGAACCAAGACAATATATTACCATAACATTTTCTTAAACAACATAGATCAAAGCAGTAGAGCTTTTCCAGATGATCACAGCCATTAAAGACTATTTTTGCTGGAGGAAGACAGGCTCTGCTTGTTCAATAGTTTCCTGTCAGGCTGCACTCGCTTCTCCTGGTGTTCTGGGATGTGTTTCAAAAGAGTACAATGCTGTGAAAAGTTCTTGGGTTTCAGAGTGTCAGCTGAGGTCAAGATCCTTTGAAACTTTTATTCCCGTGGGAAGCAGGGCACTGTTAGGAAAAGCAAAGTTTGAGTACGGGGGTCCTGTACATTCCAGAACAAGTTTCAGAAACTTTACCTGGAGCATTGTCGTGTCATGTCTTAAAGAATAACAGATTCCTACCAGCATGCAAAGCATTCAGCTGACATTCAAAATGCTCTCCTTTTTAAATGGACGTGAATTATATGATACCCAGTTCCTGCCCTCATGCCCTCTTATTTACAGTTGATTATGGAAACTGAGAAATGCAGCATCTCCATGAAGATGGCATCCTCGGAGGATGTGAACGAGGTGCTGGCGCACATTGGGACCTGCCTCAGGAAGATATTCCCTGGACTGTCACCAGTGTAAGTGTCTTTTAGGGCACCTCTTGTGGCAACGGATTGTGTGGAAACACTTTCTGTCCACTCATCTGCCTACCCGGACCTCAGAAATGCACTCAGGGTATGAGAAATGCCTTGAGGCAAGCACTAAGCTTTTATGCAGGTATATGACAGAACCAAGAGGTGGTGCAGAGCATAGGTAGGCTATGCGTGCTCTATAGGGTCAAAAGAGCCTTCATTTTGAAGGAGTATTTGGAATCTTAAGTTTCCATTTTACCTTATTGCCTCTCCAACCTCAGGTATAGCTTAGGTTCTGGCTTTTTGTTGTAATTTACTCCTTTCCCCATAAACAGCTGTGATGTTCAGTGGGGTGTTTTGTTTTGTTTTGGGTTTTTTTTCCCCAGAAGTGAAATCTGAGTTGGGAGAAGAGGGAAAAGTTCTGTTTACTTTAAGTGTTTGTGAAGTGGTGCACATAATTGGGAGCCTTGTTCTTCAAAACTGAGCCCTGGGCAGTCTTGTCATATACTTTCCATGGTGTAACTGGCTCCTTGCATCATACATCTCCTTCCTTAGCTTTTTTGCTCTGTTTCTTTATGCATTGTTCTTGTCTTTGGTTTTGTGTGTGTTGTTTTTTTTGGGTTGGTTTTTTTTTTCCCCTTGTATCTGTGCCTCTGAATTTTATCATCTTGCAGCAACTATCAGTAGTTTTTTCTTCGTTTTATTTTATTTCTTCTCTCTGTCCTTGCCCTCTACCAGATCATACAGCTCTACTGTTACCCTCTTCAGCTCCTGGTTTTCGGCAATATTAGAAAAAATGGACTGTGCAAAAGAATTTTCCGGGACACACTGGTCTTTCTAAGTGAGCTTTTCTAACAGACATTAGATGTGAACAGTCAGGCTAAATTTATATGTTTTATTTTGGGTGTATGTCTTTATTATTCACCTTTCCTGTAGGTGGAGTAGGAAATCAAGTTCATAAACTCTAGCTGACAGTTTCTTTTTTTTATTTCCAGTTTATCTCTGCGGCAGTATTATTAACTGTTTTAATGGCAATCAAGCTCTCCCTTCAAAAAGCACACATGCAAGTGAATATTTGTGAGCAGGTTCACCATGAAACCTCAGTAATGATGTGAGAAATGCAGGAAAAAGAGTAGAGTGAAGAGGGCTGCAAGGCTGTGCACATTTGTCTGGGCGTCTGTAAAGGCCCTGAGACCTATACGTGTTATCTCTGGGCTTTCTTGAGAACACTGATGGAGCATTTGGTGTAGGTGTGCGGAGAGCTTGGTTCCTAGAAAAGAAATCAATTTTCTTGCTCTTCTGTCAGGTGGCATTAGTTTCCAAAATGAAGACATTGGAGTTATGCAGATCATGTAAGACCAGAAAAAGCAAATGGGGAAAGAGGTTTCTCCCATTTTATTAATTCTCTTTTATTAATTCTTTCCCTCTGTTTTATGGAATTCTGCAGTTTATGAGGCAGTCCTGTCATTCAGAAAAACAGGTTAATTTCTTAAAAGGGTGGAAGGGATTGTGTTTTTGTTTAGGGGAGGAGGAACGCTACCAAATTAAAAGGGTTGGAGCTGAGTATCTAGAGGGCAGCCTAGAGGCCACATGTAGCTACTCAGCATGCTTTTTGGCTCTTTGCACCATAGTGCTTTTACTGTATAAAAGCACTGTATAAACAGCAGCAGTTTCAGGGCAGCAGGTAATAACTGTGTCTCTCCCCTATTTTGGACATGCTTGTGGATGGGCCACAAGTCTCCTTAGCTTGGGTGATCCTGTCATAGAAAAGGGCTCAGTTGCTCCAGTAGTCGCAGGCTTAATCGTTAGAAAGAAAGAAGAGACAAATAAATGTTACTCTTACTGGGCGGCATCATGATGTGTGTGACTTTTAGGTAGAGAAGTGAGTTGTGTTAAAGATGGTAATTCTTCCTATACACTCATTTGAAATTGTACTTGAAATAAAGAAGATTTATGAATTTAAAAATACTTTCAAAGTCATGAATGATTTTTTCTCCCCCCCCCCCTGTTTTGCATCTAGGAGGATTCTGAAAAAAGTAACTATGGAGCCTTCAGAAAGACTGGCTAGTCTCCAGGCCCTGTGGGACAGTCAGACAGTGGCAGAACTTGGACCTTGTGGTGAGAATGAATTTAAAGGCTCAAATATAAAAAGGCTGGAATTGCAGTGTCAGGAAGTTTAATTCTATTTCTGGCAGAAGCTTGTAAAGGTGTAATTAGTTTTAAGGTGTAATTAGTATCGAGCAGAGTTCTGATTGGTAGGTGGAGGCACTATTTTAAGCTTTCTTGCAACCTGCTGGGCAAAGATAGGATAGTCTCTTTCAGCAGCACGATGGACAGCCTTCTGAGAGAAAAAGAAAGTGAGTTTTGTAAGACTGGGTCTTTATGTATAAGTGTTAAAGTATGCCTTTAGATGTTTGTTTGCTTGCTTGTTTTACTCTTAAGTTAAATACACTCTTGGGTTGTTTTTAGGAGGCTTTTCACAGATGTATGCCTGTGTTTGTGATTGGCTTGGATTTCCCTATAGAGAAGAAGTACAGTGGGTAAGTAGGTGTCTTGTTCTGGAGCTCTTTTCGGCTAACTGTACAAATGATGAATGAGCAGCTAAATCATAGTACTTGGAAAAAAACAACAGTTCTGTATTTGGTTATATATTTTTAACAGGATGTCGATACAATTTATCTGACACAAGATACCAGAGAGTTGAATTTGCAAGACTTCAGCCACCTTGACCACAGGTAAACAATATGCAGCAACCATGCTAATATTTGCAAACTTTCCTTGTTCCCACAGGTAATAGGGTTTGCCTGCCCTTGCTGAGGTGGAGTGGTCTCATAGCTGTTATTTGAGTGTGTAGACCTCTGAAATGACCATCTGTAGCGTTTTTAGTTTTCAGCACAAAGCTGCTGGTTTTGCACGAAAGCCCCATGGAGAGCACATTTCATTGAGGAGCCTGAGAAAATATATTTTGCTATTGGAAGCACTCCAAAAAGTTAGCAGATAGATACTTTTCCTGTGATGGCAGATATAAGAGCTCAAATTCAGCAGAGAAAACATGCGACTACATCTGGTGGGCAAAGCAAAAACGGAAATTATGCAGTCTTATGCAGAACGTTTTTCTCATGGTGTACACAGTAAAGGAAATTATTTTTGTCAGCAAGTCAGTAGAAGGTTTAAGTTGTTCAACTGAATCCCAGCCAGTAGTTTCTCCACTTACAATAGATGCTATCAAAAATGTGTACTTCCAGAAAGGAACTAATTGAGGGTAATTTTACTATGAGATGCTGAAACTTAGCTAAGTGTTGTGTTTGGTTTACTGTATTTAGCTGGCTGAGAAAATTGGTTTCTAAGAAAGCTGAATCTGAAGATACTTAAGTAGGAGGAGATGGGAGGAAATCTTAACTAAAATCCATCATTATACAAGGAAAATGACAAATTTAAGAAACTGTAAATAAAATGGATAAAGCATTTGTTTCTTTGGGAAAGCCCAGTAGAAGAATTAAGAATCTGTCAGAGGTATCATGTTAAAATATTGTAACAGAAAGGCTGAACTTGGAGGTAGGTAAATAAGAATATTTTGCCAGCATTCTTTGCAGCTTTAAGCTGTCTAGTATGTAAACTCACAACAAGCCCCACTTAAATACTTAGCTTCTCTGGTGGGTTTTCACAGTCTACACTGAATCCCATGGCAAAGTTGCTAAGTTGTACCTGAGCTGGCTAATTTGGAAGTAACTCAAACAAGACTACAGGACTGCGACTAGTGCATGATGGATGTAGCCAAAGACTGGTTGGTTTAGCCTTGCTGAGAGAAGATAAGGAAACCACAAGCAAATGTGGGGACAGGACAATAAGAATGCTTTAAAAATATTGCAAGGTGTAAGTGCTGAGAAGACCGTGGGGCATTCTTGAGAAGGTGACTTACAGGTACCCAGCTTCAATAGAAATTAAATGTTTGAAAAATTTATTGTAGGGATGAAAAGTATCACTTATTAGGAAAGAGTAGATAGAAGACTTTTTTAAGTATTTAGAATATCTCAGCTGGTTCAAATGAGTTGGCTTTCGGAAAATGGAATAATGTGTTTGTTGCTTCACAGAACCTTTTCATTGAAGTATACCTTACAAAATTGACATTGCTGAGGAAATATATGTGTGTTGTTAATAAAAGTCTTTATTAAATATCTCATGATTGTGTAAGTCCAAAGATTCAAAACAATTTTGGAGTCATTTATATGCCATGGAATCCATCTTGTGATGAGAGTTTGTACGTGTTGAGGACTGAACTAAGAAAAAGGTTTTGGATTGAAATTTCAAGAAAACTAAATTTTTTTAGGAAGCCAAAACCTTATGTTATTCATTTAAAAATACACAAAAAAATAGGATCTGAGATCCCAGTCAATTCAAGAATGTGTTTTGTGATATATTTAGCACAATGAAAGTACTATAAATTAACAATACGCCAGATTTTGACAGACTGTTGTATATCTTGCCCACCTGGTTTGGAGGATTGCTGAAACTATATACTTCATGTTGTGGAGTAGCTCTGAAGCGAGGTAGGGTGGGTACACCAGTTCTGTAGATACAGGGTCTATGCATTGCAAAAATAAACAATTTGTGTTTTTCCTAGTAAAGCATTTCTGTTAGAGGTCAACATGAGATGGCATGAATTATAGATGACTTTAAGGTCCCAGAGTGTCTGACAGTTAGAGTGCATAGCATGGCTTGCCACATGGGAACATGACTTCTGAGGTTTTATCTGAAGTTATGTTGTGCTGTGAACCATGTAATTGTTTAACAACAAAAAAAAGACTCAAAGTGAACAGGGCTTATTTAACTCAATAGCATAATTTTCCTCTGTGTAGCATATGTTTTAGCATATTTGGACATTCAAAAAATGATCAGAAAAGCATGATTGGTTAGATTTTTTTTCTTTGCCCTGTTTAGATTTCTTGCCATCTTAAATACGCTGGGGGACAGAGATGTTGAAAAAACATCAAGGCATTAGTGAAGCCTGAATGTTGCTGAAGCTTGGAGAGATTTTCTGCATTCCAGAAGAACAGTCTATTTCCATTTTAAGATGGCACAGATTTACATTTTGTAAATCTTACTTTATTCTGGATGGTGGTTTAGTAAACAAACTAATAAATATAAGCAACTCAGTATAACTCAATGAGGGAAAGTTATGAGAAGGCCCTGCATTTGGAGATGGTCGTTAGTGTCCTTTAATAGCGTATTGCAAAAGAATTCAGATCATTGTTAGTACCACATCTAGAATTTAATAGAATAAAGTGAATAAAGCAGTATATAATTTTGAAAAAGAAAAATCAGTTACAAGTGCAATAAGGTTACGCAAGCTTAAAGCAAGAGAAGGAGTAGGGGTAAATTCTTGAAGGACCCTCATTGGTCAGAAGCACCTTAAAAAATTTGAACAAAATGAAAAAAAGTCTAAACTCTATAGTTTCGCTTTAAAATCAGATGGTAGAATCTGACAAAGCAAAATTTCTAGACAGTAAGGCTGCTGCAGGATGGGCAGAGGTTCCACTGTCTTCAGTTAGGTGGGGAGGAAGGGTGTGTGTGTGCTGGGGAGGGGTTAGCAGTTGGTGTTACTGAACTGTGCCAGCACACTGAAGTGTGCTTGTCTAGGGTTTGAACAAACAGGCCTTGAATACTATGGAAGACTAAACTATTTAAAGATGAGAATTTGTAAATCAGCTGTGTCGATTTGTTTTAAAATACTCCTGTCCTGCTGCAGCAATGTTTTTTTAACTTCTTGAAAGTGTGATGGTTTTCCCACTAACTCTGAGCACCCCCTGTCCTTCAGCCTTTTCCCTCCAAGGTCTGGGGAGGAGAGGAGAGAAAGGCAAGTTCTGTCTGCAGCCACTCTCCTGCCCAGAAGGTACTGAGCTCTTGCCTGCCCTCCAGGCTGGCCTACCAGGTCCCTGGTAGTGTAAATGCTTGCAGCCAGTGATCACTGATTGTTGTTCCTCCGTTCCTTTGGAGGAACTCGTGCTGCAGCTGACAGCTGAAATACATCTGCTGGTGGTGCCTTCTGCATCTTTTGGGGGTGGTGGTCCACAGTGCGAACAGCTCTGGTCCACCAGCGTGATGGTGGTACTGTCAGCCTGTCCAACGTTTGCCCTGCAGCGTTCACCACCAGCTGTGGCTGGCTGGTTACCACTGGGTGGATAAATGAAAATTACACCTGAAAAACAACTCTTATGTTCATTTCACTTACAAGGCAAAGGCACTAGCAAGAGAAACATCAAAGCTGCTAATTCATTACCTTCCTACCGATTGCTCCAGGGGAAAGCAAAGGAGGAACAAACCTCCATGTGGACATTCCTTACTCCATAGCAAGGTTCCTGCTGCCCAGCCTAAGAGGAAAATACCTCTGGGTTGTTTTTTTTCCTGCCCTAATATTTCACTAGTCAGTTTCTGCTTTACATGGAGATAAAGCGTGTGTGTGTAGGAACAAAAACAACATGGTGGATGGAAATAAATCTATACGCTTCATGAAACTGGTAAGACTCCACTGTGCCAGTGGAAATAAATTCACCACGAGACTTGACGTGTGCTGTGAACAAGATGGAAAACAGGCTTAATCCTTGAAGGGCACCGCACACTAGTTCCTCTGCTGGAGTGTGAAAATGGTCTATTTGCATGAGCTTCACAGTTGGTGGGCTACAGTCTTTTGCTGCAAAATGCTGCACCTTCTTACCGTTACCTTAGTGATGGGCTTGTACTTCCAAATCTAGCAACTGCAGTTCCCAATATAGCCTGCTGAAGGCTTGTCCGTATGATGCTGCCTTGTGTCCTCGCTTTCCTACATGTTTAACAACCGCCCTGAAGTGTCTAAGTGTTTGTGGAGGAAAAGTGAAGGAGAGGAAGAAGGAAGAGAAGATGTGAGAAGGGTGCTGCTTTGTTTAGTGCAGAGCTGTGCCTACCTGCATATGTCCTGAATGAGAAGCTGGGAGGGATGGGACTAGCTTATAAAAAACAATGCTTTTAAATTTCTCCCTGTAAAAATGGAGGCTCAGATGGAACTATTTTGTTGGTCAGATAAGTTCATGTGTGTTACAGCTCTTATATAAAGACAAAGGGTTTCTAAGTAAAGTCTAAGTGTAGATGTAGATACGTATTTAATATGTTGTGTCAAAATGATGCAAGTGCTGCGTTGCTAAATAGTATGCTGTTGCTTGGTGGATGATTCTGCTGGGGGGTAGCGTATGGACATGACATTTATCAATGTCTGTTAGTGGAGAAACTCAACAGAGGGAGAGCAGATCACATTAAGAGGCTTGGAATGAAGAAAGTGGGAATAATTTAGAATTAAATTTGTGAAATCCCTTTTACAATTAAGGAGGGTTTGTGCTGGAAGTCGCATTATCCGTTTGCAGGTCTCCTGCTTCCGGGGGGAATTTAACTATAGACATGAGACAAGGAGGTGTTCTCTAGAAGCATTCAGTCATGGATTTATATTAAATCATCAGACTGCCAAAAAGCTTTTTAGCGTCATGCTCAATTATAATTAGAGGTGATTAAGAAGCTTAAATATGTCACAGGCTGAAGAAAAACTAATGCTAAGAGTAGGAATGGCAGCCCAGACAAATTCTAGGTTTAAAAATTCATGCTAGAATGGATGTCAGTTGGCCAGTCAAAAATTTGTATTGTATTAAAATACGAGAAAGACACACAGCTGCTGGTGATGCTCGGTTTTTAGAATGCAGAGCTTTCTGTGATGGGGATGGTAGGCAATTAGCGTTGCAAAAGCATGGGGAATTAGATGCAGAAGAACACTTAAAGAGGTTGTTTCAAATGACCAAAGCCGACAGTTATACGAAATGTGTGTAAAAGTGTTTTTCTTTTTCTAGAGACTTAATACCTATAGTTGCTGCTCTGGAGTATAATCAGTGGTTTACAAAGCTGTCCTCCAAGGATCTGAAATTAGTAAGTAATAAATTGAAACAGTATACCTGCTCCTACCGGGCCGTGCTCTGTTTTAGAGGATGCTATTGCATTTTTCAAGGTGAACTTTTTTAGGCAAGTACAACTGGGCAACCTATTGAAATTTTTTTTTTCCCCTTACTCATATCAGGAAAATACAAACTGTTGGATAGTTAACTCATGCCATAGAAACACTGCCAAGAGTCTTGTCAAGTGAATAAAGTGAAAACTTTGTTGGGCAATAACAGTAGCCCATAAAACTACTTCATTAGGCATAGCTAGCTCCCTCAAACAATATTGAGTGACTAAATAGGAAAGTAACTCTAAAGCAGCCAGAAATCTCCATTGCTTTTTGGAGGTGGAAAGAAAATAGCAGGATTCTGTTTTTTTTCTCACATACAAAGCAGGTTTTTCATCTTAATTTTCATTGTAACTTGATGAATTTTTCTCCCAGTTGTCTGAAGCTAACCCTGCGTAGTAGTAAGTGTGTAGTGATGTGTGACATTGATACTCTTCCACATCAGTTTTCTTTCTGGAAAGCAAAAAGGGGACAAATCTGAACAAGTTGGACTACTGAAGAAAGGGCCAGGAAAATCAGTAATTAGATGACTTTTTAAAGATATCAAAATATACTATTTCTTCTAAACTTGAAAGTTTATAGTCACAGGTGGAGTTGGTGGTTTGAGAAATTGCTTTTGCACTAACATTCAGAAGCTTTTGTCCTTAAAAATGAAAGTTGAGTCTCATCTTGTTTAAATTGATGCAGTTTTATTGATCTGAAAATGCTCTTACTGCATTCCTAAGCTGTCATTTTCCATGATAATTCAGTAGAAACTAGCTTATGTGATTCTTGGCAGAAGAGTAGGCAAAAAACTTTTCTTTCTTGCTGGACATCTTGCTCAGAATTATGCATGGAACGAAACTGGGGGTATTTTTCATCTTGTTGTAGTTCGCTGTTAAAATCACCATTGTTAAAAGGTACAATGCAATTAATCAGTTTCTGCTCCAACGAAATGAGATAGTTTGCTTAGAAGGCTGGCCAGTGTAGTTTACTTAGAACAAGAACTGGCCTTATTATCCGAGATATTTTTACGTGAAAGTTTTTTGGAATTCTTAGCAACTTTTCTGTGGAAAACAAATAAACTTTGTCAACCTTGAAAATGCACCAGTTCCTTTAAAACAAAACAAAAAACTTTATCTTCCACACATTCCATTTTCAGTCAAAACCACTAGGAAAATGTAATTTGTTGGACAGTAAATCTGTGTCATAGGAGCACTGCTGAGGGTCAGTGTGAGGTCAGACATATCCGGAGGCCATTGAATGCTTTGTGCTTCATGAGTTCCACTCTGACATTGTGTTTGATAGACGGTATCCATAGTGTTTTTACAGTATATGCATGAAACTTTCCACTTGCAATCACACTGCTGTTCAAGCATTGTGGTAATATTCTGAATTATTGAAATATGGAAGGCAAAGATAGAATTGGGAAGATGGCTGAGTTGACAGTCTTCAGAAAAAAATGTCACCTGTACTGTGTAAAGGATTAATAAGAATTCAGTGTGTGGTAGATTAGTTTTTTTTCTTTTTAGGAGATTCAATTAGTTTAAAAATTAAAAAATTCTAGAAAATGTCAGACTGTCATTAGAGACACAGATGTCCTGGGTATGCATGTCACATTGTTTTTAAAGGTGGCTAACAGTATACTTTCAGCACTTCATGATCATAACTGAAATTCAGCTTTGGACTTCATATGAATGTTGGTCAGTGCGTGCTGTGGAAAAAAAAAAAAAAAAAAGCAGCAAATCCAGAAGTGAAATAAAAGATTATAATAAAAGTTGATGAGGTACAGAGTTCACTGTATGGCTTTTGAATCATTAAGGTTTTATCTCTCTATTTGAATGAGCGCAGCAAACAAACTCTTTTGTTATCACGTTTTGTTCATGGTACTTGCAAATGCCCATGCAAATTCTGGAATCCAACAGCAGTAAGATCATGAGATGGGATTTACTTCTATGTGAGCTGGGAGAATTCATACTGCAATAGACTGACACTTCAACCCTAGTCCTTAGCAGTCTTTGGAGGACCTGTAGCTAGAACGCTTTTGCTCTTGAGTTTTTTGGGAGTTTTTTTGGTCTACCTTATAACATCTTTCTTTGTGTTTAGTTGTTTTCCCTGATCAGACTTTATTCTCCTTTTCACTAATTACTACTTTCTGCTGAAGGTTTAGCACGCATATGAACAAGATTTCTTTAAAAATTATGTTAGCATTTTTTCTGAATCACAGGGTTTCGGTTTTTTACTATCATTATAAAAATCATGCCCGCTATGATTAGGTGGCCAGCTTCATAAATGACTTGCTTTTAGTCTGCTTCTCGCTTCCCTGACTCTTTTCCAGAAGTCCTCTGTTGCCATCTGACTCTCTCTCTGGGATGTTCCTGGTGTTTTTTCTTACTATTTATGTATGACAAAAAGCTGATCACAGCCTGGATCCCATTATGATGTACAGTTTATAACTCAATAACCGTCTCTTCAATGTTTGTGTTCTTTAACACTGTTCTGTCTTTTCTGTGGCAGTCCACTGATGTCTGTGAGCAGATACTGCGAGTGGTGAGTAGGTCCAATCGATTGGAAGAGCTGGTATTAGAGAATGCCGGGCTTAGAACGTAAGTAATTCCTTTGAAATGTTGCATTAGTTACTGCTTACTCCCAGCAAAAAGGATGTGTGATGTATGTTAGCCAAAATAAGCATTAAAAAAAACTTATGGTCCATGTCTGCCTTGTTCTGAGGAGCCTGTAGTCACAGGCTTTTTATCAGGTTTTCCAGAGGTTCCTTATGTCCAAGAAATCCCTTTAAACTGAGGTTTTTTAAGATTCTGCCTGGAGAGTTGGGTTAAGTGGAGCAAAATGGATTGGATAAGAGCATAAACCCTTAATCACCTTACACTGTTCCTCTCCAAATACAGTTGCCAATAGAAGTATGAACACCTTTTTATCATTTAAAAAAGTGTTTGAGGTTTTATTAAAAAAGTGTACTATTCCATCTTGCATAACAGATTATTGTTTCATTCACAAGAGAGCTGTCTTTATCTTACTGTGGATTGCAGTCTGCTCAAATATAACAGGACTTATGCATTAGCAACTTTTTTAAAGAAGCAAGAAAGTAGATAATTAAGTTTAATGCCTTACCATAGCCTGAAAAGAAAGGTACATAAAGGTAAGCCATACAATTTAATCCTTGCATATGTTTTAAATGCAGTAAGTTGTAGTTACTAGGTATTTGCTTTTTTTCCCATCAAAGGAAATAGAAGCAAAGTTCAAGTTACAAACTAGCCCAGCTGGAAGTATTTGTAGCTTGTTTTAGTGTCAGAGTAGTGTCCAAGACCATGCAGGCAAGATAAACTCTAGCACTGATGAATTTTTGTGATAACAAAAAGAGCAGCGGAAAGGTGGGAGAAGCAGAACACTATAGCGAATTACAAATAAAGAAGGGAAACAAGCACAGGGAAAATATTTGATGTGCTTTACATTGTCTCCTCTTTCATTGTTTGGGTCATTTTCCCTTATTTTAAAAAGGGTTTTGCATTGAAATACCTTTAAAAGAAAATTACCTAAATGACACAGGAAACTTGAGGTGGAGTTTGGAATTACACCCAAACTTTCTCATCACTAGTGCACTGCCTTTAATAGCTGTCATTCAAACTTAAGTACCTAATTTTAATCTCATTTTTCTTGCAGTATGTGCCATGAAATCCAGTGATAATCATTAATATTAAAAGATATATTGACTACCTTTGCACATTGTCTACCTTAACTTATCACAATTGCATTAACTGGTTTCGGTTTTAACAGGACTTGACAGATAATCAGCCTGTGACTTTGGTTTTCATGTCTCCATCTACATGCACAGTGTTTGTCATTTTGCCTTGGTGTGTATCTGCTCTGAAAAGCATTGTCTGTCTGTTTTTGTCAAGAATGCATTTGTCAGTTTTGCCATTTATCATATCTGCTTCCTAGGAGGAAATCCTGTTGTTACTGGGTATCTTCCTTGACATAGCTTACAGACCAGTCATTTTTAATGAGCTGTGACAGACTGCTGGACCGGGGTTAAGAAAGACCTATGAAGAGCAGTGCTTTCAGAAATACCTTAGCAGCTGCAAGAGCATATTTCTTCCTGCAGCAGAGTCAGTTTAAGAGGATTTCATTCTTTTCTACCTCCAGCTACTCATTTCTGTGATTTGGTTGAGGCCGTGGCCCCGTAAACACTTGTCATTGTCCCAGCTGATGAGACAGCAAACTATTCTGCAATAGTAGTTCTAAGGACCCAGGACTAGGGAAGTGTGGGCTTGCTGTTGGGGAAAACAGGTTGTCAAGTGAAACTCCCTGTCTGATAAGATTTGTGCCAATTTAGATGCTCTTGAAAACTTTATCCCCATTGCTATTTCTTTAACAGACCTAAAGGGTGCAATCTAGATTATGTTGGATGGCTTTAATGCATATAGCAAACACTAATGTTTTGGTAAGTGTGTTAACTGAGGTAGGTGATATCCAGATTTCAGGGAAAGGAGAAAAGTTCAGGATGACCTGAACAAAGGAGCTTGAAAAGAGACTTACATCCCTGAGGTGTTTTAGAGGAATGGGGGAATATGTGATAACCAGAACATTCATTTCCATGAAACTGCAAGGTGGGTTCTTCAGTCTGCAAAAGCCTGTTTGCAGGAGCTGGACAAAATGATCTGTTTGTTGTGCTTATGTACTCTCTGAAAGCTGGTGGGCAGAATGTCCCTACTGCCGTCTGCATGGACCTCTGCAGCCCTGTTCCAAAGGGAACGGTGGGCTGTGACAGAGGTGGAACAACAGAGATACCTGCTGCTGGTACCCAGAGGGCCTTTGACGTTGCATCTCATCTGTCCGTGCTGGGTGGGCTCTGAATGTCCTTAAACCTAACCATGTTAGTTCCTCCCACACATGTCCTCTTTGTGTTACAGGGACGTTGTCTTGACAGATCTTGAGGAATTATTTTGTTTGTCAGAGGTTTTTCAGATCTGTGTTATTCTTACCCTTGGTGAAATATCCTTACTCTGCCGTATGAGTAGTTACAGTAAGTCTTTTTTGGGCTCTACCTCCAAGGTGGAATGTCCTCAGTTAAGGCAAGTATGTATAAGTATTATAAATACTTAAAGGGAGGGTGCCAGGAGGATGGCACCAGTCTTTTTTCAGTGGTGCCCAGTGATAGGACAAGAGATAATGGGCACAAACTTGGACATAGGAAGTTCCATCTAAACATGAGGAGGAACTTTATTTTGAGGGTGGCAGAGCACTGGAACAGGCTGCCCAGAGAGGTGGTGGAGTCTGACTCTGGAGACCTTCAAAACCCACCTGGATGCCATCCTGTCCAACCTGCTCTAGGTGTCCCTGCTTTGGCAGGGGGGTTGGACTAGATGATCTACAGAGGTCCCTGCCAACCCTTATGATTCTGTGAAGTGTAGCTGTGCAGCGCAAAGTGAGTTTGATGCTTTATAGAAAGTGTCAGGCTTATGTTGTGGGCTCTGTGGTTGAAGTGTGAAGCCAAAAAAATGAATAAATTCTAGGACTTGGAACAAAGAGCAGACAAAGGAGGGGAAGGGATGTCACCCAGATGCCTCTGCTTATGGTAGAGGCTGCACAGGGCGTGGGGAAGTTGTGATAGTTTTTTCCAAAATGAGCCTTGGAGCTCCGTGTGCCCTGCATAGGTAATCCAGTGCTCTCTGGTGGTAGTGGATTTACTGTGTCTTTGCTAAATAGTTTACACACCCCCCAGTTGTCCGAAAGGTTCTGGTAATCCTGCCTATATTGGTGGCAAAAGCTGGAGCGGAGTTTGTAAACAAGCCTGGAGGTGGAGGCAGAACACTGTAAGGACAGGAATCCATTAGGGATAAAGGAAGAAGAGGAAACTCCCCATGAAGAAAGGGTTTTTGTTTGTTTTTGAACTCAAAACCTCATTCTTCTTGGCTGGATGTAAGGAGCTTGATTCAGTTGCCTAAGCAGAGGCACCTAGTGCCATTTGAAATGCTGGAGGGTATTGACAGAGTGTTGGCAAATGTAACCGAGGACCTACAGGAGATATGTAGTCTTCTGCAGCAGCAGCTGGTAGCAAAGCAGCATACCCTGAGGCCTGTCAGGTGGCACAGATTCAAGCCCAAAATTTCTTTTTGTTCAGTGTTTGTATTCACATGCTGCTTGTATCTTAGGAAGAGAATATGCCTTTCCTAAAGGCAGCCCATCATCATGCATTTGCAGCACTGGAACCTATTCTACCCCCAGGGGTCCATCTAAGGAAGTGGGGTGTCAAAGGGAAACCAAACTTCCATGGAACATGTCTGTACTCAAGCACACCATGCAACAACAGATAATGAAAAGCTATTGAGACTATTGCTGTCCAATGTCCACTGTTTTCCAGAGACTGGAAGAGGATGCTACCTCCACTGCTATTCTCAGCACACGGGCTGATCACGTTTATGGTAGGCAGGATCTGTCCCAAGGAAAATGGGCAGTGTTAATTAGCACTCTTCTAGCATTGTAGCTGGTAGTTCACCACCACTGGCCAACAGGAGGTAAGATACTATACTTCAAGGCAGAGAGAGAAAGAAGCTCTGTGAAGGAAGCTCAAGGGATGTTTTTGATTTCTACCTTGGTATCTAACTTAAGTGAAGTCAGAACATTGGAATTATAGTCTCACTTTAACAAAAGCACACAGTAGGGCTGGCCCCTTAATACATGAAAGCTTCCCAGTAGGTACAAGGACAGAGGACTTGTCTTAGAGCTGGTACCGGCCAACAGCCTTGTGACTTGATTCAAGGAACTTGTCTTCACCTGAGTCGACAGTGTAGTTGTATAGGAAAACACAAGCTAGCTTTGAACTTAGGGCTGTGGGTGGTGGTAAGTGCTGGTAGTTCAGCTGTGGCAAAACGCTCTGAGATGGGGCAGCGTTCACTTGCCTCTCAAGTGGATTTGAACAGAGGTAGGTTATGCTACTACAGCTACCTACCGTAGTTGGTTAAAGTGAATTCAAAGCTATCTGTGCCACCTGGCCTGGCTGTTGTGAGCATTATAGAACTGATACACCACTGTCTCTCTTGGGACACATTGCTACAACTGTGGTCAGCCAGTTATGTACTTTGATACTTCTCACTATAAAAAGAAGCAAGCAAAGACCAGTTCATCAGTGTGCTGCTGTTCTTTGAGAGCATTATTCCTGCTGTTTTACAAGGTCAGAAATACTCCTGGTTTGTTGACCTTCTGGATATGCTGCAAAGCCCATCTGTTTGAGTGACTTGGTAGAGAGCTGCTGCAAGTGACAGGGTTGGCTGTGAGTGAAGGAGGTAGTGTTATACAAGTTGAGGTCTATATCCCACCCATGCATGGCATGGAGGAGATGGACGATGTGTTTGAGATTTAAGTTATTCTGCGTAAGCCCTATTTATATCTTCAGTTCTTTATCAAAAGCAGTTTGAGCTTTGATTGAGTTCCCTTCAGTCTCTTAAGCCACAGAATAAATAAATAATAAAATACCCTGCTTTGAAGGATAGCAAATTAGCTAGATAAGCATTGCTTAAAACTGAAGAATCAGTTACTGCTCTGTGGTAGGACAGGCCACTTCTGTCAGTAATCCCTTGACTTTTTTAAGCCTCTGAATGTACTGTTGATACAGGAGATAACAGGAGTCTTTGTTCCTCTCTGTTCTTTTCTTGCAGAGATTTTGCACAGAAACTAGCCAGTGCCCTAGCCCATAATCCCAACTCAGGACTCCATACGATCAACCTTGCTAGCAATCCACTTGAAGACAGAGGTACTGTAACGTTGATATTCTTCTCTTTCTACAAATGTAATAGGAGGATTACTGCTGCTCCATTCAGCTTTGCCTGAATAATAGGTTATTGTTCTGTCTGTAATGCTATTGTAAATATCTGTTGTTCACAAATGACTGAGAATCACTATTGATTTTGATTTATACATATCCATTAGCTTGTTTCGAAATACTTAAGTGTCTTAAACCAACCATGGATTTCATTAGATTTCATTACATTTTCATAGAGGTTTCTTTTAAAGGAAGATAGGACACAGTGACTGTTCAGGACTAGAGAGTAAATGAAGTGGTGTGCATTTTTAAAGGCAATGTAATCAGTTGAAAGATGAAGCATGAGGCAACTTTGTTGCTTGGGTTGTATTTTCCTAATGGTTTTGTGTTTTTATTTTAGCCATAATTCTGTACTTATTTTCTAGTATTGAAACTATTTGTGCTAGTCTGTAGCATTGCCAGTACTTGGCGATGTTCAGGAATGCTGGCATAACTGGCATCCTTATGGAGCAAAGCGCTGTTGACTTCACAAGATGGAAAATCAAGCTGAACAGCGCAGCTTTTCTCAGACTAGGCACCGCTAGGCATGATTTCAGTACGTATCAAGTCAAGTCATTCCCCTCCCTTGTCTACTCTGTTTTTACCCGAGAGGCATTTATTTTTAAAATAAGGTTACATTCTTTCAGTCTGGAGTTGACCCTTCAGCGCTGCCCATGTGAGATTTCCATTTGCTTCACTTAATGCGTTCCAGGCACACAGTGTTCTGGGATCAGACTATCTTGTGCTCCTGTTGAGCCAGAAGAAAAATAAGAATTTCATACAGTGAACCATTTCTTGTACTATTTGGTTTGTTTTGGGGAAATTTTCCAGTCTCTTTCCTGTCATATTCCAAAATAGAAAACCTGTTAATTTTGATTACAACCTGATTGTCTCAGAATGTTGTCAGCATGGAGTTTTGTAGGTGTGTCTCCTTTCTTGCTGGTTCAGTGAGGAAAAAAAGATGGGAAGGTTTTTTTTCCTTTCCTCTTTTCTTTTTCACTAGAAACAAGTATGAAAATATTTTTGGTTTTGACCTATTCAGAGTACCTTTTTATTTAAAATTGTTTGCATGAATTGCTTTAACTCTTGCTTTTACCTCTTGCCTGCTGATTACCACTTGCCCTCCTTAAGAATCCATATCACGTGGAAGCCAGTGTTTTGCTGAAGAATGTTATTATTACAATGTGCCGTAGGCCTAACTTCATTGTACAAAAATTTCTGTTTTAAGTTGGAAAAATGCTGTTAGCTTGGTGATTCTGCTTTTGAAGAAATGTATTTAGATTGTGTTATATGAAAGGTTTTTTTAAAAGGAACTCATTTTCATCTTGAAAGCAAAACAAATGACCAAAGCATTTGGTAGATATTCTGGAGTGCAGGGGATTTTTATTTTTTTTTTTAAATTTTTTTTTTTAAAGTATCAGTGTGGGCACTTTCTTTGCAACAAACCTATAGATTCAAACCATTCTGCAGTATCCACATACAAGATACAAATGAAATGCAGAAACTACAACTTGGAGAAATTAGTAGGGTTTTTTAATTATCTCAGTCTCTCCTATCACGTGTGCAATTAAAATTTGACCTTTTAATTAGAGAATTAGATAAGTTATATGAGTACTTAAAGAGAAATTAACTATAATTGCAATGTGCAAATATTGCAGCTTTTCAGTTTAAGAAAGATTTACGTGTCCTGTAATCTGATATTCAGTGGATGCAAGGTAGATTTAACTTTATTAAACTGAAGGGGCAGCAAACATTTCACAAGTAAACACTGGCATAATGGAGATTCATGTAAACATATGAATTTTGGAAAAATATCTCTTGAAAAATCACCTCAGCAGGAATTGGAAGTTCAACCACATTATTCTGCAATTATAAGGGAAATAACATAGAGTTGTGTGAATTAAGCAGAAGAACGTATCCTTGTGCCTTGTTTGAACAAAAAAATACCCTAAGCTATTATATATTATTGAGTACCAATACGTAAAGACATTATATCATTACATTAATGCAACTGTCTGTAGTTCAGTAACATGGGAACTGTGTTTAGTTTAACTAAGGTGTAGGACCTGCCTTCAGTTCAAATACAATGCAGTGTCTATATGAAATAATTTACCCTGAGACCAGTCTCTTAGTTTGTGATTGGCATCCCTTTATGGTACTGTCAGTATTTGTGAGACTAACACTTGGAAAGTTTATTGTTGGTCTTGGCTTTAAAATCTAGCCATGCTAAAGTGATGAGAGTTTTGCTTTGGGCTCTACTAGGATCAGAATTTAATCTCATATTTTGTTAAAAATAATGCAAAGCAAAATACTGAAGCCTAGAAATACTCAAATTCAAAACTGTATGCCTGGATGCAGTTAAATTTACTTCTGCCATTAGAGCTCTCATCTCTGTTTTGAGGTTAGCAGAAATGGGTAGCTTAAAGAGTATTCAAGGGCCTGAGTGACCAGAAACCCTTTTTCTTTTCTGCACTTGATTCCTGTATCTTATGCGTGAGTGGATCCTTATGGCCCAGTGCTGGTAAGATGTTAAACTTGTTCAGCTTGGCTAGAGTGATAAGTGGTCTGTAGATTGTTAGCTAAATACAAAGATGGAGAGGTAAATTTATTTGCTGCACATCTTACTCAAAACGCTTGACAACAAAAATGACACTTGTGTTATCCTTAATGATTCTGATTGGTACTCCTTTTTCTCCTCTTTTGCCAACATAACTCTACCTTGATTTTGAAAGTATATATTGTGACTAAACCAGCTTAACAAATGTGGACAGTCAGCTACAGAGTATAAATTCTGAGACCAGCTTAAGACAAGACTGAGCCTTCTAATTCAGAGGAACTAAAAGATACGTTCTTTTAAATACCAGAGCTATGAAAGAAAATCCTATTAATATGACGTGATTCATTCTTGCTGAAAGTTGGTAAAGACATACAGTTACCGTTGTGTTTTATAATAAATGATGCCAAGGCATCATCAGTCTAATATTTTGTCAGTATAAATGAAGTACAGTATGTTGTTTTGAGGTGGCTGCACGTTGCACCTATCACCAGCATACACAACATGCTTTTACAGAGAGTATTAAAAAAACCCCTACAACAGTATCTGTAAGGTAGTTGCTCTTTCATTATCAATGATAGGTAAAACACGATAAAAGCAGAGTAAACGTGTGTGTGACAGAGTAGCGGACTGTTTCATGTCTGCATATGTGGAGAAGCAGATCAGCTTTTTCATCTACTGTTTTTTGAAACAAATAAAAGGCTTTACCCCCTACTCTGCCCTTTTCTCACTGAGTGAGTTGCTGTAGAGGACTATATTTCACACCTCAGGTTAAGCCTGGAGTTTCTGTGTTGATTTATTCCTCTAATAAATATTTCATGGATTGGTTCCATTGTTATTTAGGATGTGCCCTCTTAATCAAATTTCAATCATTTACTTAAATGGGGGGATTAAATTTATGAAGTGTGGAACTTGGATACACTGAGAAAGGATTTTAATGAAAAGTGCTTTTTTTTTCTTTTGCCTTTTTTTCTTTCTTTTGCCTTTTTTTCTTTCTTTTGCCTTTTTTTCTTTCTTTTGCCAGATTTGTGCTGATGTAGTTCAGTCAGTGTCAGCATCTTAATAGGTTTTTACTGTTTGGGATTGCAAGCAGTTGTAACATTTTCAAGCCTGTTTCCTGGTTAGTAACATGCAAGCTACTGTAAGGGAGTTAAGTGGCCATTACGACTTAGTGGAGGTTTCAGACTCTTAGGGTTTGCCTCAGAAAAAGAGGGCAGTGTCAGCTAACGTGGGTGTCTCTCTTGTCTTGACAGCCCTTCCTTTTAAAAGAAACTAAAAATAGTCTGAAGTTTCACGTGAAGTACCATTGTTGGGTTTTATTTTGTGGTTGGGTTTTTTTATGTTATTTTTTTTGGCTGAACCATAAAGCTTCCAGATTTTGCAAGTGCTGACTGTTTGACACGTGTAATATCTTCCCTTTGACTCCTTCTCAAATGTATGTGTGCATGATACAGTTTTTAAACTAATTAAAGTGGCATACTGATCATTAACAGCAAGTTCCCTGTTTGTTCATTGGTTAGCAAAGAAGGGATCTTGACTACATCAGTCATTTCAAAGGTTTATGGTCATAAAAAGACAGGGTGATTTTTGGGCCCACCCTCACAGTGAATGCAGCTCCTCCTGTGGGAGTGTTTGCCGCTGGTCTGGTTGCTGGGAAAACCTGAGATCACACAGTTAACCTGAAAACATCCATTTTCTCTTTGCTCCTCCAACAGGTGTGTCATCTTTGAGCCTCCAGTTCGCCAAACTTCCAAAGGGACTGAAACATTTAAATTTATCTAAAACCTCCTTGTCACCTAAAGGTATGTTTTATAAGTATGCCACTTTTTCTGTTCTAAAAGTTTCAGGCTTCCATCCTAATAATACCATTTGTTACCAGATTATAAAGTAATTTATTCTGTAATTGATTTACATGTGTATTCTCAACAGCGCATCTGCTTCTTTGCAGTCCTGGGTTGCTAAACCGTGGGCTGGGTTCTGTGTCCCCTTCAGTGCTTTGAAAAACTCTTACGTGCTTCTGTAAGCTTTGAGCTTGAACCTGTATTGTAAAGAAAGATTGAATTTAGAATTGTCATAAATTACGTGTTTCATATATGCTTCAAAAAGATGTCTGAAGCAAAAATGTGTAGGAAATTTTCCAAATGTTTTGCACACAATTATTTTATGAAACCAAGTGTTGTGACAATGGCTGTTAAGTGGTTTGCTCTGAGTAAACACTTCTTTGGTTTATAATTTACAAATTTCTGATGTGATAGTGTAATTGAAATGTATGTATATTTTAAAAGCAATAACAGTACTGAAACACAAGTCAGAAGCTTTCAGGGTTGTTTGCATTGCTGTTTTACAAATAATAGATGCACTGACCTCTCAGACTGCACAAACCCAGGGTCTCCTGTATATAGAACATGAGTGTTAAAAATAAAAAAAATGCACTGACATTATTGCAGCTTTTTCACGCATGTTGATGACCTGGAAAAGATGAGTGAGTTATGGTCTACAAAGGACATTAGTTGACAACAGATAGGAGCCATGCTCTTTAACCCTTTTAATTACTGCTCTGGGAAGTGCAGATTCTGTGTTCTCCTAAGCTTTAAGGGTTGACCTGGGGAAATATGGGTGGGGAGAAGGTTTTTTTGTTGTTTTTTAGGAGTATTCTGTAGCTTTTGTTACACTTAAGTAAATAGTAAACCCTAAACTGAATATGTTCAATCATGATTTTCATTAAAAAGACTTTATTGAACTATGGGGTTGGTTTTTTCCACTGCTAACTCCATTTTTGATGGCAAGCAACTGATAAAGAACCTTGACTAACCTTACATGTACTCTTGAGATTAGATGTTCATGAATTTGACAGAAATTCATGCAGTTTTGGTACGTTCATTCATCCTGTGCTTTTATTCATGGGATCCGGATTATTTCAGCAAGTGCTTGTGATCGTTCAGTCAGAAGAACACTCTAGCTATGCTTCTGTCTTTGTAAAGAATAAACGCCAGCTTGATGAAGTTCATCTACAAAACTCTTGTCAGTAAAAATGAATTCTGAGGTTATGAAAAGAATTTGGAAGCTTTCTAACACACTTTTTAAAGACAATCTTCTAACAAAAGCTGAACATATATTCCAGGATGTCTAATACTGACCTTATGTCAATCCTGGTCCAGACTGCATTGCAATTACTATTGGCTCTCCAGAGAGTAACGTATGTCACCATGAATATTGTCTGATGGTAGCTCCTCAGAATTCCTTAAAAAAGTATATGCAGTGTCTTAAAATTGGAATTCTTATAACCCTCTGGATCTGTAGAAACTCAGCCTCACCTCTTGGTTGTTTGCAAAGCTGTCTGTCGTAGTCAGTTGTCCTCTAACGTGAGAAGACAGTGCTGAATTGGTTTTAACTTGGAAGACTATTTTGAACTTGTAATATTGAGGGGGGAATATTGTAATGTTTCCTGTGAGGAAAATCTAAAGGAGACCGTGGATCTTGGATTCAGCAGACTTCAAGGTGCAGGGATTTTTTTTTTTTTTTTCCCCCAGCCTTTCTTTATCTATTTATTTTACATTTTTTTATTTTGAGTTTTTCAGTTTCAGAAGTTCTGCACAATCCCTCACTGGTTTTGACCTTTAAGTGCTTTCTATTCAAGATAAGTTTCTAACATTGAGAAGTGAAGTTCAGGTGGTAACGTCCCAGCTGATCTTCTTCAAATATTGTATCTCAAAGTTCCTGAGCGCTATTAACAGTCTGAGCCTCCTGAGAGCAGTAAAAGAGCATGAAAGATTGCCTGCAAATGAAAGTGAGATTACTGTTAGAGTATAGCATGAGGTAGGTGAAGTTCAAACAAAAATTTATTGATTTGAAGATTCTGGTTAAATGGAAAATTCTAGTGCACTCATTCAAAGATAGGACTTGCTTTTCTGAGCCCAAGCCAAAGGCTAATTAAAAAATCCCTCATTCTTATTGTTTGCCTTCAGTGATATGGCTGAATTTGAGCAGTTGGCCCTTTTTAAACATGAAACAAGCAGCAATGTAATGGATTGTTTGACAGCTCTTCTTCTCCCCCAAATTCAGACACTGCTCCTGAATTCCCAGAAATGGGTCTCGATAGTATATGCTGAATTGTTGACAGTATATTGCATTCATTTCTATTTCTTCTTGTTGCTTATAAATGCTGTTGAGAAGACTCACTAAAGTGAATACAGACCTATAAGCTCTAGTGGTTAAAGAGAGCTTTTAGGTCTTTCAAATTAAACTTTGAAAAGTATTCATTTGCCTTTACCTATTCATTTTCATTTACCTTTATAGATAGGGTGTGGATTCAACAATGCAATGTTAAGATAAAAGAAAAATCACGTGAACGAAAAAGTTTTGAGACTTGACAAAGATGTCACTGTGCTTCAGTTCTTGTCAGTATCAAAAGCCTCTTGCAACCAAGAGCTATACTGCTAACATGGGAGACTTTCTTAATATTTGGAAGCTTGGAAAACTAAAGCACTGAAGCGGAGTATTTTGGTCTCCAGTGGCTTGCTAGCTGCTTCCTCCATATCTTCACTGATAAATCCATTTCATAATAGTTTTTAACTGAAGAATGGACATCTTCTGTCCATTGAGTGCCAGTCCATTTTCACTGACCAGTAGCTTTGAGAAATTGCCCAATATTGTGTAGTAGATCAAAACACCTGCCTGCTTCATAGCTTTGGCCAGGCACTTACAAAACACATGCGTGTACTGCTTGAAAGGCAGCAATAGCTATCTACAATAAATTAAAAACTTGGTGATAAGCTACACAACCCTCAGGTGAAAGATTTGCTGGAAGTAGCCACGTCCTAATTTATATTTGGAAAAGCTGAAGAATTTTAGAGGAAGAAAGCTCTGACTGGTTTGTTCCCAATGTGAGCTTTTTAATTTTAATGTGAAAAATATGTATTTGTTCTGATCAAGAACTGAGAGTCTTTATGCATCTCTTGATATTTTCATTAACTAACTCTTTTTCTGAATTTACAGGCAAATGTGTAATTGAAATATTTTTAATTTGTTAGCCTTGTCAGTTGCTTTTGAAGTTCTGGCAATTATAATTGTTAATGTACTTGGTCTTCCACAGATACTTTCATCTATTTCCACAGATCCTTTTATCTAAATATTATTGTTTGCAAGAAGACACTGTCTTATCATTTTGGAGTAAACTCTGTTTTAAAATTCTGTTTCAAAATGGGATTGCCCTGTTAAAGCCATTGCAGACTTCACAAAAACACTTCTTCCCTGGATCCAGGACCTATTACACACTGTGGCTCCATCAGGGCAGCTGATGGAGTGTGGTCCAGGCAAAACCGGGCATTCTATGGCAAGGAAGAGTCTCGTATCTGCCTGGTGGTCTACCTTCCTGCTGCGGTACAGTGGTGGTAACAGGAGGTCATTAAACATTTGTGTATGTCTGTGTTCATTGAAATTGTGCACTGGCAGGGTCTGTGCTAGTTTTGTCTAGAATTGGCTAAGGTGAGTACTAACACTATGGGTTTTTTGGCAGGGGTGAACAGCCTTTCCCAGTCACTGAGTGCCAACTCGCTGATCGCGAACACGCTTGTCTATCTTGACCTCTCAGGGAACGTGCTCCGCGGTGATGATCTCTCAGTAAGCACTTTCTTCTCTTTTGTGAGTTAAGGAACATATGTTAATTTATTGTTAAGAGAAGGGCAAAGACATTTTGTTTAGATCCTTTTCTGCCTTTATTTCAGTAGAGTTCTGGTAGGGGTAAAAAATACCATTTTGATCTTTACTCTTCATTATGTAGTCAGAGAATTAAATTGCCCCACATGACTAAACAAATCCGCATAATTTTAGTTCATGCTTTTAGTCCATTTATTCTACCGATAAATGAGAAAACTACAAGTGCTCCACTTGTTTCAGTGGACTTACCATGCTCCCTGAGTTCTGTTGGAAAGTGACCAAAACACAATGAAAAAACCTCCTGTTATTTTTAGTGATAAGCACCTTACAAGTTTTTCATTGGAAGGTTAGAAACAATTGATTTCTTTTGACTTGGAAAGACTCAGTTTCTGGTTTTCAGTGTTTTTGTTTGTATAAATAAATCTGTGCATCTCCTTGACACGTGCTGTTGAAGCTCATGATTCTTTGAAGAATGTAAGTATTTTTTAAATTCCTTTGTTCAGTTTATCAGTTGCCATAAAGTTGCAGCTCTAGTTGCTCCGTAACAAAATCCACTTAGTTCTCAATTTGTATGTATTCACTTTTTGACTGTTACATCTGTATTTTTCTCTCACATCAAAAGTTATGTGCATGTAAGTGTCAGGTTTTGAATTCTTGAAGTATTGAGCATCTAAAATATGCAACACTAGTCACCTGATCTTATCATTTAAAGTGCAGTCAGACTCGACTGTGTTACTTTTTCACAAATGTTACTAGTTTCAGATTCATCAGCACATTCAAAGAACTAGTCTTTTCAGACATGTGGTGAAAGTTTCAGTAGGACGAGAGGATTTAAAAGGTAACAAACAAATACTTAAATGTAAATAAAGATACACAGTGAGTTAGTCAAAGATAGAATAACATAGCAAATAATGTAAAAACAAAAAGTAAAATAAAATGTACAACGATTTGTACATTTTATTGATAGGCAGTGCTTAAGTCTGATGTCTACCTACAATATTTTAAGGGACAAAAATACAAAAAGTGGGGTTTTTCTTAGCCTGTCAGAGAGAGAGAGATGGTTCAAAGAAAAAGATTATTAATACTGAGATCTCTTAATCTGTGGAACAGTTTTCCAACAGGAGTAAGGAAATCCTGTTATTTAGCATTTATAATAAACCCCAGCAAAGCACAGGGATTTTTAAAGCAGTGACCTTTCTTGCACTGTAGGTATAGGGGCTAAATGACCTAATTTTTAGAAAGATGAATCTATTTTAGAAATGTTGAACATGCTCTGTTTGGCTGGATTTCATGTGGAGTTGAGCGTTCCACATTTCTGTGAATTAGGTCATACTTTTATCTTTCTGTGGTGTTCTCTGAGACTAAAAAAAGCCCAAAATAAAACAGCATATAGTAAGAAGTTTTACATACACCAACGTTTGCATGATATATCCTGTGTGTTACTGAAGCCATCAATATTAAAATCTTGTTACCTGTTCTGTATTCTCCTGTAAACCTTTAACACACTGCTGATATTAAGACAGAACCATGAGCTTCAGATGCAAATTAGTTGCTTCCCTCATGCTTAAAAGGGCTGGCTTAAACTTACAAACCAATTAGCCTTTCTGAAATATAACAGCAACCTGAGTGACATTCTAAGATATTTCTAACTAAAGTAATTATCATTTGCTGTGAAAGTCAATTGCAAAGAGTAATGTTTGGTAGATGTAGTCTGAGCACCATTTTTTTCCCCTATTGTTTTAAAAAATGATGCCCTTCAAAAGTAAACCAGGTTGTATTGATTAGGTGAAGTTTCAGACACATCTCTTGTAGTGAAACTTTATTATAAAAGCCTAAAATGTAATGAGAAGTAGCGGTCCAGTAATTGGTGTCATAATACCAAAAATAATATGGATAATTCTTTTTTTTTTTTTTCCTCCATTAATTATAGAGCCTGTACAATTTTTTGGCCCAGCCAAATGCCCTTGTGCACCTGGATTTATCCAACACGGAGTGTGCGCTAGATATGGTAAAGATGTTTTTTTGTGGATATTCAAATACCAAGGAAACATTACCCACCTTCTATCCCTTGGGTACTCTTCTGGTTTAATATAAAGTAAAATCAATCTTCTTTCTTTCAAACTAGGTGTGTGGAGCCCTCCTTCGTGGATGTCTTCAGCATTTAGCTGTCCTTAGCCTCTCTAGGACTCTTTTTTCTCACAGGTACAGTAGTTACTCTCAGCTCCTGCAATATTTTGTTATATAATTTCTTGCTCTCATGTTGCACCTTTCTTTTTAAGAAGAAATCTAAGACTTTATGAAAGTCTTAGAAGTTGTATTTTTCTATGAAATAGGTATTATTTATTTCAAGTAAAATATTTTCTTTCCCTTTCTACTCTCTGCTAGATGGCTGTAAAATAAGCTACCTTGCATAATACATTTTTTTGTGATACTGATGCAGCAGAAACTCTCTCTATATCTTTTGTCTCTGAGAGGCATAACATCAGGCTTGGAATTCTGACTGACTTGGGTCCTCTTTAAATTTGGGGTTTAAAGTTTGTATTTTTCATTATTTGATGATGGTTACAAATGCTTTTTTTACCTTTTTTTTTTTTTTGTCCTTTTCTGGGAGGAAGTCCCTTTGAAATGCTTGGAGACTGAACATTGACTTTGTAGAATACTTGCATTGTAGGAAATATTAACATTAGCTTCCCTTTTCCTTAAATCGGTGTCTTGGGTACATATTAAAGACGATACCTAATTGGGGGTAAGCTACTTCAGCATCGAGTAATTATTTCTAGTGTTGAAAAGGCAATTTCAGGGTTTTTGCAATGTCCTGTTTGATTTTCTACTCATAAGATATAAGTATGTTCACTATTAACCAGACCTAAATGATAATTCTTTGTAGTTCACCAAACAGAAGCTAGGTAGTAATGTCTTCTGTGCGGCAGTGCAAAGCTGGGGATTGTTTGTTGAATCAACATTTTGATGACATTATATTTCTAAGCTAATTGAGATCCACTGATTACAGAGCTGTTGAAGGTAGAGCAAATTAAACATGTAAAAGATCATTACAATTCTGATGGCTTGCATTCACTATTTATTGGAATGAGGAGTGTCTAGATGCTACTTCTTAATGAATTTGTTTACTTACAGAAAAGGAAAAGAAGTCCCTCCCTCCTTCAAACAGTTTTTCAGCAGCTCACTTGCTTTGATGCAGATTAATCTTTCGGGAACTAAACTCCCTCCTGAGCCTCTAAAGTAAGAATTTCATTTCATTTTCTTCTGTTGCCTAAAACCTAGTTTGCATTGTTATTATGTGAGTGCCTCATATTAAAAATGAAGGGGAAAGGATTTTGCCTTTTTTTTTATTGTACATTATTGATATTGCAAGAGTGAGTTTCGTAATGATTGCATTTAAGAAATGTTGTTTCTATCTCACAGTTGAGACTGTTAATCATATTTTGTTCTGTGGGAATGTCACACCTGTTTAGCTTCCATCAAGCTTTGTTCGTTATATATTTCTTACGAACAAAACTGTTTGCTGCACAGTAAAATGGGATTGTGTACTTGTGTGAGTGCCATTCCTTAGAGGCTGTGGTATTGCAACAGCCGTTGTGAAACTGAACCTGTCGCAATGCTTGGGAGGAGAGACCTATTGCACAGAGCTATGCCCTCCTTTTAGAGGGAGAGAGGATGGCAGGACCTTCTAGGAATGCGAAGTGTAATACGTCTCTTTGCTATATGTCACCTATCCTGTGACTAACAGGTTCTGGTGATGTGGACTAGGCACTTCCGTTGCCCACCCAGCAAGAGAAGCTCCTCTTACAGCCTAATGCAGGCTGAGGAAAACCGAGTAGCACTGTGTCGCCCTTCCTGTGTGGTGTGCAGTTTTGAACTGTGTTAAACTTTCCAGACATAAAATTTAAAGGTGCGTTTTATAGTCAAGATAGGTCTAGACAGACAGATCTAATCTAGATAGGTCATTCTGGGATTCTGGCAGAATCCTTGTGTTTATTGGGCTAAATTAAATAAAGAGCTCTTTCCAGAGTGTCAACTTGCTAGCTAATATGCATTAAAACATACATAACCCTATCCGTAGTAGACGCCCAGACATGTTTACCAACCATTTTGGAGAACACACCTCCAAAATCCTAATCTGGACACAGATATAGATATATGCATGTGTACTTGTGAGGTTGGGAGCCTGCACCCTGAGGGAGAACAGGGAAGGGCAGTGGGCAGTAGCTCAGCAAAGGAGTAGCTAATGAGTGGGAGTTGATGGCAAAGTCAGAGATGTGGGATATAAAGAGTAGTTAGTGAGTACTGGATGGCTAGCTTTAGATACAATCTGGGGAAGCTAAGGGAAAGAAAAGTGACAGATGCCACACAGGAAAGAGTAGTGTACAGTGTTTTGGGATATTTTTTTCTCAATGCAATTTGACGTTGGAGGGGACAGTACAATATGATGCTTAAGTACAATGCATGGGATTGAAATCAATATTCAACTGCAGGAGCCTATCATTTTAGCTCTAATCTTTCACTCTGTTCTGTGTGATGCTCTCAGTTGCTGCCTTGCTTGCTTAGACTTTGCTAAGATTAGGAAGGTATGATACTGATGTGTTTTCAAACAGAAAGTGATTATTGAGAAACACATTGGTTGATTCTGATTAATTTAGGGCTATTGATTCTGTGGTGGAGGGCAGCAGGGAGCTACGTTTAATGAAGCAAGAATAACAGAGGATGTATGTGACTAATACACAAGACAATCTGATCAGTGCTACAGGAAAAAAAGAATGCTGTGAGACATTGAATATGTCTACACAGATTAGGAAAGGTGAGAAGCCACAAACACTAAGGGTCATATTTAGCATGACTCCTTGGCATGTTGAGTATCTCATGGGGCATGACGAGTTTTGGCAGGTGAGTGCTCTACAATTGTCTGTGCTCATAGAATACGTTATTGTATTCATTTATCCCAAATACTTGTGACCCCTTGATCTGCCAGCTACAGAGCAAATGAGATCTTCCTAGTCCTTTTCAGCCAAAGTGATCTGTATTAGCAAAAACTACTCCGTTGATAGTGTTTAAGCTAATCTGGCTCAATTTGAGTGAATTGGGTTAGAGGGAGTTACTTGAATGACTAGTGTTGGTGGAAGTAAAGAGGCAGTGATGGGTGGCATAGGATGAGCTGAGAGCAGTAACCTCTTGCCCCAGTGTGGATGGCTCCAGAAAGGAGCATCTGTCCAAAGTCCAGCTGGACACAGATGGTGTCAGAGTGTCCATGCCACTCTCAGCTGGCTGGCGTTTTGGCATGGGCTTCTTTTGTTTTGTTCTGATGGCAGTGTTCACCTCTGCCTAGGAGGTAGGACAGAGGTCTTAGTATTTTTTGGTAGTTTCCTTGATGTGCTTTTTCTGACCTGAGTTTTTTCTTTAGTCTGAGCTGAGTGTATTTCACAACAGTACAGACAACTATGATCTGCAGTACACCTTGCTTTCCCTCTCAAACCCTGTATGGCTTGACTAAAACACTTGAAAAGCATCCTGTGGAAGTTAGTCTGGGTCAGAAGGACTGAAGATATGCTATATCCTGGGACAGCTGCCTTGCCTTTTGGTCTTAACTGTAAGAAATTTCAAAACTTCTACAGAACAATCAAGATCATAGGATTTGTTAAAGACAAAAAGATGAAACCACCTTTTTTTAGACAGACTTATTTGTCAGTGCCAAGATTGCAGTAGCATGTGAGGGATCACTTCTAGAAGGAAAAACAAAAATTACATAGTGCACGATAATATTACCTTTCTGCCATCTTTGATCAGTGCATGTCAAAAAGCTTTTGACAACATGGGCCTTGGAACTGTCCTGTCACAAAGGAGAAGTTCCTGGTTTGTGTCCATGAACCAGAGGTCACAGAGTTCAATGTGTGATTCAAGATCAAGCCTGCCTACAGAAAAAAATATAGATAAAATGCAGACACCCTGAGTCCCAAATTCCCCTGATTAATTGTTATTTGATTTCTTTCTTATCAACTTCATCTAGATCAACGGTTGTGGTATGTTTGATCGCATATGCTAACTCAGTGAGTTTGATGATACTGGTTAATCAGTACACTCAGGGAAGGAGATGAACTTGCTTGTACAGTGATGGACCTGTTAATAAAGTCAAGCCTTTCGGGGAAGAGGTTTGCTAATAAAGCTGTACTGTGTGGATGCCACATAGTGGGTGGGGAAAGGGTGCTTTTAGTTTTAACCGTGTACAGTTAACATAGTTAATGTTCCATCACAGCTCACTCTTTTTTTCCCCCCCTTTTTTTAACTGAGAGAAGCAGCTTATACTCTCTTTTCCTTGTTTAAGTATCTTGCCATTTTTGTTCATTTACAGACATTGCCAAAAGTTGTATTTTGATCTGTCAGTGCTATAACAAGACAAGTTTCTGATACGCTTCTCATGCAAATGCTAATTACAAGGCCATTTCTTGTGTTCTGTGTGTACCACAGTTGACAAGACCTTTCCATGTATTGTGATGTCTGTGATTTAAACATAGTGGCTAATTATAATATGTCTGCCTTCAGTGCCTTTGAATGCTGGTGATTTTTCATGACAAAGAATTGAGAAATCATGAGACTTTCTTGAGATGAGTTTATAGGAAAGAGTTTAGGAAAAAAACCAACCCTTTTTTTCTTCCTGTGAAGAGAGTACATTTGAAGCAGCACCATGTCTCTTTTTTAATCTGCATTTTTTATGGTTGCACTGTATTTTTTTAGGTTGCCTCAAAATGTTCAGGAAGTTCTTTGCAAAGTTATCGTCAGCCAGACTAACTTTGAATAAAAGTATTTTTGGGAAGGAAATATAGACAAGCATCATCTAAAAATTTGTAAAAATTGTTGCAGAGCTTTCACATTTTTCAAAGTCTGCATATTAATAGCTTAAGAAGTAAATAAGCGCAAGATATTTGCCTTTGTTAACAGCGAAAGTCTGATGAACATTTATACCTGCAGGGCAGATATAAATAGGTTTAAATGAAAAACCTTCCTGGGGCGCACATGTTTTAAATGTGGCTTTTAACACACTACTTGCATAACAAATGTATAGGCAAACAGCTCAGCAAAATTGATTGGTTTTTATCTCCATGCATCAGTAGTTTGGATTCTCTTAGCTTACTTTTGGCTGAAATGAAGTTTGGGGAGGAAGTCCTTCTGTTTCTCTGTTCAATTACTAATTCAAAGCAGCATCTATTCTAAAGATACTGGAAGGTAGGCACAGATTGTGTTTGCTCCTTCTCTAAGACATGTACAGTTTTCTTTCTGATTTCACAGTATTAATACAAATGTGATATTAACACTGACTAAAGACAAAGGATACCATTGTCTGGGAATATCATTCTGAAATCTGTAAATATTTGTTGGGTTGCAGAAGTGGAGAATTGCGTGATACTTGAACACGATCCAGCATTTGAGTGTTACAGGCACTGTGCCTGGCTCAAATAGCTGGCTGCACTGCATCTTGCGTATATTAAAAGTCCCATTGTTTTCCTGAATTTTTGGAAAATCAGAGTTAGTACGGTCGTACAACAGAACACTCATTTTATAATCATTTGATACTCTTTGGAAGAAAATGTTGAAGAAAATTCATCTCTGAAGAATATTATTAAGTGTTGATGTAGCAATAGCTTTACAGCTGCTTTACTAGCCTTGCATCCCAGCAGTTTTTGAAGTTGGTGGAGTGTTCTAAGTGTGGCAGGCTTGTTCTGCCATTGTTATTTAAGAAATAACTGCTCAGCTGGTGTGGTTTTGGTTTGAAATTGTTCTTCACATTATAGGTGTATTAACCTGTGATTGTGTAGATAATGATGATGATGATGTAAAGCTGGATTATTTTTAAAAAAAAAATGGTTCTAAAATTGATCTTTTTCAGAGCGCTTTTATTAGGCCTGGCTTGCAATCACAATCTGAAGGAGGTGTCTTTAGATCTCAGTAGCTGTGAGGTAAGGAATATTTATCAGGATGTGTTCAAAAGATGCAATAATGTGGAATTAGAGTTACTGTGAAATCCACTGGACGAGACGTTCTTCGTCTGTAGTTAAAAGTTGTGGGAAAGGTAGAAATCAGAGAAGCAGTTATGGTAAAAATCAGCTGCTGTGTGTTACAGCATCATCCCAATAATGAGCACAGCGGTTCAAAGCACCTGCAGCACCTAATTGGCAAAACCCTCCTTGCAGTGTAGCTGTTCTAGATACTGAGCCAGCGTTCGGTTTGCTGCTTGGCAGTCTCTGCTCTCTGGTGCTGTGTTTACACAGTTTACACATTCCGAGGTGCCCAAACTTGAATGGGTCACAGGAAGCTGCATACCCTGAAAGCATGTCTTTTGTTTTATTGTCTTCCTTTAAAACCCAAGACATGCTTCCTCTTCTGCAGGTTTGCTTTTTTAATGTTGGGAGAAATTCTACTTTCCTAATCAATTAATCAATTCAAGCCAATAGGGAGCTTCGGTAAAAGTTAACTGAAGCATACTATTGACTTAAGAGGCACTGTGCAAATGGCTTTAAATATCTCAAGAATAAATAAAAACGATTGTGGCAGCTTGATTTGCTTTTTCTTGTTTCTTCTTGCTTCTCTAAGCTTTGCGGTGCACTTTGTTTCTCAGGATTGCCCATACTCTTGCAGGATGATACCTGCATGGCTACAACTTATAACAAAACATCAGACAAGACCCTGGGAAGCCAATGAGGCAAAATTATGCAGAGAATTGTGTGGACTTTTGCCAAAAACGACACAAACCAGCTTTCGCTCAGGCCTTCTGTACCTGAGCAGCCACCCTTTCCTTTTTAAGCTGCAAAGAAAGCCTCTCACTTGTTAGGAAGATCTTTCCAAGTCCAACACCTGAGTAGTAACTGTTCTGGAAATGCCTTTCAAATACAATGGTTTCCCTTTAAGTCGAAAACGTGCCATTTGATGAACATGTTGAGGTGCAGTAATCCTTGCCATAGGTTCATGGTTGATTGCTTTTGGAGTGTGCACAGTTTTACTCATGAAGAAAAAACCAAATCATTGTGAATGCATTTCTAGTTTGTTTTGCCATTTTATACTTTTAAAAATATGTTATTACTTTGAAGAGCATTACATGTAAATTCCAAATAGAAAGCTTTCAAGTCAAGTACATATGCTTCTGACTTCTGAGTAGAGAGATCAGACGGATGATAATTTTTCTTTCAGAGGGAGGAAGGAAAAAGGAGTAATTAAAGTAACAAAAATGAAGTCCTGTAATCATAACCTTAAAAGAATAAATCAATAAAACACAAACATAAGTAATGAGAGTATAAATTAGCATGTAAATCAACAAGGGCTGACAGGAGTGAAAATGTAAGTCTTTCATTACATAACCCCCAGGATGGGATATGGAGGAGCATTCGAGGGGTGATTAGAAGTACTGGACGCCAAAGCACAAGTGGTCATGGCTAACTCTCATGACAGAAAGGAAGGAATCGTGCCCAACTCAGTGTTGCGTTCCCGTAGCTGGTACCTCCAAACTGACAGCACTTCCTTAGATCCTTCCCTTAACATTTTTTCACATCACTGAGCTTTATTCATTCTCATGTGCTTCGGAAAGAAGAAATTATGCTTCCACCAGCAGGCGAGTTGATGTGCCAGGAACTGGGAGTACTCACAGTGGTCTCAGCACCTCAGGGTTCTGCTCCACCTCTCCCTGACCCTCTGTGAGCTGGGCAGGTAATCTGCACTCAGAAACAGAGCTGTGGGAAGCTCGGAGCTGGTGACCTGCACTACTCCCAGTTCCTGCAAGCACACGCTGTTAGGAGGCTACTAAGCTGATGCTTCGGCTTTGTCCTCCTCTTTCCTACATCAGGCAAGCTGTACTCAACTATGGAAGGATAAATCTCTCTGTTCCTTCCCTCTCCCACCACTTTTCGTTTGCTCCCATAATTTTCTGGTATATTAACTCCAAGCTTAATCATTTTATATTGCTTGTTTGGTTGGTTTTTTTATTATTTTTACTATGGAAATTACATTTTTATTTCTACCTGCTCAGCACTGATGTATTTCACTCTTTTCCCTTCTGCTTCCCTTAGCTTGGTCACTGTGTAAGTACCCTCCATGCTTTACCTTTAATTGTTAAATCAGTAAGCAGCTTTGTTTGCCCTTCCCATATTGGTACCTCATAGCTTTGAACATGCTTGGCATTTTTAATTGTTGAAGGGTTGTTCTTCATTTTCTGAATTGTATTTTGTAGTCTCAGAAGTAGGTCATGTAGGAGATGTTGCAGAGGTAGGGGTTTTTTTCAGCGTCACAGTCCATGTTGACGAATAGCCCTCTCTGCTTTTTTATATATATATATATATATATATACACAGTCACAATAAATTTTGATCCTAAAAGTCAAGTTGTTATCATCACCTTCAGAATAAACAGATGTCACCATTTGTGCATATTAAATGTTTGTGTATTTAAGATTTTGAATATAGAGTTATTGGTACAAGATTGAAAGCTGCTCCTGAAAAACTGTCCACTTCAACCCTCAAAGTATATATAGCGTAAGCATTTGGATTCTATTGTGAGTATAATTTTAGTGTACAGAACTTTTACCATCCCAACAACCCATCCAAGCCCTCATATAAGCTGCCAGTTCCATAAATTCTGCAATTATAGATGTGACACTATAAAGTACTTGTCTTGTGGTGGACCACGCTGAGGGAGCAGCACAGAGCAAAAGTGAATTATTTTGGCATTCGTACAGCAAATACTACAGATGTTAAAATTGCACCACTTCTGGCCCAAATACAGTCTTCAATCTCACCACTTCTTGAGAAGGTAGGGTAAAGGATAGATAGCCTTTGTTTTATGGAGAACAGGAAAGGTGCCTTACGTTCTGTATCTCTTACACTTCCAGATGTGACTCATGATTTAAATGTTGTCTTTGACCACCACTGTTCTTTAAATGCTCAGGCTGAGTTGTTGAGCTCTTAGTTAACCAATCACATATCTCAAACTTCTTAGAAAGTGCCAAATCGAGTCTTTATCAAAAAATACTTGTGAAGGCATTTGTGGTTCCTTAATTATATAGCATGGATAAAAGAGACTATTCACAGAAATATCAGCAGGTTGATTCAGGATATTTAGCCACCTAAGTTGACGGAGTAAAATATTGCTCATTTTTATGCACAGGAGGTGAAAATGCTGTTTCATGTTTGAAAATGCTTTCAATTTTTTTTGAAGCAAGGAAAGTGAAAATGGAAAATGCAAAAATAGAATTTTTGTAGAACTTTTCCCCGCTTTTGCTTGAGTCTTTTTCTGGGGGATGTTCATAAAGTGAACTGCACTTTATCTAGTTTGCATAGCTGCAAGGAATAAGAAAATGCTTTTGCTTCTTTGGAAAAAAAAAAATGTGGTGTTTAATTCAGTAGCATTAGTAAATAAGTGTGTAAGTTTTAATAACTTTTATTCTTAATGTTGATGTTTTCCCCAAGGCCATTTTGTTGTTTTTTCATTAAATCCTGACATTTCTTTTATATTCATTTAATATTTCAGATTAATAATACCATAATTGATACTTTCCAGCTAGGCATTTTTGTTATTGTTGCCATTTTTCTCTTTTATGCCTATTTTTAAATTAAGAATAAGGTAAATTACTGATTTATCTTGTTTATGGTCTTTTGTGGCTATTTTACAATTGGATTATTTATATTTTCTTTTCAGTGACAGGGAAACATAATTTCATTGATGATTTTTTTTTTTTAATTATTATTATTTATTGGCTACTCATCTTTGATCTGTGCACCCTAGCATTGTGCTAAGAGCTGAAAGAAGATGCTCACTATAAGCCTTGACTGTAGTGGAATCCAAGGGTGACACTGTTGCGTGGTTATAGGCTGGGCTAAGTTTATTTTTTCTCACTGGATGTTGGAAATGTCCTGGCCCTTTCATGTAGAGAACCACCAAAGTCCTGCAGTCACTGCCTGGCACAAGTGCTAAAGGATTAGTTTTGTCTGCACCATTTAAATCTTTCCCTGATTTAACTCCTGAGCAGTAGTTTTAAGAGAAAGCAAAGAGAGTCCCTTTTCTCATTTATATGCAAATAGCAAGAGCAGAGGATGAGAATAGTAGGAGTGTGTGCATAGACTGTCATGTTGATGTCTGTAACTTCTGTTGCTGTTGTTTTTGCTGCTGGTAGTACCTTCTATATTCGCAAAGCTCCTACCACTGTTTTCTGTGTGATCTTGAAACCATAACTAGTTTGCAAAAATGGATCATGTTTTGTCTCTAGTTAAGATCGGGAGGTGCACAAGTCTTGGAAGGATGCATAGCAGAAATACACAATATCACCAGCCTAGATATTTCAGACAATGGTAAGTACACAGAACAGGAATGGAGGGTGATGCAGTCCAGAATCTGAGAATTTTCTTTCAGCTCACAGTGTAATCAAGGATGGTCACTCTCACTTTATGATTATTGGCCATATTGGTTATGGAAATGTCTTGGACAAAGAACTCTTATTGCTATAAAGTGTATGAGAAATGTTTGTAGACTAACTGTACCCTCAGAAGTTTATTGTTTGAGATAAATATAAGACAGCAGAATAAATTGACAGTAGCAAGCGTCATATTAGATGTAGAGGAAAGTGGGTTAAAGTACAAGAGGATGAGAAGCTAAATTACAAATGAAAGTGTAGTGAAAGAAGAAAAGGAAAGACTAGATACAGAATGAAGCTGAGGTCATGATACTGAAAAAGCAAGAGAGGGAAATTTGGAGACAACAGTCAACCAGCTCCAGGTCAGAGAAGGCCCATTTGAGCCTTTGGAAAAGTCTTGGACTATTCCTGCTTTGGAGGCTCTGTGCATCCTAGCTGGGAATACCAGCTGGCTTCTCATCTTGCAAATTCAAATCGTAGACGTATGGAGTGGAAGAATTCACCTGTTGTGTTTGCCCCTCTGACAGTCAAATACAGAAGTGTTTCAGAAAGAGATTCCCAGTACAGCTGAATGCCCAAGAAAGGTGGGATGGATTGGCAAGTGGAAAGCTTTGGGAGCTCCTGACTCAGCCCAATTATGTAAACAGGTTGACTGTTATAAATATAGATATTTGACATCAAAATTATCCTGTGGATCTGGATCCTAAGTTGTTGTAATCTAACTAGTGGACTCTTCAAATACACCACTAGTTTGGGAATACAATACTACAGCAAGTTATTTTTCTTACTCAGAAGCAGAATAAATTTAGCTTGTTTTTCAGGTCTTTTTATTCATAGCCTGTTGTGTTAGCCTTTTTGCGCTTGAAGGCTTTGAGACCTTGTTGGTACACAGCTCTACTAAGACTAAGTAGCAGTTAGTGTGGTCTCAAAATTCTCAAAGGAACTTTAAACTCTGCCTGACAATGTAAGGAACTATCCTTGGGTTGTTGGACTGCAGATAAGGGACTACTTACCTTCGGTGTTTCTGAGAGGTGCCTTCAATGGCTGATTAGGATGGAGATTTAAAGGGCTCATTTTAGAGAAAGCACTTATTCTCATAGAAAAACAGAGGCAAAAAAAGAGAAAAAGATTTAAAAATAGAAGAATGGAAATTTTTCTAGAGGTCTTGGAAATCAGTACACTGATATAGTTACATGAATAGATACAGTGTTAATAATTGGATCCTGTCTGGGTCTTTTGTGAAAATGTGTTTTAATTCTTAATCTTAATCTGATTCTTTACAGGCCTAGAATCTGACCTCTCAACCCTTGTAGTCTGGCTTAGTAAAAACCGATCGATAAGACACTTGGCATTAGGCAAAAACTTTAACAACATGAAGTCCAAGTAAGGCTTTTATTTCTTTTAAATAACAAGAGAATGGATGAGGAGAAGCTGCTAATTTCATCGTCTTCCTAACTTTTCTTCCCTCAGAAATCTCACTCCAGTACTTGATAATTTAGTTCAGATGATTCAAGACGAGGATTCAGTGAGTATCTTTCTGCGTACTATCATCATGTGTATTTGTACCCTCACAGCCTATTTATGATAATTTTCTTCACTGTGTTAATTTGCTGCATAAGATTTGATCATGATCCTGCACAGGTACATCCAACTTTTTGGTTTTTATTTTTTCAAATAGTAATTTGGATTATGTGTAGCATGTAGTTAAATGTTTCTTAGGGTAGTCTTAGGACCTGTGCTTTTTGAAAAATATTGATTCTAAATAGTTGGATGTGCTTAACCTAGTTGCTTTAGGTCTAAAGTATACAGTCCTGAAGGCACAATTTTTTAAAACTTCTGTGTCCTGACAGGAGATTACAATGGTAGCGTTCTCTGGGTGGTGATACTCCTTCAATAACGGATTTTTTATTTTTCATTTTTTTTTAATTAATAGAATGCACTATGTCCTGATAGCTCTTCTTGGGTATTAACATTTTTTTTGCTTGACAAAATGCAAAGTCACTGCAGTGATCTCCCAGAACTCCTTTCTCTTTCAAAAGATGCAAATAAACTGTTCACTATACTGTTCTTTACTTGTCCTAGTGCATTAATCACTGGAGCAAATTCATAAAACACTTTCAGAGTCTTGTGCTGGAATCCTCGCCCACTTCCTTCATTTCCACCCTCTCTCCTGATTCTGAAAGGCTTCTGTGGTTGGGCTTGTGTTCTTGCTTTACTTGACGTCCTCGTTTTGTCTATAAGGGAATCTCAAGACGCTCTGTTACTCTTGTCAATCTTTATTCTTCTATTCTTAGTCCTTTCTTTCCCCTTCGTTCCCCACACAAGTAATAAGCAAGCTCGGCTTTCCTCATTCTCCAGAAATAGCTGACTGTAGACTTCAGTTGTCTGAACACCTGCTATTCCTGTTGTCTTTATTGTCTCACCTCCAAGTTCATGGTCTCCACACTAACTGCTTTCTTATTTTTTCCTCCCATCTGTGTCTGTCTCATCACCCTGCAAGTCAGTGGAGCAGTTTTTACCAGGGTTTCCGATGTCTCCTTCCATACAAGGTCATTAGACCCATATTCTGTGTCCATCTTTTCTTACTGCTTAGTTGTGTTTGAAGTGAATGGTCATTAGACCCATATTCTGTGTTCATCTTTTCTTACTGCTTAGTTGTATTTGAAGTGATTTGTTAAACTAGTCCTCTCTTCTCTCTGTGTCCTCTTAATTGGGATTAGTGGTACTGTTTTTTTCTTGATTCTTTGCCTACATCCTCACCTTATTCTTTAATATGGGATGTCAGAGTGACACAGTGAAGTGCTGCATACGGATACCAGAGCTGATTCTAATTGTTAGCACCGGTAACGAAAGCAGTAAGTCCTTGTTTGCACAAGTCAGATAGAGCATCGTGCTAAGAAGTGTATTGATAGATCTTTGTGTTACTACTTGTACCAAACTAGTCTTTTCATCTTGCAGTGTGCGACCACCTCCTCCTACTCTGTCTCTAAAGGGAATAGTGCAGGGCTGTCTTCCCCTTCTCTCCTTTTCCTCTTGATACTGTACTGAGGGGTGGTTATCGTTTCATCAGATAGCATCTGCTTCTTCTGTTTGGACATTTGTCTCTGTCCTGCCCTGTATCTCATGCTTAATCTTTCACAGCTATCCTGAAAACTGTTATGTCAAACCAGATTAATCACAAGCAAATGTAATTTAGTATGTTTTTTCCCAATTTCCTTCATCCCTTTGCTCTGTTGCAGGTGGACATTTCTTCCCACTCAGGCCATCTCCTAAAACACCTCTTCAACACATCTATACGTCCTTTCAGTATCCAAACCATCTTCTCAAACATGCTGTTGGGATTTTTTTTTTTCTATTTATATGAATATCTTGTTCGCAAGGATAAAAATTCCAATTTTCACCTTATTGTCTCTATTAAATGTTACAACTCTCTGTTTATCTTTGCTGGCTTCTGTTTTTGAAGCTTCCAGGACAGAGAAAATATAGCTGCTAAATTTTGGATATATCATTCTCACGGATCTCCCTCCCTTGCATCATCAGCTTCAACTTCTTGTGCTCATTTTCTTTTCAGCCCCTAGGCAATGTCAGCCATCATTCCACTTTCTGCCGTTGCCACAATCCAGTGTCAGATATACTCCTGTAATTCTTACTCACCATGTCTTCCCTGACCTAACCTATAGAACGCACTCTGTAGTCTCATCCTTTTTTCAAACAGTGTTACAGTGAAATAATCCACCAAAAAGTTACTTTATTTAGGTACTTAAAATAACTGTCTCTCCTTCATGTCATGTATTAACCTTTGGGATATAGCATGTGATCCTGTTGGTGTTAACCTGTCTCTTCTCTCCCTGTGTTCTTTTCTCTTGTTAATCCTCTTCAGTGAAGGAGTCTTGTTTGTTTCTGTTTCATCGGTTGCTAAAATTGATCTGAAGCATCTCCTAGCAGCTAAAGAGTTGAGGACATAGACTCTGTAGCACCATGGGAAAAGCATGTGTTACAGATACCTAGATGGTGCTCACTCTACCTTGAGATAGTACAATGCTTAGAAAATTATTTTAAGGTTCTAGTTACTTTGGTTTGGTTTTGAATCCTGAATGGGGTAGTCCTTGTTCTGCCATTACTATGCATTTACTGCTACAGAACATTAAAAAGTAAGGGTGGAATTGGAGATACCAGGGTATGGTGTTGCCCAGAGCAATACTGCTTGATCAGTATTGCCTGCAGGCTGGTACAGTTTGGGGACTATGCATTATGTGCATGGAAAGCTGAAGCAAGAGGCTTTAATCTAAAACAGTCATCTGCCAAATGCTTCTTCATATATTTTTACACACTTTAAATAGCTCTGTTGCTGTGCTAACATGAGTCATGAGTAAAATGATTTAAACAATCAATAGCTTGGATTTATGACTGTAAAAATACAGCTAGATGCAAATGTAATTCTACGCAATTTAAAAGCAGTAGTAGTAACCTAAACAGCAAAATTTCCCAGGTGTTTAGTATAAACAAGAATGTAATATTTATATTTGGGTTTTGGTTTTGTTTGGTTTTTTTCTCTTTTAAGTACATGCTGTACTGTGCAGGCCATAATAATGTATTATTATTACTATTGCAGGAAGTGTCTGAAGCTGTGTACTTACTGTGCCATTTCTTTTCTTTTTGCAAAAATAGATGTTACACTGCAGGTACAGTGTACCATTACTCAGAGTGGCAGTCAGTCCTGCATAGGTGCAGAGAATTACTACAGCACTGAATATCTTTAATTCTTAGTTCAGTGTTTGTTGCAGAATTGGCCTTTTGTGGGTTTCTACAGCATTTTTGTTTGTATGAGAACAAATTTAGCTTGATTTAATTCTTAAATGTTTTCCAGCAGGAGTATGACAAAATCAATTAATACAATCATACAATTTCTAATTCTGTTCTTCACTTTAGGAATTCCTCTTCCTTTATAAGATTGTGTTCAGACATCTTCACTATATTGGCAAAGTGTCTGTTTTCTACAGTAGGGATGCTGAAGTGCTTGTCAGACTTCTGTTTTCTCGATATCCAGCTAAAACCATTAATTTGTTAAAAGAAGTAAATGTTTCTAGGCTATGTAGAGTATTGCCCCTGTTTGGTGGGGAAATGGTTTTGGTGGGATTTTTTGTTTGTTGTTGTTTAGTTGGGGTTTTTTTATGTAATGGTGAGATAATTTACTGAATATTTAGCAGCCTGCATGTTTAATCCTACTGATTGTGGTTTGCATTCAGGGCACCAAGTGAGTCCAGAGGTTTTTGCTTCTTGCTCACTGAGTAAATGATAAGTGTAGCTGTGCAAGAAAACTAGCAGTTCATCCGCTTAGAACAAAACTGCTAATATAGCAGGTGCTTTACTGTGCTATATGTGTATGTTGTATGTGGTAGTAATGATGTATAGGTGCCAATCGTTGCAGAACACAGTGTAGAAGCATTTTCAAGCATATACTGTTTTGTTAGAGCATTGGAATGCAAGAGGTGAGAAATCCTTTACTGGGGGGGATATTTGAGATTTAGAAAAACTGGTATGTGGGAGGGAGCCCTTCCAGCTAAGGTACTTGAACGACCCTTTCTAAAGTAACACATGAGAAACAGAAGAAACTTCACTTTCACAAGCTTATTGGTGATTTCTGTCCGAGTGCTGCGCAATGCTGCTCTTCTGTGAATCCGTCACAGGAAGTCATCTCAGACTTGTGCCAAGAGCTCTAAATGCCATTCTAATGCAATGCTAGTATTCTTTAGGGTACATAATGTAATAGAATGGGGAAACACAGACAGATTAAGGGCATTAACATAGTAATTTAATAACTTCCATTTAAAATAAAACCAGCATGTTGTTTGTGTTACTGTTAGACTTTTTAATTATAAACCTGCTGTGCCTCCAAATTTTTATGCATTTCCTCATTTATAAATGCCTTTCTTATTGTTGCAAGCTTTTTGGTTATCACTGTAATCCAGTGGTGTCTGGAGGCTAGGGTCCTAATGTATAGCAGGTACCATGCAAACATCTTGGACCCTGGAAGGTGTGCACAGTTCACTTGGTTTATTTATATTAATCTAAGCTTTAGGCATCTAATGTAGGTGCCATGGTTCATCCTTATGAGATGTTGATTTTCCCATAATGACAATTTGGAGATTTTAGGCTCCTAAAATTCATCCTTCAATACATGTCTAAGGGGGTGTATAATGACACTCTGTATGAACTCACGCTTGAGCAAGGGAAATATTTTGTGGAGTACTCATACATCAGCAAAGGCAAATTACAATTTTAGCAGCTGTAATACCTCTGCAAGGCATGGTGATGGATAGACTGTAGTTCTTGCTTCTGCTGTTGAGTGTTGGGACACTGAGAATGGAGGGAATGCAGGCATTTTTAAAAGAAGATTTCTTAAGGCTTAGAGCGTGACTTGTGGGAGCCCAATAAAGTAGTTTCAGCTTAACATAGTATATAAAAAAAAAAAAGTTACATAAAGATATTGCAATCACAGGTGTCAGAACACCACTGTGAATAATATCCTTTGGCTTACTCATGTTAACAGATACTCTTCTTACTGTTTTTAATTTCAGACCTGCTACAGTTTTCTGTCTTTTTCCTCCCAAATGTCCATGCCCTTAGTTGAAGGAAGAGATACACAGAATCACTCCTAACATTGAAGTAACAATAATAAAACAGTTTAAAGGACAGGGAAGAGTGCTTCTTAAGCAAAACCCACTGAACACTAGAGGTTGTCTTGCGAAGCTGGTTGTTGCTATTTTGCCTCTTTTCAGGTTCCTGCTGTATTCTGTACTTAATAGGATGCAGGAAACTGGAGGCACTGTCACTTAAAAATGGGTTTTTCTCAGGGTGTTGCAGCTTTATGTATGTGTGTATGTGTTTGACACCTGTGCTGTAAGTTGTTGACTCCCAATTTATCATATAATCTGCAGCAAACACAGAAACAACTCTTTGATGCTTACTGCCGTCTCCAAGAGTTTGGGGAACTTTTAACTTCTTTTGGTTGATGTTTGAGGCATGAGTGCATTATCAGTTGCTGTTATCAGTGCCTTTTCTGTGCTCCCCAGCCTCTGCAGTCATTGTCCCTCGCAGATTCCAAGCTGAAGACTGAGGTCACCATCATTATTAATGCCTTGGGCAGCAATACTTCTCTTACAAAAGTGGATATTAGTGGAAATGCCATGGGAGATATGGGAGCAAAGATGCTGGCAAAAGCCCTACAGATAAACACCAAGCTCAGGTAAGGGAGACGTATTTGCAGTGAAAGATAGAATGGCTTAATAATACTGAAGCTGTTAGCTTATTTTCAAGCTGTTTCTCTTCAGAACCTTTCTAGGTACAGCCACTTTATAGTGTGTCCATTTGGAAAGATTCTCATCCTTTTTTCTTTAAAAACAAAACAAAACAAAGCCCCACCCAAACAAACAAGAGAAGCAAATTGTCTCTGCAAAAACATTTCCATACCTGAAACTGGAGAAAATTAATTACATTTTCTAAATTTAAACAGAAAGGCCTCTTGTTGGAACAAGAGAGCTCTAAATTTCCTAGAATCATAGAAAAAAAAAAATCACCTTGTTATAGAGCTCTGGATGTCATCTAATTGAGTGTCCTTCTCAAAGCAGGGCCAACTTTAAAGCTATCTGAGGTTGCTCAGGTCCTTGTCCAGGCAGGTTTTGAAGATCTCCAAGCACAGGGATTCCACAGTTGTTTCCAGGAACCTGTTCCAGTGCTTAGCCACCCTCTTCTGTTCGGCTCTCTTTTCTAGTGGAGGCCTTCCCAGCAGAGAAAATTCTGGTACTTGGGTCAGTAACTAAAGTAAATTATTCTTTGTCTTCTGGAGTATCAGTCTGTAGAAGAGCTAAGAGCATGTGGAATTCAGAATGGGTAGCAGCATGGACCATCCCTCCTTCCCCTCTCCCCTGCCTACAGTGCTGATGGACCTTGGCATCTCTTCTCCGCCACTTCATCTGCCCGACAACTTCACTGCTTTTTAGCACATGTCTGGCACTGATGGCTTGAAAGTATCACTTTTTTTTCTATCCGGCATGTGATTAGCAAACAGTAAAACCTTCAATCAGCACGAATCTGGATGGGGACCTCTAAATATGTCACCGTTGTCAGGAAAGCTAATCCTCACTCCTCCTTTTGTCAGACTGTGCAGACGAACCCTCCTCAGTGTATTTGTCTGTGAAGAGACCTCTTTGTGCTTGGTCTCCAAGCATTTGTTCCCTGGGGGATAAGAAATTCCCCAGAACAGTCCTGGCTATTTTGTTCAGAAGGAGGGATCCTGGTCTTTGCGTTGCTATGCCCAAACTGAATATTGAAAATGTCAAGAAAACACTGGAGAGGTGGCTTTGGTTTATTGAATGTATTAACCTGAAATGACCACAGTACCTGAAGAAATAAAGCCTTGACGGCTTTCAGGGTGGCAGACTGAAGTGTTCCACAGTACACTGAATGTCACAGTTGACATAATGTCACCACAGTCTGTGGTGTGATTACAGACTGAATAATGCAATGGTAACTGGCTCTGCTTAAAATGTTATGAAATCACATCCAGGTGGAAATATAAACACACTTTCCCATGACAAAAATATCCAAGATTTGACCTTAAGTATATCCGGGGATCTTTGCAGAGCGGGTGGAGAATCTCTCTTCCTCTCTTCCTTACCTCCATCTTTCCATCTGAAAAACAAAGGGATAATTCTGCAACAGCAGAAGGGTGTCAATACCTGTGAAACCCTTCCATCTTTTTTTTTTTTCTTTCTTTCTTTAACAGCAGAAATCTTTGGTTTCGTGCCTTTTTTTTTTTTTTTTAAGAACAGCTACAACTAGTGCTCTTGCACAAGCAAGATTTATCTGCTTGACTGTCGCTTCTGACTACTAATGAGATCTTTGAACATGTGTTTGCAAATTGCCAGGCAGTCTGCTTGAGTGGTCTAAATTGGGGGAGGAGGGGGAAGGCTTGATCACTCTTATCACTGTTTTGTATTCAAAAGAGCTGCAATTTATGCACCTAACCTAATGGCTTACACTGGCAGCTAGTTATGTTGCATGTGGAATCGTAGGAACTGTGTGATGAGCTAGTACACAACTGAATATACAATAGCCTTCAAATTTTGACCACAAGTCAGCATGAATTTTTTTAATACCTTTTTCTGTAGCTGTAACTATATAGTCTATGTAAAACAGAGATTGATTGCTTACTGCAATTTTCTTGTTTTTCAGTGTGGACTTGCAAAGCAGACGTTTGAACTTTTTTTTTTGATGCTATTCCTGGAAAAAGCTGGAATTTTATCTCCAAATCTTTCTATTTTAGAAAAGTTATGGTTTTATGTCAATGATGGAAAACATAGTACAGAGTCCTGTTTAAAGAAATGGAAACTGATTTTTGTAGTATCTTTGTCCCTAACTTCTGTCATTTCAAGATTTTAGCATATAACTAAAGACAAGTTTTTAAAATGTTGTCTTCCAATATACAATTTTGAACATACAGCACTGTGTTATTTCAATATGCAGAGTTTCAATATAGATTTATTTAGTGGTTCTTGTTCAACTTTTTTTTTCTTTCCTCTCCCTGCCACCTCTCAGAACTGTAATATGGGACAAGAATAACATCACTGCGCAGGGCTTCCAGGACATAGCTGTGGCACTGGAAAAGTAAGTTCTCAAGCAACTGAAGGACTGATGAATAGGCCAAAGACTTAGATCCTGAATGATCTGAGCAGCTGCAGTTCTCACCGCAGTCAATATGATCTGAAGATGCTGAGTGCTCTCAATTTTAAGCATCAGGGTGTTTAATCTAAAGGAAAATTTATGACTTCACATCCTTCAAAAGGATGGGAGAAGCTTCCGTGGCTCTTTCATCCATACTTTGCTATCAGCATTAAGGCCATTGAGTTCTGCTGTTAGCATTAAAATTCTGAATTTGAGAATATTTTCCTTTTCCTTCATTCTATTGTGTTGATAGCATGCAGAAATTCTATTCTAGTCAGTGAATGAAGCTGTATATAATAATAGAAAATTACTGAAGCATGCCTTTGTAGTCTGACTTTTTCTTTCCCCCAGCAAGTTGAAACTAATAGTGATGATCTCAGGAACTGCAGTTGTTCATTGTAATCATTGTGGTCTGGGTCATTTTGCTTCCCTGAGCTTACTCACAGTTGCAGCCGTTACCAGTGATAGATGCTAAATGACTTTCATCTCTCTCCATCTCCATCACATTTCTTTATGTTATTATTACTCTTCTTAAGAGGGAAAAATTACAGATTTAAATTAAGAAGCAGTTGCAGTTGTTTCACGTCATTAAATCCCTCAGACAGGAACAAAGGCTCTCTTTAGAAGGTGAAGGTAACATACAATTGCTAGTTTCTAGACAAGATGTCTTGCAAAACAGTATAACTGCTTAGTGGAGCATCTTAACCCTTGGAGGGGTCTTGAGGCTAGAGCTTCTAAAGTTACTTGTTTTATGAAACTGTTGTTTATATACTTGGTTTCAAAATGAATTCAGTTGCACTGATGGGGGAAATTATATAAATGATGTATAATTAAGCAAATCATCTTGGAATGATTCCATTGATAGCAGTGAATAATAATTTGCAAAGGTTATTTGTCAACTTGCAGACATTTCTCTTTTAGAGAATGTACATTTATGAGAAAGTCTGGTAGAGAAGAAAATATGCTTATTTTCTGGTTAGCATCAATTTTACTTTTCTGTACTGAAGTGCTTGGATAAGTAAATAGAAAGGAGGGGGAAATCCTAAGGCAAAAGCAAATCATGCAAGCAGGAAAAAAAAGAAATGCTACAGATAATTGTGTGACATTGCACTTTGTTGAGGTGACATCTCATTTATTTAGCTTGGAAGCTGAAGTCATTTTATGTCTCCTCTAACATTTCAAAATTGTTAAAACCGTTGATAATATCACAAGCTAAGCCACAAGTAACAAAGGTTTAAACTTGCAGGAGAGGGACTGTCAATACTGGCTGAAAACAATTAGCTTTTAAACAATCCATCTCGAAGACATATTGAGAACATCCTCCACCATATGTTTCCTAAAAATATATGAAACCATCAATATTCTGTAGGAAAGAATTGTTGCTCAAAATGGAATGAAATATGCTGAAGATGCTTGGGGTTATGTGTGTTGTGTGTGTTGTTTTGATTTTCTTCTTAAGAAAAATGATCATATACTAAACCACAAAAAAGAAGAAAGCTAGACTTTCATAGTATGATGGGGAGGCTGAGGACAATTGGGAGGGATTGTAACAGACTTTAAAACAGGCTGAAATAAGCTGAAGATTTTTTTTTTCCTATCCTCCCAGCTTTCCTGCATCTGTTTATAGTTGTGTGAAAATGTTGTTGCTCCAAGGGAATTCCAGAAGCATGGCTGTGGGCAGAGTTGCCCCAAGGGTGTCCCAGCCAGCTGATGTGAGATGCTAAGAGGATCTTCTGTAGAGTCCAGTACAGGTGTCAGTTCAGGAGAGCATTTGAGAGCAGTGGGCAACCCTGGCCATTAAACAGGGACTTGTATCTCTATAACTTTAATATGAAAATAAGTGTGCGTTTGGGTGCTTTGCAGCCTAGAGCCGACTCTGTCATAGAACTGTACAGTATTGTCCCATATTCATTTCTAAAAGATATTTTTTGTGTATGGACTGACTGAAGAAATAGCTCAAGTTCTAAAATCTGATGGGAAATACTGGGATTTGTTAGAGGGCTACGAATTCTTCCCCTAGCAGTGATACGAAATTCGCATGCCCAAACCTGCAAAACACATGATCTTACTCGCGTTTTAAAAAAAAAAAAAGGCAGTAAAATCATCACTCTGGAGCAGAGAGTATGTCATGAGTGGAGCAGAAGTTACTACAAGGGAAATAACGTGATGAAATGAAGGACCATCGTCACACATTCTGTATGTAGAGGGAGAGACGAGGTTTTTGAGACACCCTTTCCAGTCTCTGAGCACCTGTCTGAAATTTAACATCCTTTAAATATACATATTTTGCTGAAAGTATTAATGTGTTATGAAATGGTTTATTGGGTTGGTAGAGAAATGCACTCTGTTACAAGGGACAAGTGAAGTGTTAATAAAAAGAAGAATGGAGGAATATTTTAGACTTCAAAGGAAACGGAGAAAAATGAAGTGTGAAGATAAATATTGCTCTGATGATCAAAGTTGAAAAGAGAGCTTTAAATTCTTGGGTTTTTGCCCCTAAGAGCTGGTTAATTCTGAGATGAAAATGAAGTACCATTCCAATACAATGCTGTCTGTCTGGAAGAAAACCAAGTACAGAACCTTCCTTAGGGTAGTGGTCTTCTAAAGTTCTGCCTCTGTGACTGGTGTCCATGAAATCTCCTTGCCTTTCACTTCCCCCTCCTTCCTCTGTGTGTGCGTCTATGTGTGTGAGGGAGGGCGCAGTAAGCCTTTGACTAAATTGAATATAGCATATAATTACTAGCATGAGAGCTGGCAATTATAGATTTCAATGAATGGGATGTATTAAATGTCAAACAGCTGCAGAGGTCCTTGGAAGTCTACCTTTGTTTCTTTTTAACTAAATAAATACCCCACCTGCCAGGTAGTAGTCAGGCAATCAGCAAGTTCTGTAATTATTATCTGTCTTTGAACTCGGTATCTTTGATATTTAAAAATTTTCCCCGTGCTGGTGGACAGCCAGTTATTTGCTGTTTAGTATTACATAAGGTCACTTAACAGATCTGTATAGTTCGCACAGTTCTTTTGACGGACAAGACAACTACAAAGAAAAGTTAATTTTCTGGCTGTGATGCAGTAGGCAGTTGGACACTGTGGAAGAACAGGGACCTTGCTGACTCCACGTGAGTAACTGTCTGCCACTGACAGTTATACATCACTATGTTTACATTGGGGAAGAAACACAGAAGTCTTACATTATCATTTAAGGTAAAATGTTGGATAGTATCAATGAGGAATGAGTGTGTTTGGCAGTTCAAAAGACCGCTGTCCTTCAGAGAGTGGTGTTTCATGTGGCTAAGGAACTGGTGGGAGAGGAAGTGAAAGAACCTTGGAGATTCACAGTAGTTAAGGTGTCTGCTGTTGGAGTTAGTGCATTTAGTGAGGGATGGGTCCATTGAAGTCAATGGAGTTGACTCAGTTGAAATTGTCAACTTTAAAGTGCTGAAAAATAGAGGGCTCCAACCATATTTATGTACCTCTGGATGGAATAGGAACAGACGGTTAGTGGGATGTTTGCAGACAGCCAAAAGACGAGGAAGAGATGTTTGCAGGAAATTAAGGCTAGTTGAAAATAGGAAGAAAAATTTCCTTTCCAGGTTTTAAGAACTTCTTGCTCTTTTTGTTTTAGTTTATTCAAATCTGAAGGTGTGTGGATGTACCACTGCATGTAACATTTTAGGTTTAACTGTGTCTTGCTAGCCAATTCATGTTTTCAGAGTTTAGATACAATTTTGACTCAAGACCAAAACCCTATCTTTATTCTTATATCACAGGAGGTGGACAAACCTATGGAAATACTTTGCAAACAAATAAGTAAAATGCAGGGAGCAATTGTTTCCATAAAGCAATGTGGAGATGCTACGCTTGTTTTGTCAGCTTTTATTAAAAATTCAGCAAGTGTCTTCAAATTGTTGTAAACACAAGAAGTTATTAAATAGTAAATTTTCAAAACTCAGTCTCTTAGTTGCTATCTGTCTGTTACTGAATATTTCCATTTAGACTTAGATCTGATAGAATTGCCAGCAGGCACTGACACTCACTGTTCTGTTTTGATATACGAAAAAGTAATCCAACCTTGTGCGCAAAGGTACAGAGGACAGCCAGGCCTTTAATCGAGAGCCACGGGGCATTGGCTACTTAACTGTATTTTTGGTTTTCGAAATCTCCACCTCTATCTAGTGGCAAAGAAGAATTAGCAGCAAAAGGAGCATTCATGCCTCCAGTTAGTCCACTTACAAACGTGAAAAATACATTCTTGGTACCTTCCACAGACAAGCTAGATGCATCTTATTTCTCCCTTCTAGTTTATTCTTCATAAAGAGATACAGTAATTAGGTAAACTTTTAACATTAAAATATCTTTTATTTTTCTTTAGGAATTACACTTTGAGGTTCATGCCTATACCGATGAATGATGCTTCCCAAGCACTCAAAACAAACCCTGAGAAAACAGAAGAGGCGCTGCAAAAGGTATTGCATATACCACCAATGTACAGAAATGAAACCACTAAAAATAAAGCAATAATTTTAAGTGGCTGTGATTTCATGCTTGGCCGACTAAGAATTCTAGGCTAGATTCATTGTTTGTTTGATATGCGTGGACATATGCGTGGTAATCAAGTGCTGCAAGAGCACGAAGGCTTTTTATTCCAAAGAATGGTTACAGTGAAGGGTGATAGAATGCAGTGGCATAGTATCAGAAAGTCATAACTAAATAAGTGCAAACTAGACCTTGTATTGCTGTATGCATAGCTATGAAAGGGAGAGTCAGCAACTGGCATGTGTGTTATATATGGGTTTGTGTGTATTTCCATGTGTGTAGAATTATTGGTACGCCTTTTTTATTTTGGCATAAAAAGTGCAGTCAGCACTGTACAAGACAAAGGATTCTCTTTAATTTGGGGATGATAAAAACATTTACTGCCCATGTTTTATATTGTACATATAAAATTCACACACTATGTTGCCCTAAATAAACAGCTGCACCAACATGTTCTTTTGGGTGAAGAGGTGTTGACAGTATCTGTAGCTGTTCCACTTGCATGCGTTATAAAATTCCCAGCTGAGTTTTAATACAGTAAATCTTGCAAGCCCTAAATGAGCCTCCTGCTCAATCAGAAAGCATACAGTTCGCATCTCTTTAATGACTAGTTTTCCTTCAGCCAGGGTAAGATCATAAAAACCTTATAAATAGTTCTTACAGATAACTGTGATTAAAAAGCAAATGTCTGTGATCCTTATTAGTAAAGAAATTTTCAGTAAAGTGATTCTCACAGGGAAAAGTGCTGGTAGTTAGCGCCTTTTTCTTTGAGGCATGAAAATGATCTTAATTCTGCTTTAAAAAATCTGAATCATGGGAGATAGATGTATTTCTTACATCTAGTTTAATATAATAGTAGATAGGTTCATATCTAGAATGATAGATGCATCTCTGCAAAAAATACCATGAAGCTTTGGGTCATAGGGATTTAACGTCTACGTGTTAATTTGGCATTATGCACAAACAGCATTTTCTTTTATTCATGTCAAAGTTGCTAAAACTGGCCCTGAGTTTGTTTTAACATGTGTAGTTCAGGCTTTCTTTACACAGCACAAGGAAGTTCTCTCCAAGAAAAGGTAACAGTCTTGGGAGCGGTGCTGCAAATGCAGCTAATTCCATGCAGGTAGGAATGCCTGCATGCAAAGACAAAACTGTCATGCCCGGTTCAGGGACACCTGAATTGACTGATTCATGTCTAAGGAGAGTGTAAGCTTCAGCAGACCGTAGCTTGAGTACAGTGAGAGTGCTCCTGGCCCTGGTCCAGCACCAGATGGATGTAGTAGCTAACCTTCAGAGCTTTGGTATCTTCGCAGCACACTTTAAGTAAAGTGTGGGCAAACTGGATAAACCCTGCATTGCTGTGGGGCATGGTTCCAGTTCTTGCTGCTGATGCAGGCTTTGAGGTGACAATCAGTCCCTCTTAGTCTCTGCCTCACAACCTGCTGCCACTCTACCTATCCTTTTCATAGAATCATTTAGGTTGGAAAAAGACCTTTAAGATCATCTAGTCCAACCGCTGACCCTACTCTACCAGGTCTGCTACTAAACCATGTCTCTAAGCACAACATCTACACGACTTTTAGACACATCTAGGGATGGTGACTCAACCACCTCCCTGGGCGGCCTGTTCCAATGTTTGATAACTCTTTCAGGGAAAAACTTCTTCCTAATGTTCAGCCTAAACCTCCCCTGGTGCAACTTGAACCCGTTTCCTCTTGTCCTATCACCAGTTACTTGGGAGAAGAGACCAGTGCCCATCTCACTACAACCTCCTCTCAGGTAGTTGTAGAGAGCAATAAGGTCTCCCCTCAACCTTCTCTTCTCCAGGCTAAACAATGCTAATTCCTTCAGCCACTCCTCATAAGACATGTTTCCCCTCTCTTCCTTTCAGATCAGATCCATCACCTTTGATGACCCTTGAACAGTTTACTAGTAGGAGTTTTTGGCTTGACTAAGTTTCATAGAGCCAGGTTAGGGGGTTACTCTATGTGCCGTTAAGCAGGCTGATGGTAGGTGTTTACTGCTGGTGACAGTTGTGGTGAGCTGTGAGCAGCAGCTGTGGGTAGGAATCACTTGTCTTTGAAGAGCACTTATGTACTGCTTAGCCTTAAGTAACTTTTGAACTGAGGCTCCTCTATCAGTTAGGCGTTTTTATATATTTTATCTTCTCTCCAGACCATACTGCTATTTAAATCTGTGTCTTTGCAGCAGGCCAAATGCATCTAAAAGAAATTAATCGACTATCTGGTGTCATCATGGTCTCTACAATAACACTGTATGAATAGAGTCCTTTCAAATATTTCTCAAACCCTGGATCTACTCCTTTGTCAGCGTAACTTACTAAATTGTTCAAAATACCAAAAACACTGGCAAAAGCAGAGTGTTTAATGGTGTTTCACTAGTCCATGAGTGAACAAGTATTTGCTAATGTGATTATTAAGCATTGAGACACACAGATTAAGGTTTGCAGGTAACAAACAAATACTTGGGCAGTTTTTCCTGTCAGTCCCCATTTCTGATATGGCAGCAAAATTGAAAGCAAATTACAATGTGAAGAGTCAAATCAGTTTCCTAATCTAACTATGTTTTTTAGATAGAAAACTACTTGCTTCGTAATCACGAGACCAGAAAGTACCTACAGGAGCAAGCGTACCGGCTGCAGCAAGGCATTGTCACTAGTACCACTCAGCAGGTGAGAACTTGTTCCTTACCAGTACTTCTCAGTGTCTAAAATCTGCCTGGGGACGGAGTTCTCTCTCCTTCCATCAGAGGAGCTTAAAGCAAGGTGTGTCTTATGGGTGATACTTTTTTTCCCAAGCAACAATAATTATCGATGATAATATTTTTGGAAGGAAAAACAGCTTTTGTGAGAGGGAGGTCTTATGTATCATAGTACTGTGTAGAGAAAGACCTGAGCTATTTCTGAGTGAACTACTGTTGGAATCAGGAACAGTTTAGTTCATTCGTGCTCTGCAGTATGACTTTTCAGCAGGCTCTCATCACTGTGACGAGCGTCATCATAAGGCTGTGCCAATTCTGGTGTCTGAGTCAGTTCCAGTCTCTCTGCCTGGCACTGAGCAACCATGTAAACATGCCCTTAGATACCACCAGAGCAAATAGCCTCAGAGAGTAAGTCATCATCTACCTTACACCTTCAGAACTGTGGGTATCATGGGAAGGTTTACTTAGAGGGAGAGAGCAAAGGAAGGTAGAATTCTTCTGTGCTCTTTATAGTCTGGTCAGCTGAAAAGGCTTCCTGTCTAACACAGCCCAAAATATTGCTTGAAGCTGGGAAGCTATTCTGTTTTGTCAACCACCACCAGGTTTCCTAAATGCCACGTGTTGTTCTGTTTTTTTGTTTTGTTTTTTTCTGTTTTTCCTTTCTCTTGAGAGGACTACAAGCGTTTTCTGTTCTAGTGCATTTCTTGCCAGTACCCCTCAGGGCTGTTTTAAGCTCCGTGGTGTAAGCAGAATAAGACTTGTTACGGCCTTTGTTTTAAATTTACTTCCATGTTTGTTTGCACCAGTTGTGTTCCCATGCAAATGGGAGACTCCAGCAAACAGCAGAGGAATATCTGTTTTGCTCTTCACCTGAGTCAATGAAATTTCTCTCTGTTCTCTGCACTTTTTTTTTGGTGAAACTTAATTCAAAGTGGCCTTTTTCTAACTGTGTTATTAAAATTTAATGGGACAGTGATTTTTACTAGAACCTGAATTTATACTTTAACCTCTCAACAGAGAAAATGGTACATGGAGATGTCCTGGACCTAAAAACTGCAAAAGCAGCATCACTTTATTTTAGTAATTTGTCTGTTCCAATGCCACCTTTTTTTTCCCCCAAGTTAATAATCTGCATATGAATTAAGTTTAGATCTTTTTATAGCTTGGTTGTTTGAGTTGTGCTTTTCTGCAACAACCACACACGCATCAGTTTTCAGTAAATGTAATTTATTGTTATTTTGAAAATAGACTAAAATTACTCATTTCTATATTAAATTGTGTACAATAAAGATGGATTTTAAAAACAATTTTAAAAGAGAGCTAGAAAAGATTCTCTAGTTAGTATGGTGGAATTGCATTATTATTCCCAGAGTGTATTTTTTTTTTTCAGTCCAGATGTCCCAATGAGACTTTCCACTGTCTAATAATTAATTAGCTTTTTGTACTTACACAAAAAAACCACCCAAAACCCTTTGAAGAGAAAGAGTCATGTGGAGCAGAAAAGGAGCATGCTGTGAAATTATTTCGGTTCTTGTTGCTAATGATGTAAGATGCCAGAACTCTATACGATGATGGCACATGCACTCAGATGTTGTTTCAAAATGTCAAATAGCCAGTTCTAATGAATGCTGTGTGGGCTGATAAAGACTATTAACTATTATATCTCCCTGCCCCATGTATCTTAATCAAAACTGACTATATGTCAGACATTCTTACTGGTTTGTCTTGTAAGGATACAGATATACCACCTGCATGGTATTTGCAGCATGTTGAATGAATTGTGTTGCAGATACAGATGAAGTTCAATTTATCCCACTGTAAAAGGTCTGATGGAAACTTCTGCTTTGGTAGTTATAGTGTTCCCTTGCAACTAGGAATATTTACGTTTTCAAAGAATACCCCAGAAGCCTGCACAGTTGCGTTCTGCTTAGACAGGAGAAATCTCTGTTGGGGTTTGTTGACTAGATAGTGACAGAGCTTTCTTTTACTGCCTGAACTTCTTAACAATTCAAGGATCTTCAGAGCTAAGTGTTAGCTATATTGACAACATTTTCAGCATTAAACTTGCTCAAATAACAGAACGGCACTTGAACTGGATAACTTGTTGGTTATTTGCACTTATCCTGGAGGTAACTGTGGGGGAAATATTCCAAAGCATTTTTTTTTTATATGGTAAAATTTTATGTATTTTTCCAATGTTTAGGTGTGTCTGTATGAGATAAAATACTTTTCTTCAGTAGCATTGATATACCTCGAAGCTCTGATCATGCATTTCCAGGTTGTTATATTGTCACTGCAAGTCTCATCATGCTACTATTGATTTGCTACCTGGACTGAATTCAGTTTGTGTTTGACCAACATTCTGATGTTTTATCTTTTCTATTTCTTTGTTCAAGTAGATGATTGACAGAATATGTGTAAAAGTGCAAGATCATCTCAACTCTTTAAGAAACTGTGGTGTGGATGCTGTACAGGAAGATGTCAAATCTGCAGAACGGCTTATGCGGGATGCTAAGAACTCCAAAACAGTAAGCCTTTCCCAGCATACTGGTAATACTGAGAGCAGTTCAGTGTGTGCCTGCAGCTTTTCTCTTTTTGGGGAGTTAAAATAGCAATGTGTCACAAAAGAGTATTTTCTTCAGATGATCATCTGTAGGTAGTATTTAAAGTGACAAAATAGTTCTAATGTATAAAGACTTTGATTTAGTAAAGTGATTTCCTCCTGTTTTTCCAGATTTGAAGACAGGTAGTGATGAGCCTACTTTTGGAATATATTCTTTCTGTCTTACAGCTCTTACCAAATCTGTATCACCTCGGTGGAGCTTCTTGGGCAGGAGCGAATGGTTCACTCTCCAATCCAATCCAAGAGACACTTGAGTCCATGGCTGGAGAAGTCACAAGGGTTGTGGATGAGCAACTTAAGGTCTGTGGATAGATATGTTACCATCTCTCACGTGCAGAAATAACTAAATCTTCAATCTTCTGTTGCTAAATGCAATTTTTTTTTTTTTTTTTTACTTCTCAGTAAACGCTTGTACACAAGCTATCTTTTCATTATTAGTTTCTTATAACTTTGTACCCTATTATCTGGATACTTGCCAGGTTGGAATGAAAAAAATTGGTTTAGTGTTTACAGTGGGCAGAAGGAGCATATACTGTTTATTATCATCTTATTTTATCTTCTAAAAGGGGAAGACTTATCAGTTGCTCCTTAGGCCCTTAATAAAGGCATCTCTCAAGTGCCCCGAAAAGGCTCATGCCCTGGAGAAAAGTACTCACTAGTTAAGGTAGCCCACTGGAGTGAAAGCTGCTTTTCTGTAGACTCCATTGCAGATTTTTTTTCCCAGTGAGCACTTTCGAACCTGGTGCAGAGCATCCACTTTAACTGTTTGGTTTGGGTAACTTGTATGTATTGAGAGCGCCCCAAGAATTAGTACAGGCAGCTTTACAGGAAATCTTCTCACAAGTTGCCTGTCAAACCTCAGTTCTTGAAACAGACGTCATTGGTCTGTAAATATTCTCACCTGTGTGTTCAGCCAGCTCTTGCTCAGAAACTTCTACCTTAATTATGTTAGATCTTACTGTATAATAAGCAAGGAAGAGTCATCCGTACAGCATGTGTGAAGGTATCAGTCCAGGAAGAAGTCAAAGGGGGAGAACTTTAGCAACTGTTGGGATCTGTATGGAAGCTGATGAATTTAAGAATATGGTTCTGAGGCAATTCAGATCAATGTAAGTTTATGACTAAGCTACCTTGCCTGTGTTTGCTTTATTTAAAGTTATCAAAGAATCTGAAAGTGAAGGTTGAACTTTCAGTTGAAACAACACGAAAATGCTTGTCAGTGGGAATATAATGGAGAACAATAATAATACCACATCACTAATTACTTTTTCAAAATTAAAAAGTTAATGAGGAGGAAAATGGTGCTGAATCTTTAGTATTTTCCTCCCTTTTCCCATTATATGAAATAAGGTGGAGATTCTTTATCACTTTTTTAATTTCTGCAGAAATGTGATTTATGCACAAGATTATTCCCAGTGGAGCTTCTACGCTATTATTGGGATGGGAATAGTCAGGTCAGCCCTTCATGCAGGGCGCATGCACTTAAATCAAGTCCTGTGCATTTTGGAGACTCTCATAGAGGAGGGGGAAAAAAAGCCTCCTCAGGATTGGAATGTTATTTATAGTTCCTGGCATAAGATTTAGATAATGGGTCTTCCATTTATGCTTTTACACATTTACAGCAAAAGGCACTTTAGCTCAACCATTCTAACTTTTACATTTACTTTTGATTTGTGTGGCGTTAAAGTTTAACTGCCTTACAAGAAACTATGAAGTCATAATGCTCTTTGTATGTTGTAACACTCATTTTTATTAATTTTACACTCAAGGCTGAAAGGTTTTCCTTTAAGTTCAATAGTATTGTACTTTGCGTGGAAAAGAAAATGTTGAACATGGATTAGGAGTGGTTTATTTCCAGTTGTTTAGATCAATACAAGACATCATATGCAGCTTATTATTTGTAAGGATAGATAAGGGAGCTTACATAAGTACAGTTCTTTTTGTAATTGTTGGGGGAAAAACATTCTATGTGCTGTAAGTGGAGTTTTGATTTTTAGCTTCCATAGCAACCAGAAAGAAGTGTTTGGAAATTGGGTAAAGTCAATGAACACTCTTCAGGCAAATAAGAGATTTTTTTTAACCTCAAAGAAGGGAAGTGGAGGAAGGAAAGAAGTTAGAATAACAAAAAGCAACATCTTGGAGTGAGAATTGGTCAAAGGAGAAATTATAGCAAGGCCCTTGCATTTCTTTTCTCCTGCTGGTGTCACAGTGGACACACAGAACCCAGAGATGTTTTCTTCCATTGGCGAAGGCCCAAAGGAAAATCGTAGGCAAGACCAATGGTGCTTACTTAGGCAAGAGAAGATTGTTTGGTAAGGACAGGAGTGCTTGATCTATTCCTCCTAAATTCTGTCCTAGTGCAAAGGGTTTGTTGGTTCCATCACCCATTCCATTTTTTCTTCAGATATCATCATCCTCCAGTCCCTTTAGTCACTGTACCTTTCTCCTGAATGCTAAGAGTCATTACTTGTTGGCAGGACTTCCTTCTCTTCTTTCTGCATGCCTGCTGACTGGCACTTGTGGCCTTGTGAATGAAATGTTTGCCCCTCCACAGTCAATATTGGTGACTGTGAGTTTCCATCACTGAAAGGTTTTGGGATGGAAGCAGGGGACAGAGAATGGCTTCTGTAGATACGATAATAATCATGTGAAATCAACAGTTGAAATCCACCACTGAAGAAATTACGTTCAGTTGTGCACTTGAAGAGATCCAAACTCTATTTAACTTATAAATTGCACATTCTCTGAGTATTTTGAGTAAAAATTAATTTTGAAATTTTCAGATAAGGTCTTTAGTCTTTCCTCCTACTTCCCACTGACGCAGCATTTCTTCCCTTCCCTTTTTCCCTTCATGCAGCATTTCTTCACATGATCCATTTTGAGAGACCATGTTTAGACTGCAATTGTAATTCAACGTAGCAAGTCTTATAACTTTTATGATTGTAATCCATCGGTAACTCTTGGGAGGCTGAGTGTGATATTTCAAGGTAGACTACACAGTTGCACCAGTGAATAAATGCCATGGGGAAAAAAGGGATGTGTCAAATTCTCATTAGTAGTGTACCTGGCTCAGTTGTCTCTACCATTGAAATTCTTCATCCTCCACATGGATATGGCCACAGAGACTTGAAAGGCTCTTCATTAGCAGAATCCGCTTGAGGACTGAAGGAGGGAGTGCGGGAAGAGTCCTTAAAGTGCAGAGAGCTTGGGAACCCAGAAACAAGCTCCATATTAGCTATAATGGCAGTCGTCCTTTATACCTGTAAATCAAATATTGTAAAGAACAGGCCTCCCTGTATGCTGTGGCTGCTTCATGCTGCTGTGTTGTCCTCATGAATCAACGCTTAAAAATCAGTCAGTTAAGAGCTACAGACTGAAAGATGCTGCTTTGAATCATTAAAATTATTATGCAGTAATGGTGTTTTGTTTCTTACTCAGTATCTACATATGAAAATTGCCAGGTATGGTAGGGCTATGCAAAGAGAAAAAGCTCTGATAACATGGAGTTCAGCCTGAGGTCACTTACCTGTGGAGTGAGATTGAGAAGAAAAATGAAATCGGTAGAGTTTTCAAGGGGTGCAGTTCATTATTTTTGTACGATTTAGAAGCACCTAGGTTAGAGCTAGTCTTACCTAGTATGCCATTTGAATGAAACTATGATTTTGTTTCTTTTTTTATTTGTAAGTACCTTTTTCTGTTTGGGTATCAACCTTCAGTCTTACTGGAGACGACTTTGCCCATTTCAGTAAACTGGGCTCTGTCCTGTTCCTCTCCTTCTCTTCCCTCCACGTTCCTTTGGTGAAGGCATGAACCAAAGACAGTGTCTTTATTCTCCCTGCTGTTTTGGAAGCACTGTAGCCCCAGGAGACCGCATGGTCACTGGAGTGCAGCAATGTGACAGCTTCAGCATGCAGAGGGACCAGCTGCCGGAGAGAACCATCTCCTTACTGATCTTTTTGAAGTAGCGCTTTATGCTGGGAATGGACATAGAGAGTATGTTTTCAGATCCCATGCTGATGAGCCTTGACCTCTTGCAATCTACGAAACAAGTTATTCGATGGGAACTTAACTGATGGTTGAACAGCCTTCTGAAGATACCTAAAATAGATTTCCTGTGTTGCTGCAACTGGAGATGGAGTGAGGTGGAGAGAATTCGTACAATTTCCAGTCTTGCCAGAAAATACTGCTTTGTGTTTGTAAATAAATCTGCTTTGCTGTACACAGGGTATATATGAGCATGTAGATAAAACAGTATGAATTTAAAATTTAGTTTTCCAGATGACCAGTTGATTGTTTTATACTTTCTGTGGTCCTAAGCTAACCTTTTTGGTTACGATAATTGAAAGCAATTAGAGAAAAGATGTTTCAGTGATATAGGGCACTAGTAGTGTATCTATGTCTCATCCTGATCCCTATGTGTGTACATTAGAGCTCTCCTGTGCTTTTCATGACACAAGTTCATAAATGGATGATTATGTGAGGGACTGTGAACCCTCACCTATTCCTGCAGTGAGGGCTCTTTAGCCTTCTAGTCAGAGCTGGGGCTTGGAAAAGAAACCAGTAGGTCACAAAACAGGATTTAAACCAGAATTACCTTTTCTCACAGGCACAGATAGGAGATAAATCTAGTGCAATTGAAAGGGGCTTCATAACATAACTGCATAGCATTGAGGTATATATGAAAGTTTTTGCTAACAGAAAGTCTAAGAGGGAAGAAGTTGACTTTATACCATCAGCAGGGGAGACCTTATTTTAAGAAAAAGAAAGTTTAGGCGTTTGGGGAATTACATGGTCCTGTTTCTGAAGTGTGTATCGTTTTCTTCTGCCCTAGTTCGGGGGTTTGATCAGTCATTAAAAAAGAATAAAAATTGTTGACTGCACCTAAGGTCCACTGTGGACTTTGATGTATGTAAATGAGATCCATATATTAAAAGTTTGTATACCCACTGTAAATCATACTTGTAGCTTCTTAATATTTGGCTAGTATATTCCAGTCCTATACAGCATGCCAAGTTCTCATGAGTCTCCTTTCTGATGCCTCTTACGGATTGGCAGGTCTGGAGCATTGATGAAAATTGCTGATTCAGGGCACAGTTTAGAGTGAAGGCGGCTGCAGCAGAGCATCCACTGCTTGCTGCAGCATGCAGAGGCAGCAATGGTGGGTGTACAAGGGAAGCTAATTTCTTGTTCTGACAGTTAAACACACAGAGGTGTAAATGTTTCATATTTGAAAAGGCAAACAAGTACAGTTGTGGGTCATTTTCAAAACAAGTATGTTGTTCCTCTTTAGCTTTCTTTTGTAAAATGCCTTTTATATTGCAGCTGGATTGCAAAATGGATTGGAAATTAGGAAGAAAACTTCTAAAAATTACAAGCGTCATAGTGCTATGCACTAGAATAATGCCGTAATCTTCCAGCTAATGAAAATCTCAATACCTGATGTTAGCTTTGCTTACTGTGCTGCAGACACTCCTTGAGTCTATGGTGGATGCGGCAGAAAACCTTTGCCCAAATGTAATGAAGAAAGCTCACATCCGTGAAGACCTGATTGAGGCTAGCACTGAGAAGATTTCCATCCCACGCGCTTTTGTGAAAAATGTCCTCTTGGAGCAATCTGGAATTGATATCCTCAATAAAATTAGGTACTTCTAAAGATTAATCTAACAAAATTGGTTATACAATTTGAATTTTGAGTTGCGTGTATGTGTGTTTGTGTGGCAGAATATTTTTGGAATGCTTTTGTGACTCACAAGAAACCATGTTAAGGCATTCAAAGAGCAGGAAATTGTTCTACAGGTCTGGTGAATGTAGTTCAGGAGATTCAAATATTTGGAATCTACAGGAATGTTGTTCATTAATGCATGTGTTTCTGTTTTATTTAGTAAGAGTTTTATGGTACACAAATAACATTTTCATGACTGATACATTTTTTTTAAACCTATTGATGTTGTCAGGTAACACTGAATTACAGTAATAGAAGGAAATGGCACTTATTTGCTTTGAGTGTTAACAGTGCTTTCTCTTTTGCTGCATTTAGTCTTGTCCTGTAGCAATTGCTGTCGCAATTACTTTAAACCTTTTTGTTTGTGTGGGAGTTGTGCAGACATACTTAAAAAATGGAAACTTGGGTATTCAAACCACAAACCTGGAACAGAAACAGTTACCCTAAACAACTCTTAGTTCACTCTTTTTTTTTTCTTTTTTTTTTAAAAAAAAAGGGGGAGGAGGAAGGCTCTTACCTACCTTTTGCTGCATCTTTTTTTTCATATTAAATATATACCAGAGAATATATTTATGCAGTATAATGTTGTTGACCTGTACTTAAACCTTTGCAGTGCCATCCTTTGGCTAAGGAATCCTTTCTGCTTGATGGAGAAGCATGGCATTTTGCATTGTGATGCTAATATCTTTGCAGAAGAAGAAAACAGTAAGACTTAGAAAGGAGTTTTGCAGAGTGCAGCAAAATTGGCAGGAAAAGATGTTAAAGACTTTAGCTATGCCTTCAGAGTGTTTAAAACAGTTCAGGGAGTCAGTTTTCTTCACTTCAGTCCTATCAAACCAATCTTGACCCTGCAACAATAATAGTGCCCTTTCCCCCTTCCACCTGTACAAGCTGCAACTGTCAGTGGGGTGAGGCAGCCAAAATGTCACCCTTCCTGCCTTATATTATTTGAAATTAATATGTAGGTAACTGAGGGAAATCCCTTCACTGTCATTCTCTTGCCACCATGGCTTGGCCAGCATTCTGTCTCCCTATGAATTGCAGTGCCTTTCCAGTGAGTTTCTTACCTTTTTCCCCAGGCTTTCTGCAGCAGTAGTGGTAGCCCCAGGTAGAAATAGCTTTGTTAATCCAATGCAACTCAGTCTACACGTAAAAACCTGAAAACAAAATCACGTTCCTTGTTGCTCCAAGTGTCAGTTGAAGCAGTTGGCCTTGAAACCGTAGAGGCAGGAGAGATGGAGCTTTGGCCTGCAGCTCAGGCACACGTGCTTGTCAGCTGAAAATCAGCAGCCCTCCACAGCCTGAGCCTTTTGTACTGTGGCCAAAGAAAGGACCCCAAGGGAGTGATTCAAGGTACATGTTTCCTTGTTAGAAAGTTACCAGTGAAACCTCAATTCAGTGGACGGATACGTTGGTGTTCCACGTACGTCTGTGTAATGGGAATGGCTCACATGAAGTTCTTCAGACAGAAAGTGGTTACCTAGGGGAAAAAGCGGACGCAAAGTTGCGATGGCAAAGACTGGAGAAGCAACACTGTGCAGCTGCCCTTCAGCTGGCAGACAAACACAAAAATGATTTGAGGAAATGAGTGAATTGTAGTTGTTCAGTATAGCACTGTTAAACAGGCAGCACTGTCCCAATCCCATTCATCTGAGGTTCGTGTTTCTCCAAGTTAGTGGTGAAGTGAGTTTCACATGTGGTTTCTATTCAGCTCTCTTACCCAGATGTTTTCATTTCAGCTCTTAGAAAAATGTTAGAAGCAGGATAAATATGGTACAGAGGCTCTTGTGTTTATTGTGTGATTCATGAGTTTATTTCTGAAACCTGCACTCATGTATCCCGACACGCTCTAATGTTTTATTTCAAATAAAGTGACAGCACTGTGGATAATCGTTGCACCGTTGAACATGTAATAAAGACAAAATCCTCCTGCGTGAATTAAAATTTTCTCTGTCTCGTTTTTAACTCTCACCCAGTGAAGTAAAGCTGACAGTGGCTTCTTTCCTGTCTGACCGAGTTGTAGATGAAATCCTGGATGCACTTTCCCACTGCCATCACAAACTGGTGAGTATTTGCGTGGTTGATATCTGAATGTGCCGGGTATCTTAACAATGCCGTTATATTCATAACTTGTTCAGTTTCTCCTTAGCACAGCTCTATTTTGAAATTGGTCTTGTTTGCATTGGCCTCACTAACATCTTCTGAAATATGATCATGGGATTCTTGCCTCTTTGCTTTAAGAAGGATACAGCCTTGGAAGAGGCTGCATTATATATTTGTCTTACTGTCTTTTGCACTATTATCAGATCTAAAACTAGAAATGCCATCAGGATGCAACATTGAGTCATTAGTTAAGAACAGTGCAGTACCTGTCCTGGTGAGATGATAAGGGTTCGTTGCTTGTGAGATTAGAGGTAAAATTTCATTCTTTGGAGAGAGACTGCGGAGATCTTGTTCCCTGAATGTGAATACATCTTGAGGCTACTTCAGAACGTAGGTATCAAGTTTGAAGATAAAGGAGTAGAAACGTAGGAAAGGAAGCACTGTTTGTTATTTGAAGGTGCTGAGCTGTCAGGAGGCACAGTTACTTTTTATAAAGGTACTTGCTTCATCAAGAGTAGAAGAAATAAACAACTGTATGTCTACAGAAAAACATTTTGGTTTCTAATGCAATGCCCTCTGTAAGGAAAATCCAGTACTCTTTTTTTTTAAAGAAGTCAATTGGGTGGTCGTTCTCTTGATTGAAATTGCTCTTCATTTCTGTTTGAAATTTCTCTGACTTCAGTTTGCCGTCATGAGTTTGTTCAGATGTTTCTCCCCACGAGATAAGGAAACCATATATATTTCTCTTTATTTCCTCTCTATGAAAGTTCTTATACACAGAAAACAAATCACTCTTCTCCCCCCCCCCCCCTTTTTTTTTTTAATAAATTGAGAGACTGAGTTATTGGAGGGCGTGTCTTCATGATACAGAGCAGCGTTGTGTAAAGATACAACCTCTGGTCTCAGGAGCTGTGTAGCAGCATCAGCCTGCTGTGTGAGTGGCCACGTTAATTAGCTCCAGTTTGTCCTGGAGCAGGCTCAGCTGGCGTGAGCAGTGGGCTGTCTCTGTCCAGTGGTATTGCACAACTTGGACATGCCCTGGCTCTTGCACAGTAAGTCATTTTCTCCTGCCTTTGAGTCACTTCAGTAACAATCCTCTGCACTTTCTCCAGCTGTTTTAAAAGCCTCTTTGGAAATTATGGTCCCCAGAACCAGACAGACTATTCTAATGTTTTAATCAACACTGTTCATAGGAATAAAATTGTTTTTCTCCTGATATTCTTTACTCATCATATTTACGTAGACAAGGAGATAAGAATTCCTTCCTCTTGTCAGAGTGGTAGCTCATTTGCAGGACAGGGTTTGCTAGATCTACCTCCCAGTAATGGCTTCTGGACGCTTGACGTTAGCTGCTTTTCAGGATTATGTCCATAGCTAATTGCCAGTACTCTTAGATCCTAAGGAATGATTGTCTGTGCATTTGATTTGAGTTTATTTACTTTGTGATCCATTTTGGCCTACGTTAGTAACATGTTCCCTTCACTGTTTAAGTCTCCTATGCTTCTGTTAGCTGCAGATTATTTCAGATAGTGTAGCACTGATAAAAACATTGAAGAGTACAGTTCTCAAAAACGCTGGTAGAGGAACTCCTGTCTAATTTGTCAGTGTTAATCTTCAACTGACAGCTGCAGTCTGAGAGCTGGCAGCTAGTTCTTAATACAGCAAAGATTAAATGCACTGATACAGTTCTGTGCCAGCTCCTTAAATTGGAGTGTCACATACTACTAATTCAGCCACCTACAAATGACTGTGTATGTTGCATTGACACAGTAGCATTTGAGGCAAATTTGAAAAATAAACCTTGTTTGACAAGACCTGAGTTTGCCTAATGTGATTATGATTAGCATCAATTATTATTCTAGCCATTTTAGTGTGATTAAAGATAAATCTATAACTGCTCTCTGGTTGTCTTTCCTGTGTAGACACTAGACTGAGCTATAATTGACTCAGGTCATCTCTTTACCCTTTTTGATGGTTAACAAAACTGCAATCCACTGGTTGTTGTGCTGATGTTAAGCAGTGGACTACAGCTCTCCCTAGCTGCCTCTTTGAAGGCTTCTGTGACTAACTGATTTGGACCAGCTGATCTTCAAATACTTGCTTTTAACAGATGTTATTTAATACTCTCTTTAGTTACCAACAGAACTAGAAAATATTTCATCATTTTCCTGACAACATGAACCCAAGTACAATCCAGGGTGGTTTATATAGCATTCTCTGTGTTCTTAGTAACAGTTTTTGCTATGTAGGTCTAAAAATGAATTTTCTTATTGTTAGAGTTTTTCTTCTGTGATACTTTAAAAAAAAGTATCTTATCCCATAGATCTGTCAATGACGAATTTTTTTCTTTTTGTGGTAACCCCTACCTATTTCTTCAGTGAAGCAGAACTGAGGTATTTAACAAAGCTGTCCTGTTTTTTTCAATAGTGAATGATAACACTGTGGCCATCTAATAACTATGAAGATTATATTAGCTGAAATTGTACATGTCTTTGTGTTATTTAATTTAAAAAAAACAAAACAAAACAAAACAAAAAAAAAAACAACACAAAAAACCACAATACAAAACAAAACCAAAAAACAGTCCAGGACAAAGCTTCTCTTCCATTCCTTTATTTTCTTTATAATAAAGACAGGACAAATGCTGAGGAAGCCCCATAAGAAGTCAAAAGTAGGATGGCTTCTTATCTGACCTTTTTCCTCTTCTTTTTTCCTGTTAGACTTTCTCCCTTCCTTCTTAGAATGTGTGATGGAAGGGGTTTTCCATCCAAAATGAGGAGAGAAAAAAAAAAACTGCCAAAACAAACCCTGTGTGAAGATCAACACACACAACTGAGCTTTGCTTTTGTAATTGGTCTTCTAGGATCTGTGATTACTTAAGTTCTGTAAGCTTTCTGGTTGGTTTTGGTTTGCCTTTTTTAACAGTTTGATTGATGTATTCCTGTCTTTATCCTTGCCTCCAGGCTGACCATTTGACTAGACGTGGCAAACCACTTCCACAGCAGGAATCGCTGGAAATTGAGTTAGCTGAAGAAAAACCAACTAAACGCTCTATCATCACGGTTGAGGAGTTGACAGAGATAGAACGTTTGGAGGATCTGGACACTTGTATGGTAAGACACATTCCTGAGCCCATTTGGTTAAGCATGCAAATAACTGGCAGAAAAATGTTTTTTTCAAAATGTCATTTGGTAATTCCATGGTATCAGGAAACTGGAGTTAGGAATTGCTTCTAGAAAAAATGTTAGCTTATGAACATTTTGTCTGAGTTGCATATAGCTGTTCAGCAAAGGAAAAGCTTTTCCCTTTTCTTCACTTCTCCTTTCCTGGTACCTGTTCAAGGGCCTTTCCCTTGCATACATTGCTACAATCAAGCTAATACAATACACATCCCTTCCACTGGCCACAGTTTCACAGAGGTTCAGTTGCAGTAATAAATTGGACCATGCTATCCTTTGACAACATGCTGCTTTCTACCTTTGTCTTCAATCTACTTGACCTGGATTCCTCTGAGCCATGAGAAAAAATGCTTCTGCTGGGAAGTTACGTTATTGACCATGAACAGAAGTTGATTTTTTTAAAATTAGCTTTTGAATGTATGGAAGAAATCTTAAAACTTTGAGACTGGGCTGCAAGTGATCCTAGATGGCAAGCTTTTCAAAAGTAATTGAGTTAGGTGTGTGAGATTCAGTAAAAATGCTGAACCTACATCACTGAAGTGCCTTGTGAAATCCCATATATAACTTTTATTATAAAGATGGCTTCATGCCATATCATGATTCTTTACGAGCTGTAAATCCACAGAATTACAAATAAATGGGTTCCTAACTTGTTTTCAACCTCAAATCCCCCTCCACCCAGCGCAGTCTGTTGAGGAACTCTACTGTGGACAGGAACTTCAGGGAGCGCTTCTCTGTTATAACTTAGTCAGTCTAACAGGTGGTCACTGCTGCAAGGGATGAGCTTTCTCCTCTGCCCTCCCACCTGGCTCCTTGGCCATGTGCTTTCACAGGAAGCTAAACTGGCAGAAAAATTGATTTCATCTTGTTGTAGAAGAAGTTTTGTTGATTCAGCTCCCTGAATAGACTTCCTGCAGAGTCAGACAAGTACAGCTCAAGAGAAGGAGCAGCAGCATTGCTGCTTTCTGCAGCAGCTATCTGTTGGTCATGCTTAGCTGTAAAACAAAAGCATGCTTTCATTGGAAATATCAGCTTAAAATAGTTCTCTCTCCCTTCCAAATCTCCATCTTCACCAAGATTTGATTTGATGCAACGTTTGTCTAAACATTGCAAATCCCTATGGGGCACGTGGTGTTGATGGCATCATCTGGCTCATCAGTGGTACTATCAAGTTCCAGAAGCTTTCTTTAGCCAACATTCAGTTATCATTTTGAGCCTTAAATCCTATGGGAGAGAGACATCCCAGTAAGATATGTGGCATCTGAACCCTTTACTTGTAAGTTAGTTTTTGCGTGCTGGCTTCATACATAGAAAAATAAGCTAAGCGCTCATTTTGAAACCCCACCCTCCCCCTTTAAACTTATTCTTGAACCTGTTAAGAATAATAATACTGGAAATTTAAAAAATAGCTGCTGTCTTTATCTCGTATCACCATGGTTATATGAAAGGATCATATCGCTGTGCTGTTTTCTTTCACTTTGGTCATATTAAAATAATGGAAATGTGATGGTGCTTACAGTCTTTAAAAGATGCATTAGATGCTAACTGTACTTATCTTCAGAAGTGTTTGTATCTCTCTTCGTTCTCTTCATTCACCCTCATCTTGCACAGAGATTCAAATACCTTTGTGACCCAGATTCTCATCAATATCCAATTTCTGAAGAGAATGAAGCATCAAATAAACACAAGGCAGTAATCTTAGTCAGTGCTAAAGAATCCATTTATTAAAAACTGTAATCCATTTTTAAGAGCTGCTTTTTGCGTCCTGGGTGCAAGTGATACTGGTTGCTGTTGTAAAAATAGATAAATAGATAGCCCTAAGAGGCTGAGTAATACAGGGATTTTTACTGAGCTACTAGTGTTCTCACTGAGTTTTTTGCAAGTAAAAGCATCTTAAGAATGGATTTCTTGCATCTTACAGGTGGAGTTAGTAACTTCAAAGATAGCGCTTTCCAAGTGATGTATTTTAGCTATGGGAAATCCTACGGATTTCAGATATTGTCTTGGAAAAATTAACCTGATCTGTGGTAGCTTTTAAGAGTCATACAGATATTTGCAAAGAAATGAGGAACCTTCTGAAAGGGGCATCCGTGAATGCTTTGTGAGCTGGTCAGTGCAGGAAACGGATATGGTGCTGAAAGATTTACTGGAAAGAGAAGCATATGTTTTTATGAACTGTAATTATGAACCTAATTTTCTTTGATTATTTTTAATCTTAAATGAGGAATAGCTATTTAGATCCCACTTCCAAAACGGCAGTAGTGCAGAACACTGCCTTGTTTGGCCATTGGAAATCCCTAAATGTTACAAAGTGTGATGATAAAACAGATCTTAGCCGGGTGAGTAGATGATGCACCTGGCTGTGTATTCTGCAAACCTCAAACCTGAAACCCTGAATTGTAGCTTGGTGTTGTGCATGTTCGGCAGCCTAATCTACTGCCAAAAGAATATGGAACATAGGATGAAGCTGCTCATGTTTCTGGGATGGCAGGAAGAATTCACCTATTCTAAGCCCTGTCTATCAGTTTGCTCCAGCTAGTTGTAAAGATGTCTGGGGAAGAGGAGATTTTGGTCTTACAGAAGAGGCACTGAGCTTGTACCACTGTTTTGAGGGAGCTCTTTTTTTTCCGTTTGCAAAATGGATTCATTTTGCAAACCCATTATCTTCAGCGAGTCTGTTCTCTTTGTTCTTGTTTTCTTCAGCAAGCCTATCGAGGATCAGTATTCTGCCTGAGGCAATGTATACAACAGTGTGTTGTTATTCACCAGCCTCCCTTGAAGCTGTATTTGAACAATTTGGGGAAAAACTTGGATCCAGGTTCAGTTTTGACTCTGTGGTTACAGGTAGATATATAGCACTGAAGCTAGGTGAATGACTATGAGTGAGGTAGATGTATTTGTAATAAAATGCTTATGAGCTATTTGTTCTTACATGGAGATTGAAAGTGGAAGATGAGAAGGTTTGTTTATAAAACTTGCACTGGCAGCCTAGAAATCTGAAACCTCCAGTGCTGGTGATGGAGCAGACAGGCAGGCACTGGTGTGTTTCACAGCCTGCCCACCTGTTCTCAAGCAGGTTGCAGAGTGGCTGTGGCTGGGAGGATTTCCCTGCCAGAGTAGAGAGTTGCTATCTGCCCACCTTGAAGTTTGATATGTGTAAACAACACAGACAAGACAGAATGAAGTATCACGAATGGGCCCATGAAATGCACTACTGAAAAACAGACTTTTAAATGTTATTTCTAGTCTTTTTTGTTGTGGGAATTAGGACTTACTAAATACCAAATTGTGCAGTTAAAGCTTATTAGCTTCAATTTAGGATATGATTCCCATCCAGCCTTTAACGGTGGCCTGAGAGCCGGTAATATGAAAGATTTGTCAGTCATACCAGAATTTGTTAGTCTGTTAAATGAGTTCTGAAGAATACTGGGAGTGATTGAGTGGTCCAGTGTAGGACGTGGTAGCTGGAACGTTATGGACCTGAGAATTTCTGATCTCCCTGAGTTGCAATACAGTAAACTGATGCTTCCCTAATCTACAGCTGTCTTAGTTGTCTATGTTTAATTAGAGCTACGTTGATGGTAATAGATCATTAGATAAAAGTTGAATGCAAGTAAGATGGAAAGAAAAATCTTGATGCAGAAAATTACTTACTGTTCTCAGATTAAAGGAAAAACCATGGCCTGCTTTTCAGAGCTTAGACTCTGTCCTGATTTGAGGGGAGCATCTGTCGTTCCTTTCAGTGGCCAGTCCAGCCCAAACCATGCCAGACCTAATAATGAATTAACTTCATGAAATAGTAAGGTTTCTCTAAATTCTTCTGTGCACATATGACAAGAGTGACACATTTTAAACTAATGCATGCATTTTAAAATTAACTTCAAAAAAAGCACCCTTTTTTACTGAGATTGAACATCGTGTATCTTGATATGTGTAATTGTGTAGATAGATACTAACTGATTTAATTTTGCATAATGCTTCTAGTTGTACTTTATTCTTTCATAGCCATTAGTTCTTGGCAAAAGTAAGGATATTAAATAGTGCTTAATTCCCCACCAAAAGGTAACGGAACATCTTTGTTAGACTGTGTTTAACAGTTATGTTCTAAAGCTTTTTTTTTTTTTTAACTTTTTGAATGTTAGTTTGGCTTCCAGAATACTAAAGGGAGATCATCAGAGTTGAGCCACTATTTAAAGAAAAGTTTTGAGAGAAACAGCTTTTTTACTAGAAATCCATGTACTCATCATCTTTAAAATAACCATTTCAGGAATATAATTTTATTACTATAGGTAGTAACAAGCATACAGCCAGGATAAGTATTGTTTTTAGAGCAAAGCAGAGGTTATTTGTATTATGAAGAGGTATGGTAGGAAATTGTTTGAAATGTGTAGAGGAATTGTAGGTTGTAATACACAAGTCTGCTTATAAATCTTCTTTAAAGCATTTCAGTGTAAGATCGAAATGCTTGCATGGTAAATTATGTGTTTGCCAAAATGCTTGTAGCTAATAGAAGAGGACTGCCTGTGATGAATATTGAATCTTAGCCATTTCTCATCTATTTCTAATTTTAAGCATAGAGATGGTTCTGTGACTTTAATGGAGGAAAATAAAAAGAAAATAATCCCATGAGCAATATATTAATGTTTTCGTCTCTATTGAATAATAGATTTCACTTGTACAGTAGAGAAGAAAATTTGCAGAAGTAGCAGAACACTTGTAGATTGGTGGTGTATGTTTTTTCCTGGGAATGTACTAACTAGCCACTGTCAAAGATTTAGCAGGTTAGTCCAGTATCCAGGACTTAGGAACGTGTGGGTTCTGAAAGGCAAGGACTGTATGGACTTCGGTGTTTTCAGAGAAAAGGAAGAAATTGCAGTCACCAAACCAGAATTAATTTTTTTTTAAAAAAAAGAAAACTCATGAAGCACCACCTGAAATGTTTTCTCTCCTCATCCCCTTATGCAAATCAAATTAGAATTAAAACAACAAAAACCCCTTCAGTTGTTTTCAGTGGAGGAAGGAGAAAATCATGGTACAAACTCATGTACATGTGCACTGATACTTTAGGAAGAAAGACTGAAGATTCTCTAGTATGCACTGACATACTGCCACATCTGATTCTTGTTGCTCTCTATTTACCTGCAGCAGAATTGTCCCAGGCATAGATAGTCAGCTTTTTGGATGAAAGATTGAACACCTACTGCAATAAAACCCCAGTTCCTGTTGGACTCCGTATGTTCTCCTGTGCTATAAATAAAGCTCTAGCTCTGCAACTGGCTTAATCCAGCAAAAATCATTGTTCTTGCTGAAAAGAGCATTTCCACTTTCCCCTGTACACAGCTCGCTCTTTCCTGCCCACACCCTCACGCTTGTACTAGTGTTCACACAGCCTCACTACAAACTGGGTGTGGGAACTGATTCAGCTGAAAATTAAGCTTTTTATGGAGGATTTCTTTCCCAGGTTAGTTTACAGACTGACTAGTCCTCTGGTGGAGTTCACAAAACAAATCCTGAGCAGCAGGAACAAGCAGACAGGGATGAGGGCAAAGGCAGCAGCCTGGATGAATGCCGGATTAAATTGATTGTGACACTTCAGTTTCTCTCTTGTATGCATTAGCAGAAATGGGCCTTTGATGTGTAGTAAATACAGCACTCAGTGGGAAGCTAGGAATTGGCATTATGGTATGCGAGAGTATTCTTGGCTTCTGAAAAGGCTTCATCACAGGCATGTGAGCAAACCTACTTCAGTGGGAGTCCAGTGATATTTCTGACTCACCCCGAACCAGCACAGTTTATGAAAGCGTCGCCAGGAGGGGCACAGCACAGGGCCAGTGTGCTTGCTAAGCCCTTCCCTACACATGCAGTGCTATGGCTGAGAAAGTAAGAGACCAAGGGAGCCAGTGTGATAATTTTGAAGAACCTGTGAATATCTTATTTATTTGCAAATTGTGTGTTTATATGTTAGCCTCACCATTAGTATTATGATTACGGTAGTTTTAATTGTGAATATGTGTTACCTGTCTTTTCCTGGGTTCCTTTATATATAGTTTTGCAGCATCTTCGCCAGCCTTAGAGGTCCTTATCTGTGTTTATTCAATGCCTGTTACATGTATAGACTACAGACTACAGTCTCTTTCAGGCTCGTGAGGGGTTATGTGTTCCCAGCTGAAACACTTTAAAAGAAAACTGGCTTTCAATGTCTTTTTCTTGGTCTGTGAGTGGAGGAGGTGATGGATAATTGATATATAGTATGTTTTTCTCAAATCAACTGGGATTTCTTAGTTCAAAGCTGTTTCTCATAATGTAAGGTACATTTTTGGCAAAATATGAAGTCAACAAAGAATGTGATAAACTGCTTCTAGTAACAGCACTGCATGCTTACTTAAGAAAAAAATTAGTGTAAAATTGGAGACTGTTTTCTGCTTGGGTTAAAATGAGAATTGTGCAGTGTAGCTGCTGGGTATTCTCTTTGCAAGGTAGCACTTCTGTATCAGGACCTTTTCCCCCCATAATACTAATGCTTTGTTTTGCCTTAGTAGACCCAGATTTGTGTTGGGGGGTGGAGGGGAAGGTGTGTGGTTACATCCTTTGTGGCAGTAGTTGTCTTAGTGATACTGAGTTTCCATAATTTTATTTCATGTGTCGTGTAAAAGCCACATTGAAAGGAGAGTTCAGTAACGAAGCACCCACTGAAACACTGGTCTTGAGAGTTTAACTTCCCTGCGGTGGTTTTAAGAGGGAGTTTACCACTAAGAAGTTAGTCTGTGGCAGACAGAATGGTCTTGAACATATAGCTATGCAGTCTGTAGGTAGTGCCAGCCCCAGCTGCTTAGTCCCACCGTTCACCCCTCTGCTAGCAAGAATTGGGATGCCTAGGCTGCAGGGAGAGCCATCTCAGCTGGCACCAGCTAGCTGTTGCAGGCTGTAGCCTGCTGGTGGACACCCATCCACCACTTGGTGGGTGAGGTGACTATCCCTACCTGGGTTTGGCTGGATGCCCTGCCATCCAGCACTCGCCCATACAGCCAGCAGCAGGGATCACCCAAGCGCTCACTTAACCTAATTCAGATAAAGTTAACAGGTTATGAGGACAAAGCCCCTTTGCCTGGGCTGGATCCGGCATTTGCGTGATCCCTTTTGCCAGCAGAGCTGTGGAGTCAGCTGATGTTCAGCACAAATAGATACAGAATTCATCTTTCCACAGCTTCTGTGTACAAGAACCTGCTTGTTATTTCCCATGGCAGATTAGCAAGAGCTCCTTTGGAGGAGTTCTTGCCAAAATCTAGACTCTCTGACCTTTGGCAGAGAGACAACAGCAAACAGCTTGAGAAAAACCTCTAATAGTGCTGTTTCTGTAGCACACATCTGTCTGCAGCCATAATGCTTCTTGATTCAATTAATGTCTGGCAAGTTGACCTTCTCAAGTGGTTGAGGAGTTTTCTGTATAGGTTGCATGGTCCTTTCTACTGCTTTTTGATCCTTCCAGTGTGTCAAGTAAATACTTGGCACAAGTTACTTATCTGTGTTGTATGGGGGAGTCTTGTTTACTCTGAAATATGGAGAACCTACTGAAAATAGCACATGCAGGAGTCTGTCTCACTAAGAATGCTTCATGGTTCGTGCTTCACCCAGAAGAACAGGAGGCTTGTGGTTTTTTGCTCTGCAAAATTGATACCTCATATTGCAGGGATGAAGAATAGTTGCTCACAGGAAGAGGGGAGAGGAAGTCTGTTAGGGCAGGCAGTTATAGAGTACTGTTAGATTTTGCTGTATTTTGTCAAGGAAAAGGAGGTTAGGATGAGCTAAGTTACTGGAATAGGAGCTTTTAAATAAATAAGTAAATAAATACAGTTGAGTACTCAGTGCCAAAAGGCTAGAAGACAGCTTCCGAGTCGTTAAATCTCATCCCGGCTATCACTGACAACTGCATCACACAATCCTATTCATAAATTTATTGGGCTTCCTCTCAAAATAGCTCTCAGATTAGAGGAGAACTTAGAGGTAAATAGACTCTTTCTTCTGCTGTTATGCAGGTCAGCTAAAGCCTCCTTGCAAAGTGGTGGGTGTAACTCTGCGGTAAGATCTTACTTCATGTGAGTAAAGATTAAATTAATGTGAATTCTTGAAGTCAGTAGTGACAGGATTGGAATACTGATCTGAAACCAAAAACACTTAAACTGGTCAAAAAACCCTTCAAGTAAGCAAATGTTAAAGAAAACTAAAAGGAATGAGCAGGATAGAAAGACAAAGCGATTGAAAAGTCAGGGTAGTTTCATTCAAAGCTGATCAGAACCACCTCTTCTTGTAAGTTTTAGTGGTGGGTCATTTCCAGTACCATGGTATTTAGATACTCCAGGGGAAGTTTGTGTCCACACTTGCGGGTGAGCAGTCCTGCTTTGCGGGGCACACTTAGGGGTGAGCAGTCCTGCTTTGCAAGATAGGCATCTTCCTCTTTTTTTCATGGTGTTTCTGTCCTTCCTAGGCTCGTGTGCTGCCCCATGACTGTCTGACCAAGCAACATTATTTAAATCATGTATTCCACTTATATGCTGGCACTCTGTAGACCAGCCTTTGAGTTTTGCCATCTTCTCTTCGGTAATTATGAGTGATCTTTTCTATCAGTTCATTTTAGAGGAGAAACTCCAATACCGTACTCAAGTATTTCTGTTTCCCATACAGGGCTTTAGAATATTTGCTAGTTGCCTATCAAGATATCTCCTGGTTTTAATAGGGAGATATCTTGATATAGTAGTTCCTGACAGGACTTAACATTCAGAAGGTTGGTGGTGGTTTTTTAATGTTTAAGTTCACAAAGCGTATCTCAAAGTATCTGAGGTTTATAAAGATTTACTGTGCATGCTGGAAAGATGTCTGAAACAAACTTCAATGAGAAAAGAGCAGCAGCTCAAGTACACCTGCATTTTCAAGGGTAAAACTTCCCATCATAATTCAGAGCAGGGTGGCTACTGGTCCACTTCCCCGTACAGGGTAAACTGTATCTAATTCACTGTGATGAGTCTCCCTGTAGCGTTTCTCCTTTGAAATGTCATTGCTTCAGCACAAGTGATGCATTGCTTGCCCCCAAAGGGTCTAATGATGGTGGGAAGATGACTGGTGGTTTTTGCCTGGGTGACTACTAATCCTTTTGGTAGCTGTTCATTTCAGGTTGTCACAAGGAAGGAGAGATGCAGACATGCTGTGGGAAGCTGTAGGGCAAGCAGGTACAACCATTCCCATTCATAAATTCAAAGAAAGGTTTAGGTTGGAAGGGACCTTTAAAGATCATCTAGTCCACCCCCCTGTCATTGGCAGGGACATCTTTCACTAGATCAGGTTGCTCAAAGCCCTGTCCCACCTGACTTCCATTCAGGAATACCTTGCCTCAAACTTGCTGTAATGATGTTATTGCCCAGGACACCTGATGCATATGGTCTTTAAAGAATTGCCTAAGAATATCTTAAATGGCTCTCCACCCCTCCATATTTGCTGAGTTTAAGAGCTTTTTCTTCTTACTACATGGAAGTTTAGGTGAGGAACAAAGTAATTTTTGCGTCAGCATTTGCCAGCTGAAGGTTTATCAGTTTGGAGGCAGTGAACAACTACAATCAAGAAGGTTGTGGTGGCTTAAAGAGATGGTTTGTGCCATCTGACCTGCAGCAGCTTGCTATTCTACACTTAGTTTTTACCTAAAATAAATTAGTTGGAACCATCCTCCTTGTTCATCTTAAAGCCCAGCTGCTGTAGAAGATGCTGCTAGCGTCTTCATAAGCAAGTGAAAAACAGAACTGGTCATATGGAGAATTGCATTTTCTCATGCAGGTGGTAGTTTCAGGCAGAGTTCCTTGCAGGATACTCATTCAGAACATTAAATAAAAAATTCAGTTTAATAGTTTTAGGAACTGCTCAGTTTAATTAATGCATCTGTTTTTTTACTCTTCATAATAAAATCTTTGGATATTTATATGCAGGAATATTTACTAGCAGGAATTTTACATGACTTGAAAGATGTAAGTGCAGAATTATTAATTAAAAGAATATCTTTAAATACTTGGTGAAATATCACAGAGTACATGAGCCACATCTCAGCAAGTGGAGAAGCAAAGATTTCTTGGCTAGTAGAATGAAAGGAGCTCAAGGGCAAATCTATTGAGCTTACCTTACTGCAGTGCTACTCCTTTTCTTTCAGAAAATGTTGCTGTACAAAGTAATTCTAAAGGTCAGGCTGGTTTACATGAGACTAATTGAATTAATTCTGAACCACAGCTCATTCTCTAGACATTCAACTCCTGAGGAAGGGAAGGAAATAAACAGATGCCTTAAGTTCACGTATGGATTATTTGTATGCCGAATTTATTTGCAACATCTATATTTATATATATAGTATTTCCATATAGAGGACAGCACTCTGAAATATAAGGTCAGGACTAGATCCTCTGCTGATGTAAAAATGCATAGCCGCTACATTCTGGGCAGCTGTATAAACAAACAGCAGCCTATCGCAGCATGGCCTTGGTTTCTAAACGATGTGTTGGTGGCTTTACTCTCCTGTCTCCTGTAAAATACTTCATTAGCTGTCATGGATTTTAGCATTGCATTTAACTTTCCAAGGACAATGGCACTCGAGGGGGAGATTCTAAGGACAGTGATTCAGGTTACCCGTCCTGCTAGTACATAGCTAAATATCTGCAAGCCATGCTGAGGGTTTTACACTTGAAATCATCTTACAAAATCTTCAGTAGTTGAAGTAAGCAATAGCAACTTTCTAGTTTCTAAGGCTTTCTATGCAGATGGTGAGACACTTGTGCGTCCAAAGATTCATATGCAAAAAACCAAAGTTGGTCAATTTACAGCTCTACTTTATAAAGAATACCTGAAGATTTTTTTAATTTTTTTTTTTTTTTAAATGAGAACAGATGTGTGACATCTGTGTTAAAGGTAGTTAGACTAGAAGCACCATGGAAAATGTTGATTGACTGAAATGATGTCATGGCCGCTTTACAGGTCAGGATTTGTTACAGCAAAAGGAAACAGTAGGAATTGTGATAAAATGCCTTGTTTTCTTATGCCTCTTTCTTAAAAAGGCATACCCCTCAAAATACATATAGCTGAAACAATTTATTACCGATTGAAAATGTTCTGAAAGAATCCTTGAAAATATTTTTTTCTGACAGCTCCTTCCCAGTTGGCACATTGTTATGATTCCCTGATCCAATTTCTGGTTTTGTTTGGGTTTAATTTGGTTGGGATTTTTGGTTGTGAGTTGGCGCTTTGTCTTTAGTGATGGCCCACGTACACTGGGAAGCAGACGACTTTATTTTGCAATTATGCTGAGAGCAAACGAAGAGAAGGGTTGGGTGGCCTCATGGTCCGTAGTACTTCAGGGGTCTGAAGACTGGCATTAGGTTCCCTGCAGAGCAGCCAGATTCCTTGGTGACTTCAGGCAAGTCCCTTAGTCTTTGCTTTGCTTAATGGTGCTTCCTCGTCTAACCTGTTGCCTGCTGTGTGCTTCCCCTCTCCTCCTCCTCCCTCCTTACTCCCCACCCACGAGCTGTTTAGCACCTTTTAACTTCTAAGCGGTTCAGCAGTCACACTCACTTGTGTGAGATCACTGAAGTGCAGAAGGGTAGGCATCTCCATAAGTCCTTGCTGGATCAGGACTGTAAACTCCCCAAAATCCTGGGATTGCTTCCTGTTATATAAGTATTGCTTTGCACTTTGGTCCTAATCACATTTCCACCTCCTTGTATAATATAACTAACTTTCCTGCCTATGCATTAAATACACAGAACACATTGCAGTACTACCATGAATGCTGTCTGAAGGAGAAACCGTGTTACAGATTGATTTTTGGTGTGTGCTGGAGATCTATTTTTAAGATGGTTTCAGTTTTTGAGACATTTCTCCATGGATTCTGCAGTCTCTCCAGCAATCCCAGAGCAGCCCTAGTGAATGGTAGTATAGAAGATGGGCAAGAGAAGAGAGAGCATGGATTCTGGCAGGGAAATGGAGTAAGAGTGTATGCGTGTGTGGATAGCATACAAAAATGAGGGTAATGAGGAGGTTTGTCTGAATCACCATTAGCTGAGAACTCCTGCATAAAGCCAAAGTTTCTGAAGGTAAAGGAAAATAAAAATAATAATTAAAAAAACCAAAAAACACAAACAAACAAACAAAACCCCTGAGGACAGTAGGAAAATAAAGGAGTGTAGCTGTGTGCAAGAATATTGTTCTTGCTATCCAAAGACAGCCCATCGCATCTTTAAAACTTTTAGCTACAGCTAAGCTTAGAAGTGTGAACCATGACAAGTGGATCATTATTGTTGAAAATGTCAAAGCATTGGAAAACTGTCCTTAATATCCCTTCAACAATTAAATGATGAACTTCATGTTTTGCACTGTTTTCGCTGCTGATAATTAAACACCAGTGCAATGTCCATTTAAAAAATGCAGCGCTTCCATGCTGAGAAGTTTAATCCAGACCATGACTTCTGCCACAAACACTCTGCTAATACCTGCAGTGTTGTTATAGCAGCAGTTCCCATTCAACTTGAAGGCAAAACCACGCTTCTAATAACTGGTTTTTTTCTGACTCTAAATTAAGGAGGAGCATGATTGGTCATGCGCCACACAAGAGATGGGACATGGCATTGCTTCGTTTCATATGATGGCTGTGCTGCTTCCTTTTTTTCTTTTAATTTTTTGAAGGGGAGAGGAAAGGTTGTGCTTTATTAATGGAATAGCATTCTTCTAATGTGCCAAAAGTGCTTGAAAGCCTGCACCTCTAAACCCCCTTATGGGAAGGAGAAATACCGTTGCTTTGGATTAGGTTTATTTAAACCCCAGGAGAACAGACTTCCATCCCTTTTCATTCTTTCAAGAGAAGCTTTGTTTTGGTTTCCTTGCTCTCCTGCTTTCCACAACAAACTGCTGATTTTTAATTCAGAAGCTTCCTTCAGACTAGGAAATAACAGAATTATAGGTTTTTCCCACTACTGGTGCCAGCGAAATGAAAAAAACAGTACATTGGGACAGCAGGTGGTGGGTTGGGACCGTTGGCGAGTGCCATATATTGGAAACATGTCTGAAAACCCAGATTTGTCCCAATATAGATAAAATTAGAGATCACATCCTTCTCTGGTTATCCTTTGGAAACACAAAGTGTATAGCACCTCCAAATGCAAGGGACTTTTACCTCATTCTTGCATGTCACCTTTCCTGCTAAGACTTCCAAGTGTTTTGGCTTTAGTTTTCTTTATTTTGGTGACTTCTGGTTTTGCCTCCTTTCCTGAGAACTGCTACTGCTTTGTCTTCCCCATTCATATTCTTTTTTCTTTCTTTTTTGCTGCATGGAGACTCTCTGCTGTACAAGTGTAAGTATTTTTTTAGCTCTGCAGTTTCTGGCCTACTTGTTTACGTTTTTGTGCTCCATTTGCCTCTGTACTGCCTTGTGAGTCTCCTGGGAGACTGTAGTGCCATCAATCTGCACCTACAAATGAAATAGGCAGCAGTTCAGGGATGAGATTGGATTTTACAAAAAGGTTCAGCTAGCATAGCATCTGAATTTAAAGCATCCCTTGGCTTTAAGACCAAACCAAAGCAGAGTGCTGATGTCGGAGGTTTAAGTACAAATGTTACTGCTCAGAAATAAAATCTGTTGTTTTGGTTTTATATTCAAGCATCATCCAGTTTAATGAAAGAATGGCTTAAAAATGGGCATAAACTAGGGCTTTCTTGCCACTAGGATGGAAGAGATGTCAGGGGTTATCTCAGTTTGGTGAGTTGTTTCCTTTGTCTAGGTGAATCACCTTGAGCTTTTGACTGCTGTTCTCACCTTTTTGTGCTGTAACCCTGAATGCGTTCCCAACGCTGGAAACCCATACCTTGTTTTGGAGGAAGGAGTGTTGAAGGGAGAGTGGTTGGGGAGCTGAATTTCAAGAGGGAGGGGGAAGTTGTTCATTAGTTTCTTTGAAATCTTTTGAAAGGGAAGTGACAGGAGGGTCACAGGGCATCTCTGTATCTAACAGGGTTGAATATAAATTACTTTGGAGGAGGAGGAGAAAAACGTGGAAATGAGCGTATCCGTCAACACTGAGAGTAATTTCAATTATCTGTATAATCAAGGAATATAGAGTATCTGAGACCCTGTTGCTAAAAGCATATTGTTTTCTAGCACTTAAAGTGATTTTAGTCGTTTTTAATTCCCAAGATACTGGTGTTCTTCCACAGTTGGTAACACAATTTAAGAAAACTCAAGAGAGTTCATATAGTTTTTTGAGGAAGGGAGTCAGAAGGGAGGAATTTGGAAAAGTGATCATGGGAAGAGATCCTGAGAGTTTAAAGTTAGCTTGGACGTATGAGAGTGTCTAACTCTAAAGAAGCCCTTATTTGGGAGCATGGTGGAGATTTGCTGGCTCCCATCTACTGCAGAGGGGTGCCTTTGTGGAGCCACCTCCAGAGATCTCAGTGGCATAGGTGCAGTCAGACTTCCAAGAGATGCAGTGAATTTTTTCATCTCTTCTGCCAGGCAGCCTGCAGTGTGCTCATGGAAACATAGGCAAAACAAGGAAGAAGTTCGGGAGGTGGTCTGCTAGAATGGAAAGTCCCTGGAAGATGTGGAAAAAGCAAAGGAGAGGAGGTTGATACTAACAGCTATTCCCCTGTAAAGGCCATCAGTGAAATGTAAGGCAGGAGAGCCACATTGTGCTTCTGTGGCCAGAGATGGTGAGAAGGCAGAAGGGGCACGTCTGGCAAACCTGAACTGCTTCCATGAACTATGGGAAATGGGGCTTAGGCTGGGGAGAAGCAGAGATCTTTCCCTAGGAGTTCACATATCTCCTCTGGTAATGACATGTGCTCTGCTGCTGTAGCATACTGCATGGTGGCTGAGATATTAAGCTGAGATTAAGTCTAATATTTTGTAAAAAGAGCACACTGGCCTACTTAAATTAATGCTTTGACCCATTTTGGTCTGTGTGTGATCTAGAAAGTTCACTTGGCAAGAAGCCTTTCATCTGTGCGCTTCCTAAACAGGCTAGAAAACAGAAGGTTTTCAAATAAAAGTGTATGTATAGCTGTTATTTATGCTGTTAAAGCAAATGGGAGGCATCTCTATCCCTCTGCCTTTATCCCCAGCAACCAAGCTGCTGATGGATCATGCCAAGCTGACAGTAAGTTATAGCAGTGATCGAGAGACTGGCTTATGGTCATCAGCACAAGCTCTGCAGGGTCATCTGGGGTCATTTTCTTCTTTGGCAAGGAAGATGAAATCATTCTGTTCCTGGCTGTTGGGGATGTCTTGGAGCATTTAAATCCCTGCACAGGAACCTCAAAATTTGCCCTGGGCCGTTTTGCCTGGGTGCCCTGGGCTGATGCAGCTCTCAGCTTGTCTGTGTTCATCTAGGAGCACTCTGAACACTGGCTGTGGCTGTGAAGTCACTGAGCAATTGGAGGTCTAGCATCAGCCTTGTTTTCTGTCCTCCTTTCTGATCTTGCTGTGTTATCCTACTAGATGTAATTTCCAGTCGCATCACAAAAGAAAGTGGCAAGCAGACCAAAATGCATGCAAATATACATTAACAAGAGAAATGTGCTATGGCTGGAAATAAAACCAGAGGACTACTGACAGTAACTCCTAATTGCTGTTCCCCAAGTGCTGAGCTGCTTCAACTCTTCAACATGAGGTGCGGATGCCTTCGGTTGTTTCAGGTTTGGGTGATGGATCGGCAGCTGTCAAGGTGTGCAGTTCAGAGGCTTCCCAGCTGCCTACCCATTGCACAATTCACTGCAACTTTGACTGAAAAAGTTCAACCCGTCTCCAGCCACTCGCCATCAAATCCATTGCATTGAATTTATTGGTAACTCTGAAAGTAATGTCTGACCTTTTGATGCAGTAACACATCATTACCCTGCTCATTAGTTTCAGGGTAAGTCTGCTCAGGTGGCAAGCTATTTCCTGGCTGGTCTTGCAACTATTATGTCATTTACTGAGGCATGTCAAATGTGGAAGTGGAAACATGCAGCAGCTGAAGGTATCTTTTCTTTTTCCCATGATGTGTGTGGCCATAAAAACAGAACTCTGTTGCCCAGACAGTGCTATCACTGCCCGCTCTGTAGTCTGCAAGTCCTTTTCTGGTCTTGAGAAGATGGGTAATAACTTCCCTGTTACAAAAATCTGTCATAACCCTGACCATGTGAATAGTGGCATAGTAATCATCTTCACTACTTTGGATGGGAATGTGAATGCAGTACATTCAGTCTTTGCGCTGAACTTTCCATACATAAAAACGAGCAAACGTTTACCTTAAACAATTCATGATTTGTCTGAAATATCAATGCCAAGTATGTCTTTTCTGGCTCGTATAAAATTGATACTACTAAACTTGATTAACAGTTCTGTTAATGAGTTGTGAACCATAACAGCTTCCTGACTGACACTCCAGATCTGAAGCCACGAGGCTTCAAGACTAGCAAGTGAATGGAAGTATATGGATGTCACTAAAGCCAGCGTGTACGACTCTACTACAAAAGGAGCCCATCTTTGCAGAAGCTGAGTCATTCTAAATTAACTCTTTAGGAAACCTGCGGGTCAACATTTTGTTTAAAAGTCTTACAATGCTGAGCTATGTTAAGAGGTTTGGAATTGGTGACGCATGCATTTTCTGTAGCAAAACTGTCTTTCTTGTCATGCAAACTTTCAGAAGAGTTCAGGCAAGAAAATAAGGGCGACTTTCTTCCAAAAATAACAAACTCAGATCTTAAGTCTGGGTATTGGTGCTCTTAAGGCAACATACTCCTTTTTTCTGGGAACATGATTATGAGAAGAATAATAGTGCATAACTTTCAGTAACTACATTGAATGTATGCCAAGGTAACTTTCCACCTATTCTCACCATATCTAAAGTCCAGGGAGGCCACGTGTTTACTGGGGATATTGCTAACACTGACACGGTATTTTTGCTTTTTGAAGAAGGGCTTTGTGCTCCAAGACTTCCTGGGAAGTTTGGTGAGCTGTGTAGTGGTGTCCAGAGGCATAGATATCTGAATTTTAATCACTGTCCGTAGCATGTCACTAACAAATGAACTGAGGAAGTGTATTTTGTATGAAAAATAAAAGCCAGAACAAGGGAGAGACTATCCCTGGTATTGTCATTAACTGTGCAGTACTGGACAGTCATTAATTTTTCTGTGCCTCTTGATCTCAGGTGCAGAGGTGAGGTTTTAATACTTCCCTTGTTCTGCATTTAGGGATCAATGAGTTAATGCTTGGACAATTCAGATAATCATCCTTTGTACAGCCTATGGTTTTAGTGGGAAGAATAAACTACCTCCCTGGTTCTGTTCAAAGTCAGTTGAACAAAATGTCAATTTAGAAAAAGTTCTGGATGTTTGAGAAGGGGAGGAAAAAAACACATTCCCTCCTGGTGTTAAACCCAATCAGATCTTGAAATGATACATAGGCTTGAAGAACTGATTTGTTGGATAGAAAGGAAAAGGTGTTCTTTGTCATTTCTTCTGTCCTCTGAAATAATTTTTGTTTTGTTTTATGTTCATAGATGACTCCTAAATCAAAAAGGAAAAGCATCCACAGTAGAATGCTCCGGCCGGTGTCCAGAGCTTTTGGTAAGTGAGAATTTCTTAAAACCTTTTTGCTTCTTTGCTTGCCCGAGATTCTTCTAGGTGGTTCTTGATTGAAAAGCACAGGTGACTCTCGCTCCCTCTGGATTGCATTTGAGGCCCCCACTGGTTGCTTTGTTTTGTGACTCTTCTAGTGTGTTTGGTAGTAAATACTTGCTCACAGTGCTCTGTCTGCTCACAAACATGTTGTGGCTGAGTTCTCTAAATGTGTTTATAATTATTTACCACAAAAGAGAGGAATGGCATTGTCTTTTGTTTTAAATAGCATGTTAAGTCTAATAAGAAAGTTTTGATTTCTCTTAGAAATGGAATTTGATCTAGATAAAGCACTGGAAGAAGTACCTATCCATATAGAAGACCCACCATTTCCTTCCAGCAGGCCAGACAAACGAACTTCTGGATTCATTTCAGAGCTGCCATCAGAAGAAGGGAGAAAACTGGAACACTTTACAAAATTAAGGCCCAAAAGGAATAAAAAGCAGCAGCCCAGCCAAGCAGCAGTGAGTCTACATTAAAATATTGCTGGCAATGTCGTCTGTTGATTGCGTTTTGCCATGAGTCAGGTCTTGCAATGTAATGAGGACAACTGTTAAGAGTTTTAAAAGCCATAAGCGACTACTTAATTTTTCTTCTGGTGTTCATGGCTTTCAGCGTGCAATCCCTATTACAAGCTTTTTGTCTTGTTTGACACAGCCTAAAACCAGGACGTGTTTTATCCTTTTTTAATTTGCTTTTGTTTTTTCATGGAAGCAGTTTCTGGAGGTACTTGGAGCTTTCACAGGAAACGCACAAAATATCATGAGACCTTTCAATTATATTACAAGGGTTTGCTAAGTCTTAATCCTTTTTTCTGCCTGCATTAAGATGTGGTGACTTGGCATGAATTCTTATTTCTATGAGCTCTCAGAGGAGCTACTCTGTGACACCCAGCTTCCCACAGCTCCTTAACTAAAGATGGTGTTTGGGCCAGGAAATCTGCATAGTCACAGATCTGCTTTTCATGCTGAAGCCTGCCTTAGCAGAGCAAAACAGAAGAGCACTGTCTGTCTACGAAAGGCATTGGTGTGAACCCCCAAGCATACATGTGTGGGGTTCCCACAGTTCTATTTCCTAGGCATACCACATCAATAAAGGTTTATTTCTGTGATGGTATGTCCTCAGGGTATGTAAGGACAGATCTGGAGGAGCTATAGAGCTATCTCACAGCAACAGAGCACAGCTGATACGATAAGTAACCCTTATCAAGGGGCAGCCATCGCTTCTCTGAGTTATGCTGCCTAGTAATCAATGTCTGTGGCCTCTTCTGCTCCCTGAGGACTGTCGGCAGAGAGGATCCTTGAAAATTTCCCTAATGCTGGGAAAGCAGCAGAGTGCTTTTTGCATCACTTGGAAATGGAGAAACCTTCAGGCAGAGGGGATATTCAAGCCAACTTTACATTCCCTTGCACTTTATGGGGAAGGATGGAGGTAGCAGAAGGACAGACTGGTCTCTGCATTGTAGTGAAAACGCATCTGTGTTTGCTTCTTCCAATTCCAGTTCTGCAGAATGCACATGTTTTCCCAGTTGCTAAACTCACCTCTCTTCCAAACTTACTCAGCAAATCCTGTGCCATCTGCACAGGGGTGTGGAAGGAGTTGGGGCACAAGAGGGCAAGTGTTCCGGTACCAGTCATGGAACTAGGACACACAATATCTTCCGCAGCAGAAACAAAAAGCTTACTTCTTGCAGAGGAAAAGTGTTACTTCCCGTGATAGTGCAATGTTGTGGGAATGCTCATCCATATTGAATTAATTAGAAAATTAGGGGTTTATTTAGTTGCAGAAATTGAAAATAACTTTTTTACTTAAACTCATTTGTCCCTGTCTTGTTTTTGTGGACTATTTAATTCCTTACTAGTTCTGACCTCATAACAAGTCTAAACAAACTTTTGAAAGACTTAAGATACTTGCTTTGATGCTTCCAAAAATGAAACAGCCAAATTTTGAAGGCCATAGTCATGAGTGGACTGTGGCATTGTTTGCAGAATTGATTTGCTGCTGGTTTTGCCACTTTGAGAATACAGAAAGCAGTGGTTAGGAAAAGCACTTGAAATGTGAGAGGCAAAATCTTGACCTTTTCTACCACTTAAAGCAGGTCTGTTTGGTTGTTTTCTGTTCCCATTATTTCCATTTAGTAATTTAAGGGGTCTCAGATGATCATAGCTGTACTTCTCTGGTTTTGCCGGAAAACAGATTTGTTCTTTGTAAGCTGAAAAATAAAAAATGGAGGGAAAAAAGGGAGAAATGTAAACTTTTAACTTGGGGTGGGTGGGCAGGCAGAAGAAAGATATAGAATTTTGTCAGTTTTTACTGAAATGAGTGTTCAGAGGGGAAAATAAAATGGGGGGGGGGGGGG